>BPTQ01000006.1:321088624-321467465 GCA_019973895.1 Chrysanthemum seticuspe
GAAACTGGGGCTTGCTGCGCACATCGCAATAGTTCAAAAACCGCGACGACGGTCCCTTATCTTATCGATCAATCATCAGGTGGAGCAAATCCAAAGAAACGAACTAAGGATAGTTCATTTGAAAAAAGAGTAATAATCTAAAGAGAATCAGATAGGGGGAAGAAGCATTGGAAACAAGCATTGGAGTAGTGAAAAGTAGTACCTTCCACTATTGGGTGATGGTAAGTAGTTGGGTGGTGGTTTACTGGGCGGTTCTCGGGCATGAGAACCACTTATGAGCTCTGGTACGGTGGATCCGATATCCTTGTGGTAACTCGAAGGGCTGGTTCGGGTTTGATGCCGGGACGCTAGGCTGTGGTAGACCAACCACGTTTTGCCTACACGTAAGGTACCTGAAGCAAGGCTTCTAGGTTTAGTCGTAGACTCCCTAAAATCGGGATCATAGATTTGTATCCTAATGTGCCACCTTCCATTACCATCACTAGGCGGTCTATTCCAATTCCACATGTGTTCGGATTGCTCAACTATCCACTTATTCATGACAAGGTTAACGGGCAAGCTTCCTAGGAACTCGGTCATCTTCCTAAATACTAAGGCATCTTCGAACGGGTTCACTTCTATATCCCTAGCCAATTCTTGTTCTTGGAAAGTTGCTGCACTAGCAAAGGCCTTATCTAGGTAAAAAGGTCTTTGGGGGCCTATGATGTTCTTCTCAATCCAAGGTCCATATCGAGAAGGCTCTCTACCCAACCCTATCTCTTGTGGGATTTCCTCATCCTTATAGTATGTATGTTTTTTAACATCGTAAACGGATCTAGCACTCCCCTCTCCTACCACTATTTTGGACATCTTACAATCGATGATGGCACTAGCGGTAGCTAAAAATCCTCTTCCAACTAGTAATGGGCATGTCGGGTCCTTATTCATGTCGAGTACATGAAAGTCGGCCAAAAGAGTCAACTCTCCTACATGTACTACCATGTCCTTTATTATTCCAACCGGACGTGCTATACTACCGTCCGCTAATCCTAAGATAGTTTCCGTTGGTTCAATTTTACCTAGGTTGAGGCTTCTATGAAGGGACAACGGAACGAGATTGATGCATAATCCTAAATCGGCTAAAGCATCGAGTGGCTTGGAAGTTCCAAGTCTACACGGAAGAGTGAACAGCCCGGGATCATCTAACTTCTTAGGTAAGTTGTTTCGCACAAAGGCGGACCCATGTTTCCCAAGCCTAAGTTCTAACTCATATTTTTCTTTTAAAGCATTATAATAAGGTGCATGAGCTAAGACTTCAAGGATTGGTTTCTCTTGATATAGTTCCTTGTACTCCTCCTCTAAACTAGGTTTGGATTCTTGGCTGACGGGTTTCTCAGGAGTAGGCTTTACCAAAGGTGCCGGGCCTTGGTATCTCTTGGATGACTTGGAACCCTTTTTTATAGCATTTACCGAGTGAACCGTTGGGTGAGAGGGACATGGATGTGCACTTTCCCATGGTGAACTGGAATGTGAAGTCGATGCAATCGAATTCACTTTTGGGTTCTTAATGGTATCACTTGGGAGTGCTCCAACTTCCCGCTCATTGAAGGATTTTAAGAGGGCATCAAGCTTGGTTGTCATCTCGCTCTGTTGTTGCTTAAAATCGGCTTCAAGCTTATTTAATCGAGTTTCTTGAGATGACAAAAATCTAGATGCAATTGCCTCGAGATCAGTGGGGTTCCCAGTATTGGAAGAATTGAACCTATTAGGTGAACTAGACGAGTTTTGGGTTGTGCTTGAGTTTTGGTTCCACTTAAGATTAGGGTGATTTCTCCATGAGGGGTTGTATGAGTTTCCTAAGTTGTTTTGTTCGGGTTTGAAAGTGTACCACTTCTCTCCCGCTCCGTCGGTACGTATGGAGGCGTAGTCCGCAAAAGCTTGTTCGGAGAGCCTTGAGCAGTCACGAGTGTCATGGGGACCACTGCATAACTCACAAGGTAGAGTGATTTGATTCACTTGTCGTGAGGAATTAGGATTTTTGTAGGAACTCATGAGGAATTTAACTTGATCTTCAAGTTCGATCATCCTACGGTCGGGAGGAGGCAAGGAGATTGCCTTGACGGTTTTGGGCAGCTCACGGGGGTCATCCCAACTTTCGTTGTCATAGAGGGCGAGGTCCTCTATTATTTCCCATGATTCTTCTGCGGTGAGATCACTAAGTTTTCCACCGGCCGCTTGGTCAATGGATCGCTTAGTGGGAAAGTTGACATGATCATAAAAGATTTGGACTTGGAGCCAAAGATCAATGCCGTGATGAGGGACTTTATGAAGTAAGTCCTTGAATCGGGTCCATGCTTCGTAGAGAGATTCACCTTGACGTTGTTGGAACATCAAGATGTCATTCCTAAGCTTAGTGGTTCTCCCCGGTGGGAAAAATTGAGTAAGGAAGCGAGAAGTAAGATCATCCCAACTTGAGATGGAGCCGGCGGGAAGTCGCTCAAGCCAATTACTAGCTTGGTCCCGTAGAGAGAATTGGAAGAGACGCAGGCGCGTGGTCTCCCGAGTAGTAGCATCAAGGTCGATGGAATCGACGATTTTGAGGAAATCCCTCAGATGCTGATTTGGATCTTCGGAACGAAGTCCATGGAATGCACATCCGTTTTGCACCAACCAGATGGTGTCGGATCGCAGGGCCGTAGTTTGGGCTTGGTCGGGAAGCTCAATGGTGTTCCTATAGCCTAGGTGGCATGGTCTCGAGTATTCACCAAGAGTACGGGCTCTTGGCGGGTCATTTGGTGGTGGGTTGATGAATGGTAGTGGGTTATCACCTTCCATGATGAAAAGTGATGAGGTTACGAACAAAGGTTACGAAGAAGGGGGATAGACTAAGAGAAATCTAATAATGAGAAAAAAGTTTACTTGATAGGAATCAAGCAAAGAAACCTAAACGAGGTGGACTACTAACTAGCTATTCTATTCCCTGGCAGCAGCGCCAAAAACTTGATAACGCTACACGCGTCGTTCGGGGTCAAAGGAACTTCCTTTTCTTCGAGCAAGTTTTATAACACCCTAGGCAGTGAACCTAATCGTTCTAGTGTAGTAATTAGGGTAAGCCACGGGTATTGATATCATTCTCTAAGGGAATAGGAATGCTAGTAGGGAGTTACTACGCTAAGGTTAAGGTTGAGGAAGATTATTTTTTTATCTTTTTATATTTTATGAAAATAGAAAGGTACGAATCTCGGGTATTGGATTTGGGGGGTTGGTATTTCTACCGATTACTCTACTATTATCTAATTATCTAAACTAAGGTTGTGGGAGTCTATGTCAAATTAATGTGTGCTCGTATGATAGTTTAAAGATGTGTTTACTTAGTTTGTATTACTCCTTAATTATCTCCTATTGATGGTTGAGTGTCTCGTCTTATTCCTAGTTGCATTGTGTTTCTAAAGTTGTAGGGTATGCGTTTCTCCCTAACTCTTTGAACTTACCAAAGGGTCTTGTCTACAAATCCACTTAGAGATTATAGACTCCTACTCTAAGGCACTCTTCGGATGTTTTAGCCTACAATCACTCAGGTAATCATACTCTAAGGTTCACAAAGATGAATCAAGCATTAAGTACACAACGAATGACCTATCGCATTACTAGATCATTAATCAACTAAGATAAGAAACAACCAATCAATATTTAATAATTAAGTTTCATACTTCCTAAGCAAACACACAAATAAATTAGCCGGACATGGAGAACATGCAAGCATACACACAAATAATCAAAGACATAATTGAATTAATGAAGCAAAGACTTATCTTGGTGTAAGATAGGGTTAAAAACCCTAAAATACTGTACAAGACACCTTAGGTTCGGTTTTAGGTTTTTACTCCAAAGACTCTCCACCCAAAGACTGAAAAATTCGGATTCTATATATAAGATTACAATTGCGATGGCGTCACCTTATGTTTAGTGACGCCGTCGTGTCGCCGCCATTAGGGTTTCGTCTTGGCCACGTTAACCTTGCGACGGCGTCACCTTATGTCCGTGACGCCGTCCTCTTCAGCTTCTGACGTCGTCTGGATCACATCTAGGCCGTCTGAGTAGCGACGGCCTACTCTTTCACAACTAGACGCCGTCCCTTGAAAACACGAGTTTTGAGTTCTGACCCGTCACAATAATTCTCCAACGGCGTCGCAAATAGCTCCTGACGCCGTCGCCTTCTACATTCAGCGACTGTGAGTGTCTCGATTTCGACTTTGGCCATTTTCTTCATATATTCGCGCCTTTTCGTCCAAATAAGTGCCATTCCAGCATTTTGCCTTCACGAGACCTAAAAAGTGAAAAGGAACGATATTAAGCAATAACGGATACAAAAGTGATCAAATAAGGACTTAAATGACCCCTCAAAATGGTACCTTTTAAAACCTTATCAATTCCACTGCACCCATTGATATTAGAGTTTATGCAATACTACAAGGTTCATATCTCTAGGTTCAACCCCTTTGGTCTAGCCAAACTGACCACATTCATAGTAATGTGCAAAGCATACGGCTATGAACCAACATTAACGGTTTTAAGAAGATTTTTGAACTTGTATCCTGGGGGCAATTGGTTAACTCTAGCAAAAAGACCTGAGGCAGATGTTCCCAACCTGTTTGGGAAGGTTTATACAAACATAACAGGTTGGAAGGGTAGTTTTTCTACGTGCAAAACACCATTGTTCCCCCTAAGTATCCAGAGCTGCTGAATAAGGAAAATATGTTTGATGCCAAACGATATAATGACCCCCTGCCATATGAGGTTCGAAGGGATCCCTGTTATTAGCGTTTGGCCAAATATCTTGTGGATGTGCAAGTATTCCCTGAAGCCATCTTAAACATGGCTGGGATTTCCAAGAGCTGGGAGGGGTCTCCCAAGAAGCCTGTGATCATATACCAAGGACAAAGTAAGTTTATCTACATTTATTTAAGTAGGACCAATGTAGCACTGATATTTATTTCTTCTTGTTTCTATTTTGCAGAGATGTCATTCAGAAACTTCATGTTCCAAGACTTGGATGAAGATTTAAGTTTTATGCCTGCGGAGAAGGCCGAAGAGTCTTATGGTGTTGGCTCTCCTTCGACATCTGTGAACAACAACGAGGTAGATACTCCGAAGCCGGAGCCTATTGCCTCAGTACCCCCGCAACTTGCGTTGGAGGGTCCATCCCAACTGGTTGAGAATGTTGCTGACTCGGACGATCCTGCGGATGAGGATGTCCCCGCCATAGGCTCAACCGGGATAGCTGACAGGTTGAAGAGTAGAAAAGGAACAGCATCCAAGACTGTGAAGTGTACCAACAAAAGGAAGAATCCCCTGCCTGCTTCTGGGAACAGAGTTGTGAAGCAGAAGAGTGCCGAGGGCAGAAATTTTGTGAAGTCTGCCTTCGAATTCCCAGATGACTCAGTGGAGGTGCATGGTAAGCAATTATTTCTTATAAAATATGTGAAGTTATAATTGTCACAACTAATGTAGCCTTTATACGTTGTATTGGTCGCAGGCCTTCCAGAGATGAAGGAGCTTCCCAATGCTTGGGCCTGTCACCAGATTGTTGATCATGTCACCCCTCCGCAATGGAAAAGTATGCTAGAAAACATGTCCATTGAAAGGTTTTGTGATATGCATGACAATGGGGTTGCGAGGCAGGCAGTGATGGATAATCATTTGAATGCCAAAACCAGAGCGTTGCTTAGAACTGTGGCCAAGCTGGAGGCTAAGTGTGACGAGATTGAGGGGAATGTTGAGAAGAACCCCGTCGTCCAATACCTTCATGAAAAGGTAGCCCAGTTGACTGTTGAACTTGGAATCTTAAGTTGGAAGAAGCCAAGGTCATTACTCTCATAGGTTAGAATGCTGCTCTTGAGGCGAAATATGCTGGGTTGGAAGGTGAGAAGGCTATGCTCGGAGAGGTAGAAGTGAAGTTGAGAGAGGAAATTGATGGCTTGCAGATGAGGTATAAGATGCTGCAAAAGGATCGTGCGGAGGTTGTTTCGAAGGTGGTGCCTTACATAGCCATGGAGCTCTATCATAGTGATGAATTGGGAGCTCAGATGTGGAAGGTTATCAAATCAGCCATTTTTCATGGACGGTGCTTAGCGTTGGAGGAGGCAGCCAAAACAGGCAAGCCCGTGGACCTTTCCAAGATTGAATGCTACCGTCCCACTTCAAAGGCTGAGTATGATAAGGCAGGAAATGCATTCGCAACCGCAGAGTACTCCTTCCTTGCTGAGGCTACCAAAGATCCTATGGCACCCCTCGAAGACCTCCTTTCCAAGAAACCTCAGAAGCTGAAGCCTACCACTCCCACCAAGAAGACCATGTCTACCAAGCCTGTCTCAGTGCAACCATCCCCCACTCCATCTCAAAAAAAGTAGGAATGAAGGCTGCCATGTCGGTAGTAATTTGGTTTCAAAGGGTGGCATGTACCCTTAAAACAATTTATCTTATTTGACAATGTTTGTCTTATGTTCCAAACAATTTCAATGCTTTTGATGTATGGCCATGGGCCAAAAACAATTTAACTGGGGAATAGGCTCCTCCTGCAGGCACAAGGGCAGTAGCCCTTATTTTGAATGTTATGGTGTAGGGGAGATACCTCTACACGCTTAGTTTATATTCGTTTTGTTAACTTCTCGTATGCCATTTTTCCGACGCTTAGATTTTACAACCTAAGGTTAAACAACCTCATCGTGTGTAAATTGCAACACCAAGAATATAATGACCAAATTTGATCATTGATAGAGGGTCGCGACCCACTCTATCTCAAATCCTTTAAGTAGTACGACTTTGTAAAAAAAAATTACAAGCGTAAAAAACTACTAGGAGAGTTAATGTGAATGTTTAACTTGGCTTAAATGATAAGGCATGTATTACACCTCGAGCCATTCGACATTGAAACTCATTAACGACTTGGCTGAAAAAAATCTTTGTGTTTAAGAAACGAAGCAAGAGATTTGTGGGAAATGTCTTATTTATCATTGAATTGGTAGGGAGGATTACATCATTCTTGAAATGAAAACTAAGACAACTACCAATAATGTTTGCTTTCCCTTGAGAAGCTTCTAATTACAAGAAAAAAGTAAAAATACTTCTTAAACATAGAACTTTCGAAGGTTCGTACCATTCCATGTCCTGTCGATGGGTTCTCCGAGAAGAGTGGCCAGTTTGTAGGCTCCGTTGCCTTAGGCCTCAGCTACCATGTAGGGTCCTTCCCAAGTTGGTCCCAGCTTTCCTTGATACTCTACTTTGCTTGCGCTGTTGAGGCGTAGCACATATTCTCCAGGCTTGAAAGTGGAGGGTTTGACCCTTTTGTTATAGTAGCTTTCGATCTTATGTTTGTGTATTGCTTCTCGGATGGAGGCTATTTCTCGTCTTTCTTCTAGTAGATCAAGGTTTTCCCTGATCCTTTCGTCATTTTGGGAGGCATCATACATTGCCACACGTTCCGTGTGTACAATTAGCTCTGAAGGGATGACCGCTTCTGTTCCATATGTTAGGCTGAAGGGGGTTTCACCATTGCTTGACTTAGGATGCGTCCTGTGAGCCCATAATACTTGAGGGAGCTCGTCCACCCATCCATGATGAGTTCGCCCCAGCCTTTTCACGATCCCTTTGACGATGTCTCTGTTTGTAACCTCCACTTGTCCATTACCTTGCGGATGGTAGACGGATGTCCATAACTGCTTTATGTTGAGCCCTTGACAGAAGTTGTAGAAGACTCCTTCGGCGAACTGCTTCCCGTTGTCAGATATGATTATATGGGGCACTCCAAATCTGCACACAATGTGCTCCCATACAAACTTCTCGATCTGTCTCCCTGTGACGGAGGCTAGGGGTTTAGCTTCCACCCACTTAGTAAAGTAATCGATTGCTACCAGCAGGAATTTGACTCCTTCGGGAGCTACGGGCATGGGACCTACGATATCGATGCCCCATTGGGAGAAAGGCCATGCGGATGTCACACTTGTCATGTCCTGCTTCGGCATCTTTGGAACGTTTGAGTGTATCTGACAAGCTTCACATTTAAGAATGATTTCAGCCGCGTCCCTGTGCATCGAAGGCCAATAATAGCCTAGTTTCATTATCTTCGAGACGACTGAGCGGGGTCCTGCATGGAGACCGCAGGATCTTTCGTGGACTTCAGAGATAATGCTCGAGGCTTGCTTGGGGCCTACACATCGTAACCAGGGTGACAAAAATGACCTCCTATATAGGGTTTCCCCTATTAGCCGGTACTGCGGGGACTTAACCCGAACCTTCCTTGCTAGCTTGGGATCTTCAGGGAGAAGACCACTTATCAAATATTCCCTTATGGGAGTCATCCATGTTTCTCCTTCTTCGTGAATCACATCGGCAACTTCTTTGCGAACAATGGATCTTTCAAGAAGGACTTCCACGAGTACTTCTTTAGTGAGATGAGCGAAGGCCATTGAAGCTAGCTTGCTTAGTGCGTCTGCCTTCTTATTCTGATTCCTACGAACATGCTGGATGGTGTAGGAGTTGTAGTTTTCTAGCATCTCCTTTGTTTTTTCCAAGTACTGTTTGATGACGGGCTGCCTTGCTTCATAGGAGCCTGTCACTTGGTTTGCAACCAATTGGGAGTCTACAAAAATAGCGAGAGCTTTTACCTCCATATCTTTAGCCAATCGGAGTCCTGCTAGCAACGCTTCGTATTCCGCTTCGTTGTTTGTGGCTTCAAACTCAAACCGAAGAGCATATGTATGTTCCTTCCCTTCAGGACTGACCAGCATTAGACCTGCTCCAGAACCGTCGGAGCTAGATGCTCCGTCTGTATAAAGTTTCCATTCAGCCTGCGCTTGAGTGAGATTGGTTTTGGGCTCTTCCTTTCCTATGTCAGGCTTGAAAGGTGTTTCTGCCAAGAAGTCTGCGAGAGTTTGCCCTTTAATAGAGTTTCATCCTTTGAACTCTATTTCATGTTCTCCAAGCTCAATAGCCCATTTAGCCACCCTCTCAGACTTTTCAGGCTTTGACAAGATCTGTTTTAGTGGCTTGTCGGTTAAGACTGTGACATGATGGGCCTGGAAATAGCGTCGGAGCCTCCTTGCTGCATAGATTAAGGCGAGTATTAACTTCTCCAATGTTGGATAGTTGATATCTGCTCCCTGTAGGACCCTGCTAACAAAGTAAATGGGGATCTGTCGTTTGTCTCGTTCTGCCATGAGGACTGCGCTAATACTCTCCGTTGAGGATGCTAAATACATGAATAACACTTCACCTTTGATTGGGGCTGTAAGTGTTGGAAGGATTTCAATGAACTCCTTCATCTTCTGAAAGGCAGCTTCAGCATCCTGACTACATTGGAAAGTTTTCTTGTCCACGCATCCCTTGAGTGTTTTGAAGAATGGTAGGGACCTGTCAGCCCCCTTCGACAAAAACTGGCTTAAGGCTGCTAGCTTCCCATTCAGGCTCTGCACATCTTTTAGACACTTAGGGGATTGCAGATCAGAAATTGCCTTGACCTTGGAGGGATTAGCCTTTATCCCCTGCTTAGTGATCAAATGCCCTAGGAATTGTCCCTCTTCTACACCGAAGGAGCATTTCTTAGGGTTCAGCTTCATGTTAATCGCCCGAAGTTGGTCAAATGTTTCCTGTACATTGAGGAGTAGGTCCTCCTCCGTCTTGCTTTTAATAATCATGTCGTCAACGTAAGCTTCGAGATTTCTGCCTATCTGTTTATTGAAGGCTTTATCTACGAGACGTTGATAAGTTGCCCCTGCATTCTTCAATCCGAAGGGCATCTTTCTGTAATAGTAGACACCTTTGCTCGTGTAGAAGGCTGTCTTTTCCTCGTCCTCCTTTGCCATCTGGATCTGATGATACCCTTTATAGGCATCTAAGAAGCATTTTAACCGAAAACCTGCCAAGGACTCTACCTTCCAGTCAATTTCTGGTAGGGGTAGCAATCCTTCGGGCATGCTTTGTTGATGTCAGTGAAGTCAACGTACATGCGCCACCCTCCATCGCTCTTTTTTGACCAGCACTGGGTTGGCCACCTAAGTTTGGTACTTGACCTCCCTCAGGATGCTTGCTTGTGTGAGTTCGTCAACTTCTTTGCAGGCTGCAGCGTTTCTTTCGGGGGCTAGGCTTCTCCTTTTCTGTTTTATTGGTTCAATGTGTTTGTACTCATTGAGTTTATGCTCTGTTCCGAAGGACTGTCCGTCTATCAGCAATGTTCTTGGTACCCCTGTCATGTCATAATATTTCCAAGCAAAAACATCAAGGTTAGTCCGCAACAGTTCCGTGAGCTTCGCCTTGAAATTTGCTGGGAGTTGCTTTCCTACTACCACCGTTTGTTCAGGGTAGCTAGGGTTAACTACAACTCGCTCCTCCGCATCTGTACATCTTAGAATTGCCATCGGAGACTCCTCCGATTCTTCTTTGATCTTTTTGACACCATATACACCCTTATCCGCCCCATAACTAGAATGAACAGTTCCTACTCCAAAGGGGGTTTGGAACTTAACAGCAGCATGTATAGTGGAAACAACAATTCCTATTTTTTGCATAGTTGTCCTCCCTATTAACAAATTATAAGGAGAATCTGACCTTACTATGACGAAGATGAGTGTTTATGTGCGGGATAAGGGGCCTTCGCCTATGGTGACTTCCAATGGTACTTCTCCCAGGGGCCACGAGTGTTCGCCGGAGAACCCTACCAGTGGTGCTTTCGAGTCCACCCTCCATGAGTGTATGGATGACTTGAGCTTTAGGAAACAATGCTCATAGATGATCTCGTAGGAGCTTCCACAATCCATATATGGTCGGTTTACCTCCCTGTTTGAGATTCGTACCTTGATGATCACGGGATCAGTCGAAGGTGTCTGCCCTAATATGTAAGGGAAGGTTATTTCCCCTACACTTCCCAAATCCCCATCTGCTTCCTTCCTTTTCAAGGTTGCATCGTGCCCGTGTACCATTAGTATAGGAGCTTCTGCGGGCGTAGCTTCCTTCTTGTTCCCCTTCCATTCACCCAGTTGAGTGTCGGAGAACTTGTCCTTTCCCTTTTTGATGCCTTTGACCAGATGTGCTAATTGTCCGGACCGTACCGCCTCTTCGATCTGCTTCTTTAGTTCCCTGCAGTTGTTCGTGTCATGTCCATGATCTTCATGGAAATGGCAATACTTGGACATGTCTCTGGCTTTGCTTCGTGCTGTCATCCGAGGTGGTGGATTGAAGGACTTTGCGGCTTTCTCGGTAGCTAGGATCTCTCGGGGAGATTTGACCAAGTTCGCCAAGAGTCCATGGTTCGAACCTTTGTTGTAGGGGGTGAAGCTTCTTGTTTTTGGGTCCTTCCCAGGAGGACCCTCTAGAGAATTTGTCAGACGCTTCCTTTTGCTCTATCGGAGCCCCATTTGCTGCTACCTCCTTGGACTCAATCCAGGTGTAAGCCTTCTCGATCAAGGCCTTGTATGTGTTGGGAAGGTCGGTGGACAGGAATTCCACCAAGCTCCGAGTCCGAAGGCCGTGTACGAAACCAGAGATCCTCTGATCTTCGTGTAAACCTAGTATTTGCAAAGTTTCATCAGTATACCTGGTAACGAAGGCCCTTGTGCTTTCGTTGTCCCTCTGCTTGATGGTGTGCACGGTTAGGTGAGTTTTGGTGTACTTCTTCTACTGGCTAAAGTGTAACCGGAACTTAGCCTTAAGATCGTCTAGACTCATAATGCTCCCCAACTTCTGTCCGTTCCACCATATTCTTGCGGAGTCTCTGAGCGTGTAAGTGAACATGTGGCATGCTACAGGTATGACCCACTTTTGCATCTTGATAGCGCCTTCGAATAAGTGGAGGAAGTTATCAGGATCGCCTTTCCCATTGTAGGTGCCTATATGAGTAGGCATCTTTACACCGTCAGGTAGGGGGTAGTCTTCGATCCACTTCACGAAAGGTGTGCAAGCTCCAGAGGCTTCGGCATAGTAAGGGTTGTATGAAGGTGGATAAACAGGTGTAGGATTACACGGGTTAGGAAATGGCTGTATGTAGGTAGGGTAAACAGTAGCGGGTTGGTACGAAGGGTTTACTCCCATCGATTGTGTAGGAACATGTCCATAGGGCATTTGCTGGTAATTCTGGTTGGGGAGTGAACCATTCGGAGGGTAAGTGTTGTAGCTTTGAGCAGGTAGGTAGGGGTTCATTCCCGGAGGGGGTAACTGATTCATGCTGGGGTATGGAGGTGGGCCTCCGACACTCGAAACATAAGAGGGGGGTACTGGAGCCCCTATACCTTCTCTTCCTAAATGGGCTGCTAGGAGAGGGGGTAGGTTTACCCCTCCGTTTCCTACCGGGTTACTTCCTCTGTTGGAGTTCTCGCTCTTCCTTTCACCATGTATTCTTTCCCTTCGTCCCGGATTTCCTCCGGGTCCTTCTTCAAAACCCACAGTCCTTCCATTTAGCCTTCTGATGGAAGGAGAACCATTTCGTAGGGCCGAGCGACCCCTGCTAACAGGTAGAGGCCTATCCTCTATTTCAATCTCCTCGTCATACTCCTCACTGGAGTATTCCAACTCCCTCCGCATTTCAGTGTTACGAACCTGTCTCTTATGAGCCCTTAACAAAGAATCTAAGGCCTCAAAGTTTGCCTCAACGAAGGTGGGACTGATATCTGGAATAGGGTTAGCTGATGTTGAGGCGTGATGTACGGGAGTAGTTTCCAAACGAGATCGTGTGGTAAAGGTTGAGGCTGTTATAGGGGTGAGATTATCGGTGTTAGTTGTGTTGAGTGGGATCAGGGTAGAGAAACCTGGTGGAGGTGTATCTTCTCTTCCTGGTTCTATGCCGGAAAAGTAGTGTAGTTGGCTACGGTATTAGGACTGGGTGATTACGGGACTAATAGTAGTGGTCCCACGGATGGCGCCACTGATTGTACAAAAGATTGCACTACCAGGCTTCGATGAGGATCAAAGTAATGAGGGATGTATGTTCCAGCCAAGACTTGCCTTTCACCTAAGAATAAGAAATATGAAACACTACGTTAAGTGATTGCGCAGGGGTAGGACCCTGCGAACCACCTCCGGCGTGAGAGTAAGTATGAGTTATGGTTGTATAACTGTGTGTAAGTAAAGAAATGAGTGTGAAATGAGCATACCATAATCCATTGCCCGTCCAACCTATTTATAGTGAATGAAATAGGGTTGAGAGCACTTCTGCATGAATGTCGGAGATCATGGGGGCGTCCCATGATTGTGGGTAACCGCTAGGCTTAGTGACCCACGTTCTCAGACTTGACGGAGAAGCCAAGAGAGATAGGGAGATCGTGGGTTTGACCAAGTCAGGAGGTTCCTTATCCATTGTTCCTTCGTCAGCCATACCCCGAATGGCTTAGGGCTTCGAATGGCGAATTCCCCTTAGGTAACCTTTGTGCCAACGAATGGTTTGACGCCTATGTATATTTTGGAATCCTAACTTGGGCCTTCGTATGGAAGCGCTTCGACACGTCTCGTAGGAGTGTCCTTCGAGCTACTCGGAGGGTACATCATCAACTACCATAGAGAAAGCGAGCTACTTTGTCATCTGATACTAACCATTCTTTATGCCTAGCTATTTCCTCATCTAGTTTCTCTTTTAGCACTTTGTTTTCAGAAACTACATCAGCTTTTTCTTTCTTAGTGCGTTTTAAATCAATTTTAGTACATTCTAGATCACTTTCTAACACCCTTATCTTTTCATCATAGGCCAGTTGATTCTTTTGAAACCAAACTTTTTGTCTTTCTAATGTTTTTAAAGCCTGATTATAAGCCTCAACTTCGACATAACATTCATTATATTTAGGTTTCAATTCATCATAGGCTTCTTTAAGTTCATTATATCTTTCACTACAACCAAAAACACAGTTATGTACCGGAGAGATGCCAATCAAGGCAACTTGATCATGCCTATCCTCTGAAGTACATCATGCCAGCAAACCAATATTCTCAGCACCAGGACCTTCATCATTCTCATGCTCATGCATCTTCCAGTCGACATGGTCATCCATGGTGACAAGAGCTGTGGAGGATCCAGTCTTTGAAGTTTCAGCTTCCTTTTGAATGTGCTGATAGGAAGAATATCTCACATCATCACCAGCCTTCCTATCCTTGCATTCTCTTGAGAAGTGACCCATCTGATTACAAGTATAGCACTTGACTTTCTTTCTGTCAAATCTAGCTGGATCTCTTCCCTGGAAACCAAATTTTCTCCCAGACTTATGCTCAAACCTCTTGATGTCCACTGAAAGCATGTCCACTTGCCATTTCAAGTTCATCTCCTCCATATCAAGTGGATCCAACTGTTCAAAATCCTCAAAGGCTAGTTGCTGCTGAGTGTCATAATCAGCAACAAAAGACTGAAGTACATCTTCCAACACACCACTAGATTTAGGTTGAGAACTTGATGGAGTGGTAGTGTAAGATGATGATGATGAGTAAGTTGGACTTGGAGCATAGGTCATCTTATTTGAGGAGGCCCCAAAAAATGTTGTGTGACTAGGGGTGGATGAACGAAAGGGACTTCTGACATCAGGCTCAAGAGATTTAAGTTTATTGTATAGTTCATCAAAAGTGAGCATATCCAGCCCACCTTTAGCTTTGAAGGCAATGCTTACTTGCAACCAAGATGAAGGTAAAGATCGCAAGAACTTTGAATTGCAGTCATCATTATCTGGCTTTGCCTTCAGCTGATTCAATTGACTCAATATCTTATGGAACCTGTCATACCCCTTGTGGATACCTTCCTCTTCAGAGATTTGGAATTCTTGAAACTGTTGTTTCAACATTGATTTCCTCATTCTCCTTGACTCCTCATTTCCACTAAACCTAGCCTTGATTACCATCCATATGTCCTTAGCATCCTGCATGTAGTGAAAATCACCTAAGTGACCTTCAGGTATAGCCTGAAGGAGAATAGTTCTCACTTTGTTCTCTCTTTGAACAGACAGTATCTCCTCAGCAGATTTGGGAGGAACAATGGTAACATTACCATCAGGATCTGTGATAGTCCTCTTCAAACTGTTCCCCTTCTTCACAATTTCCCAGAGATTCCAATCAATGTTGGAGATCCAGTTCTACATCTTCATAGCCCACAAATCGTACTCCTCCTTCTTGAGGTATGGAAACTTTGCATTGCTGTTTGAGAGACTGAGTTGTTGCAGAGAGGTGTTGTTATGGTTGTTGGCGACTTCAATATCATCATCTGATCCAGGCATGGTGAAGGTTTTTTTGGTTGTATGGGTGTAAAGAAAAGACTGTTCTTAGTATTGTAGAGACTCTCCCGAGGCTCTGATACCACTTGTTGAACCTTAGACCTTGATAGATCTCTGAGCACTCGTAGATCGTTAGTTATGCTTATGTAATCACAAACACACTAAAAGACAGTCTCTATAACTTGTATTCTTTAGCGGAAATCAAACACAAGTAAGAACACAAATAACTAAGAACTCTTTGATCCTCTATGGATCTTTTAATTATATTAAAAATTTGTTTTTCAACACGTACATAACTCATACTATTGTGTTCCTTTTATAGATAAAGAACCCTAAACCGTTTCCCAAGAAATGTATAAACATAAAACTAAATAAGATATACATTATAACTTCCTAATAAAGCTCATGCATATCCTAACTAACTATAGAATACGCGGAATATCTATCTCCGCAGAAACCATCTACACGGTTTTAATACTTCAGTAGAATTACTTCTTCAGCAGAATCCTTGCACTTCAGCAGAATCCATCGGTAGTAAATTCAGCATAATTCATACTTAGCAGAATTCCCAACAACCTCTTCGTGCATTTTATGAGAAAGTGGGAATTGAGCATCAAACATCTATTGCACGAACACCAGAACAAAACGGAGTTATTAAAAGACGAAACCGTACGTTAGTGGAAGCTGCAAGAACAATGTTAATTAATGCTAAACTTTCTGATTACTTGTGGGCTGAAGCTGTGTCAACTACATGCTACACTCAGAATCGTTCAATGATTAACAAACTCCACAACAAAACACCTTATGAGCTTATCCACAATCGTAAACCGAATCTAAAACACTTTCATGTATTTGGATCCCTTTGTTATCCGAACAATGATCGTGATGACTTTGGTAAGCTCAAAGCCAAAGCTGACATTGGAATCTTTGTTGGATATTGTGAAAACTCTAAGGGTTACTGGATCTGGAATCGTCGTACAAGGGAGATTATGGAAACGATTCATGCCAATTTTGATGAGCTTACTGAAATGGCTTATGAGCATAACAGCTTGGAACCCGGTCATAACCGTTTAAACTTCCCTCAAACCCCATCATCAGCTGAACCTAGTTTACAACTAACTCGACGTCAAATGGAATAGCTATTTGCTCCTCTGTTTAGTGATGATATTGATGAATGTGCTCCAGCTGTATCAAATATTTCCGCTGCTCAACTTGATCAAAATCCAATACCTGATACACCTGCTACAACAACTACTGTTGAGGAAGCACCACCAGTTGATTCTACAACAACAGTCAAACAAACCGCATCTAACGAAGCTGTACCAGCTGATGATCTTCTAAACAATGAAGTACCCCCACCTGCAGATTATGATTCAAATGCGTTTTTCAATCCGTTTGCTAATGAAACTGCCACACCTGATGTTGCGGAATCATCTACAAGCCATTTGAATTCTCCCAATATGCAGAATGTATATCAATATCAACCTTCCACACATCGTTGGACGAAATACCATCCTCTTGAAAAAATTATTGGTAACCCGAATCAACCAGTCGTAACTAGACAACGTCTTCACACAGATGGTGAACATTGCATTTATGCACTCACTGTCTGCCAATCTAAACCTAAAAACATTAAAGATGCAATGACCAAAGACAACTGGATTAAATCCATGCAAGAAGAACTCAATCAGTTTAAACGTCTTGAAGTATGGAAATTGGTTGAAAGACCAACAGGGGTCTTCGTCATTGGTCTCAAATGGATTTGGAAAAACAAATTGGATGCTGAAGGAACCGTAATCCAAAATAAGTCACATCTGGTAGCTAAGGGTTATAGACAGGAAGAGGGTATTGACTTTGAAGAATCATTCGCTCCGGTTGCTCTTCTTGAGGTTGTACGGATTTTTCTGACGTTTGCGGCTCACAAGAACATCATGGTCTTTCAGATGGACGTCAAAACTGCTTTTCTCAATGGACAACTGAAAGAAACGGTCTATGTTAGCTAGCCAGAAGGATTTGTTGATCCAGAGTTCCCCAATCACGTCTACAAACTGAAGAAGGCTCTCTACGTTCTCAAACAAGCCCCTCGGGCGTGGTATGATCAGTTATCATCCTTTCTTATCGCCAATAATTTCGTCAAAGGTTCGGTCGACCCAACACTTTTCATACAATATCACGGGGCACATATTTTAATCGTTCAAATTTATGTGGATGACATAATTTTTGGGTCAACACATCTAAAGTACTCAAACGCCTTTTCAAAACTTATGAAAAAACATTTTGAAATGTCCATGATGGGTGAACTTACGTTCTTTCTAGGACTTCAAGTTCATCAATCACCCCGTGGTATTTTTCTAAGTCAGTCCAAATATGCCCTTGAAATCTTAAACAAACACGGAATGCAAAACTATGACACCTATGCCACACCAATGACACATACCAAGAAACTGGACGCTGATTTGCATGGGAAATTGGTTGACTCTACCAAATACCGAAGTATCATTGGGTCTCTCATGTATCTAACAACCAGTAGACCTGATATTGTCTTTGTTGTATATCTTTGCTCCCGTTATCAGTCGCGACCAACAGAAACTCACCTATCTGAGGCTAAAAGAATCCTCCGATACATCAAGGGAAACATTAACTTGGGGATCTGGTATCCGAAGGATTCTGGTTTTAAACTAATAGCTTTTTTAGACGCTGATCACGCAGGTTGCTCAGATTCTCGGAAAAGTACTTCAGGAGCTTTACAATTTCTTGGTGATAAACTGGTGTCATGGCAATCGAAGAAGCAGGATTGTACATCGCTTTCTTCAATAGAAGCAGAATATGTAGCCATGTCGGCGTGTTGTGCTCAAGTCATTTGGATGAGAACACAACTCAAAGAATATGGTTACATATTTGATAGAATCCTGATGTACTGCGACAATCAAAGTGCTATTGCGATCTCGTGCAACTCTGTTCTGCATTCAAAATCAAAGCACATCGATCTTCGATATCATTTCATCAAGGAGCATGTGGAAAAGGGTACAGTTGAATTATACTTTGTGGGTACTGAATATCAATTGGCAGACCTTCTCACCAAAGCCTTGGCTCCTGCTAGGTTTACTGAGTTGGTCCACCGGATCGGTATGCAGTGTTTGACTCCAGAGGAACTGGACAAACTTTTAAAACATTCTTAAAACCAGTCAAACACCAAAACCTCTTTTTGTAAATATTTTCAAAAAGCAAAATACAAAAATATAAAATCTAATAAAACTACACAAATATTCTTCTATCTATATTTCTTTTAACATGGCAAGTACAAATCTTCCGTCAACACTTTACTCTTCAAAATTCAGTAATTTCTCGGTCAAGTGTTGAGGGGGAGAAAGTAAATATTTTTCGGTTTCATAAAACCTTGTACTTGCATGTTACCTCATCTCGGTTGTTTCTTTGATAATGGTGGTCACATTTCTGGTTTAATGACACTCCCTGGGCTCAAATTTATAAAATTTCATTATTTCTTAAGTCAAGGGGGAGTGTTGTCAAGTTTGTTTCCAAATATCATGCTTTACATAACCAAAAAATGGAAGTTATGGGCATTGGATGTAAATGGTTAAAGTAGAGGGACCAATGTTGTCAAAAGCTCAAACTATTTTTTAACAAAACCCTTCACCAACTTTTTCATATCATTTATTACACCATTTAATATCTCATCTACCAAATCCTACGCCTAACATACCATCCTCAAATCTGTGCTTTTATCTTCAATTTGTAAGTGTTTTATGGTTCATAGTGTTTTTCTAAACATTGGTTTTGAATTTTAAACAAATCCAACGGTTGGATATTGAGTTTGGAGTGATTTTGTGTTCTACGCATATGCGTATGAACACAAGATCATAATGGAACGTTTATGATGATTATTATTGAGTCAAAATGCTTAAAAACAAGTATTATAAACGTTTCCAACATTGAAACATATCTAGAAAACGTTTTTGAATCAATTTCAAAATTAGGGTTTATGAGTAGATTTGAGGGTTTTCATTTGGGATTGTTTATGTGTAATTGGTTGGTCATATAATGATTGGAACATAGCTAATTAACCAAAACCATGCTCAAATCATACCCAGAAACAAGAAATTTTGAGAAATTAAGATTTAGGGTTTATACACGTATGAATTGGGTATTATTGATTAATAAGGGTTTTGATGTTAAAACTTGCTTAAAACAACTCATTAGGCCTCTAAGATATCACAGAAAATATTTGGTGTCAATGCTATGGCTAGATTTCATACTCGTAATTTTTGAATCCTATGGTTTAAGTTTCTACGCGTATGCATATCCTACGCGTAACATGTTTTGATTGAGACTTCATGTTAGACTGAAAGGGATTGAATGTTGTGTTAATGAAAGTGTTATGATTCATTTGTTTCAGGTTATTACTCGTGAAATATTCAAAATCAAGGTTAACTGAGCTCCTACGCATAAGGATCACCTTACACGTAGAATGTTATGCGTAAGAGAAATCTTACGCGTAACCTTTACGCGTAAGGTTCTACAAAGGGGACTACGCGTATCCTGTGAGGGATATGCGTAAACAGTAAGTCTTACGCATAAGGTTCACTCTTACGAGTAAGCCTTACACGTAAGCTCCTACATACGCTTACGCGTAAGCTCCATGCCTAAGGCTCTCTTTTCCTACGCGTAACATTTCTTACGCGTAAGTCAAGATCCTACGCATAAGCTTAGGCTTACGCATATGTCCCCAACTGTTTACGCATAAGCTTGGAACTTTACGCCTAAGCCTTATATTAACCATAATTATGAATTGTTACGCGTACGAACTTGTAAATAAATAAATCATAACGTCACGAAACCCAAATGTCATTAATAAGCTTAAATGTTTAATAAGTTGTGAAAATAAGTGAAAACTTGGACTTTAGAACTCAAAGTTAATCTACTGACGAAACTTATCACGACTTCTTTGGACTATCGGACTAAAAAGTGACATTGGACTCGTAACAATCATTAACATATCATATTCAATAATTAGACAATAAAATGAGCTTTTGACTAACATAATGTCTTTCGATATGTTGGTTCTTTTGGCTAAACATCTTTCAGATCACGATATGGACGTCCAAATGGAAATGGTTGATGCACCAAATGTTCTCTCAATTGAAGACATCTTCCCCAACGGTTACACTATGAAGATTGGAAAGAACAACCTCAGGGTCGATTTTGAAAACTTCACTTGTTCTGAGTATTCTTGTCAGATTGCGGTGGATATTCTGAAGACTCATCCCTACAAGAATATGTGCTGGAGATTTATATTCACCAATTCTGGCATACCATCCAAAAGGTCAAAGGTCAAAGTGCTGTGACGGTGACACTTAACAACAAACAAGTCACCATCACTCCTGCAGATTTAAAGGCTATTCTCCTTCTTCCTACCATCCAGCCTGCCGATTACACTGCTACTCCTACTGAAGAGGTCTCTCTCCAGTTCATGGTCGACATCGGCTATGACGAAGCTGCTGGGATCATCACAAAACACTCATATGTTGATCTTAAGAACATTCCTCAGCCATGGAGAACCCTCTACATCATGATTGCCAAATCAGTTTCTGGACGTGACAGTGGTTTTGAGCATCCGAAGCTCATGGAACTACAAATATTTTGGGCCATGGTCAACATGAATCATATCGAATTTGCAGCTCTGATCTGGGACGACATGATGTCATACCTTAAAAAGCCTGGCACCAAGATCCCTTACATCAGATACACCAAATTGTTGATTCAAAGGGCTCTAGGGAATAATCCTGATATTCCATTGAGACTTGATGACCCCAAACATCACTCCATGTTGCTTGAGCCCACACTCAATGTTGTCAGATTTAAGGACTCAACAACGAAGAAACAAGGTGCGGTATTACCAGATTGCCTTCTCACTGCTGATATCAAGGGACTACAATCGTACACATGTTATTTGGAAGCAGTTGCATTAGGCAAAGTGGGATTCATTGATGAAAAATTGTCTGGTACACCGGTTAGGAAGACCAAGAGAGGCAGTGCTGGAAGTATTACGAGCACTGAGAGTACGAGAAGGTACCCAAAGAGAACTCACACACTCAAGAAGAGAGTTCCTCTTACTGAAGCCATCCCTATTCCCAAACCAGAACTAAAACTAATGGACGAGGACTCAGAGGACACTGACACATATAAAGAGATTACCTACTCGGAATCTGCAACTGATGATACTCTAACAGTCGCAAAACCTCTCAGTCCCAAGTCTGACAAAGGAAAAACTCCAGTGCTTGAGCAAGTAGAAGAGAGCTCCGAATAAGAACCACTGGATGAAGACAAAGACTACAAAAAGAAGCTCAAAAATCTCAGACTCCAACATGTTGCTCAAGAGTTTAACCTGCAACAAACTCGTGGCCCTAGAGGGTCAAGTAGTGGTGCTATAACAACACCAGTTTCCGATGCAGTTAATCAACCCGATAAGGGAACTGGTACCACCACCCACAAATCAGAACAACGGCAACTAGAGGATTCTATCACCTATGAGTTTGAGGAACCGGAAAAGGCGAAGTCTAAGAAAATTCCTGATGAAGATGTTGAGGCTGCGGCTAAAGAAAAAGTAGAAAAAGAAGCTCAAGCTAGAGCAGATGAAGAGGCAAAGGTCAAAGCTGAAAAAAAGGCTAAGGCTGAAAAGGAAGCCGACGATTATCTTCTGGATAGTCCCGTACGTAGCAAGGAACAAACCTCCAAGCCACCAAAGCACCCTGAGCCTCCTCATGAATCATCATCGTCAGACTCATCTTCTCACTCTTCTCCACCACCATCCAAAGCTTCAACCAGATTCGCATCCTGATCGGTAAAGAAACCAACCGACACTTGGATATCCTGTGCTAAAACAAAGATTGTCAAAGCTGTCAGGCAAGTAAGGAAGAAAGATGTAGTCAACAAGAAACTGAATCAACTGGCCGACAGAGTTAACCTTCTTCAAAACGGGATAAATGAGATGTTGAGAGAAAGGGAACAGATCCATAAATTTCTCAATCGAGATGTACAGGGTGAAATGAACAAGACGATTAAGGAATATACTCATAAGTTCCTTCTCGACACTGTTCCAGGAGTGAAAAGAGAGATGTTCACCAGACAACTATATCCGAATCTCATGCAGTTGGTCAAGCAAACGATAAGATCAACGCCTTTAACAATAACAATCAACCCAACTGAGCCTACAGCTTTCTCCGATGCAGAAATGGTTTCCAAGCTGGTACTACAAATGTCAAAACGATCTGCAATGTTTACTTTTGACGAAGGTAAACTGTTTGACGCATTGCTGGAATACCAACTTAAAACATCATGCAAAGTAGCAGCTGAAAGGCCAAAGCATCCAAGAGATAATGATGATAAGGATAAGGATAAATAGACCAAACGCAAGAAGAAGTCTGATGAATCCTCTTCTATGCCACCACCACACCAAAGATCCTCCACCGACAGAAGATCTCCTCCACGTTCTGCTGCTACTGAGAAACCTCAGGACTCTGAGTTACCACCTCACACAGAGAAAATTGGTGATCATTTCGAATACACTGGTGGTGACGATGAAGAGATCCCTGAGCCCCAACAACAACCCACCTCTTCTGCCATAACAAAGATACCAGAATCATCATCAAAGCCAAAGAAAAAGAAGAAGAAGACCATTGTTTTCTCATGGCTAGATGAAGACACAACCGAAGAATATGACTGGTTTTCTAGACTTGTTGATGCTACCCCTTTATTACCAGAAGGTCAAGAAATGGTAGATGGCCGAACAATGGAGCATGTGAAGTTTATTCAAGAAAAGTTTAACGTGAAGAAAATGACTAAGGCAGAGTTGAAGCAAATCAAAAATGATGCATTTCAACTACTTAAAGACAGCTCAGAAAGTGCAATTGAAGTCGAATATCATCTTGATAACATTGCACGAGCCATGTCTAACAACATTGATTGGCTCAATCCTGAATCAAACATTGACTTCACCGGACCAGACAATGCTCCATACTACACTGACTAGACAAGACCTCTACTTATAATTGGCCGACCGAATCAACCCAAGATTCCATTCCGCTATTTCTTTAACAACGACCTTGAATTTCTTCTACACGGTAGCAATGTCTCCAAGAAATACGCTACATCACTCACACTTCCTTTCCCGGCAGCAATATACTCCAGCAACATAGCCATCGAGGAATACGCCACACACATGTTTGCTAACCAAGTGGAAAAGTACGGCATCGATGCATTGTATGGGATTCATCATTGGCCTGAACGCCGCAGAATCTACTACAAAAGCTGCCAGGTTCTTAAGTCAAAGAAGGAAGTGTTCAGTGACAAACGGATCATTGCTATTCAACATGTTACCCTTTCGTCAAAGTAGGACTACACATTCCTCAAGAAAATCATGGTCAAACGACAAGACGAAGAGGAATATGACTTATGTGAAGTGGATTTTCCGATATTGTCGCTAATGACATTGTAGATATGTATCTCGCCAAGGTACAAGGACGAATGCGACATTTCTCTACAAATATCCAACGTGAATACATCAAGTCATTACTAATCTTCATCAGAAGCATCGTGATCCAAGAACGTGTAGAAGATATTCAACTTGCCGTGGAATCATACCAGAAGCGCGTTAATCTCACAAAACCACAGCTCGATCTTCCTAACATAAACCAACTTGCTCAATACACCCTTATCAAGAAACCATTTGGGGTAGTCTACAGAAGTGAACTACACCACAATTGCTTCATGGCGTGCAAAGAGCTACACAAGTTTGGGGATCACACATTAAAGAAAGTCAGGGACGGTTTAGCTTATCGGTTAAAGGAGATACATGAAGGCATAGGGTCACCGAAGAGATGGAATTCGAGGGATAGAAGGGATGTCAAGAAGATCATCAGGCGGATTGATGAAAGGTTATTTAGGCGGGATCAGTTCAGAACATTGGAGAGCTTCGTTGGTGGTCATCCAAGCATATCACTTATAGGCTATCAACGTCCAGAACGCATTCCCGGAGTTATTGTTGGATTACCTGAATCTCCTGGTACCCCTTGATCTGTTTTCTCTTATCATATTTTGGATGTGTGATTTATATATGACTATGGCTTGTGCACTCATAACAGTGTACAACCCGTACTTGTAATGAAAGGACCCTGTGGTACGCTTCAGTGCCACAATCCTTATAAAAGGAGCGAAAGCTTCTTACTTTTGAGTAAAACTTATAAAAACTTTCACTTTTCAAAGTTTTGCTCAAAAGAACAAGTACTCCCCCTTATGATTTTCAAAACCTCAAAAGTTTATATCACTTGTTGAGGGGGAGTATTTTCTTAAAAACTTTGCTCACAAAATTGTTCTTTGTGGTAATCTTCCCACAAAACTCAAAATGGACATATTCGACATCAAATTTCGTCAAAAATAACATTTATATGCCATTTTTTAGGGGGAGAAAAATTATGTGATAAGAAATATGTTGTGAATTGCTAATGAATCGTCGTGCTAAAAAGACTTAACCAATGAATTGATGAGATCTTAAATGTTAGTAACTCAAAAAGACTTGTACGGGACGGGTAATAATTTCAAGCTAGTTCTCTAGTGATGTAAATGTGTCTCGCAAAGGACTTGTCCTAGTAGAATGTACCATTCGAGAAACTCTTGATAGACATAAACTTTGACGGGTTTGACAACCTTTCGAGGCTTGTCCACACCTTCAAGGTAGTTATTAGAGCTAATTGTCACCTAAAAGCTCACAATGTAACTCTTTAACTATGCAACGTAACTGTGTCTTGCGGGGAATTGTCTATATAGAGTTGATCAATTTAAAAGTGCGCACTCTTCTCTCACCGTGCAGATTTCTGTCAAAATACTTAAGCACGTGTCGAGGAGGAGTATTTCTTCAAAATTCTAAACTCTCACAGTGGTACAAAAGCTTTTATTCATAACCAATTTGAGAGATTTTTCATGAAAAATTGGTTTTATGGCAACATAGATTAGTCATGGAGTTATAAGGTGACTAAGGTTAGGAATAACCGTCCTATGATCCGCCAGAGCCGGAGGGATCTACCCAAGGACACCACCAATAGTTAGAATTAGAAGTCCTTAGGTATGATTATAAAAAGGAGAAAATGAGAATCGGAGAAAGAAGGAGTTGAAGAATTAAAAAGAAAAGTAAAGAAAAGGGTGAAAAGAAATAGCCCTCTAGATTATTCAACTTAGGGCAGACACCGGGTTCAATTCATATGCTACTGGTTGTCACTTGATGACACCGGTATTGAAGATTAAAGTCGTCATGGACCCAGTGACGCATGCACTAAACCTTCTTAGCCACTCAAGTTTCTCTCAACAGAAGCTTGTTTCATTCTCACAGGGAACCCTACGTAAACTATCGGCTTTCTCTTAGAGATTGCTGGTATTGAGGCAAGGAGACCCTCTCCCTAGTCTCCGCTCAGGAAAACCAAAGCGCACTATTGAGTCTAGAGACACGAGATTCATCAAAAGATCTCTTAGGTCAATATTAAGGACAAAAGTGATCCATTATCGGTCCTACACAGATCTTAGCAATCTGTCGAGAACATTTATGAGAGGTTCACAAATGTGATCCTCAGTGATTGAATGGAAACTTCTGCCAGGGTCAACATCAAACAGCCCTGACAGCAGGTCACTTCATTAACTCCTTGTGGGTTACTCTTAGTGTGTCTCAAACAGTCTACAGTCGTGGGGTGATGCTTCGGTGTACCTCAGCGACTCATCTGAACTGTAGGTGTACTTCGGTACATCGCGTTATCTCACTTGTGGGACTTTAGTTCAGGAACAGCCTTTGTGAGAATTAGAGTCGTGTTTTCACACAACGCTGTTAACACACTTGAAGTTCAAACTTGTAAGTGCTGGATTATTTCTAACCTATGTTTTATGTTTTCTTCTTATGGATGCTTGCGGGTGGAAAAGATCGTGCAGGTTCTCCACATGCTCATACCAACAACAACACTAATTGAAGTTCTTTCAAAAGGCAACACAAAGTCAGAATGATTCTTCGTCAAAGCCAAAGAATCTACAAAGTTTAAAGACTAAGAGAACTACATCAGTAATACAATCCAACATTAAAAGAGCGTGTGAGCATGTTGGAGAAAGCCGTGGAGACACTGGAGCAACGAAGCAGACCTAATGCAGATAACCACAACATAC
Organism: Chrysanthemum seticuspe; assembly: GCA_019973895.1. NCBI lineage: Eukaryota > Viridiplantae > Streptophyta > Magnoliopsida > Asterales > Asteraceae > Chrysanthemum > Chrysanthemum seticuspe. The sequence continues at coordinate 321,115,048 of BPTQ01000006.1, forward strand.
TATCACTTTCATCACAAATAACAAAGATCAAAGTACAAAGAAAAAGATGACGTCAAAGCTGAAAAACTTTAAAGCAAACAAGATCCCTACACTGGGGAGATTGTTGGAATCAAGACACTTCTTCTCACAAGATAGAAGAATGTCAGAAGACGTCAAAGCTACTATTACATCAGCTCCTACAACTTTATCACTCATATCATTAATCACCAACACTTAGAGGGAGATTCTTGGAATCACTCCTAAACTATATTACAAGTGTTAGTAATTAATATGTAATAGTTAGCTTAATTAGGCCTTTATGTTTGTTATTATGCTAAGGATTATGTAGAAGGCCCATACGCCTTGGCCCAAGCCTAATAAGAAAAGGAAGGGACTAGGAGTGTTGCCCTAGCTCCCTCTCCTATAAATAGCCTTGTAAACCTTCATTTGAAGGTTGGTTGTTCACTTTCACATTTATCCTAAGCATAAACTTTCTTTCATCTTTACGCATAAGTGTGTGTGTGTTCAACCGATCCTTTCTCTTTTATATTTCTTCATATTGATGCTTGTGTTACATAAATGGGAACCTAACAAGATGGATTCTATTGCTCCAAGAATTCGACATTAAATTTAGAGATAAAAAAGAGCTAAAAGTCTTGCTGCTGATCATCTTTCATGGTTGGAAAACCCAGACTTGGAGAAATTAAACAATGAAGATATTCGAGACTCTTTCCCTGAGGAGTAACTCATGTCCATTAAGGATATTGAGCCATGGTATGCGGATTATGCTAACTATTTATCCAGTAGGGTCTTACCAAATTATATGACTAGGCAAGAAAAGAAAAGATTCTTCACTGAGCTAAAGTACTATTTTTGGGACAAACCCTTTCTATTCTGCATGAGGGAGTGTCATGCGGGACCATCAGGAGGGCATCACGGTATAAATGTTACGGCACGAAAAGTTTTCGATGCCGGATTCTACTTGACTACTGTATTCCGCGATGTCAAGAGATTAGTTAAGACATGTGATGCATGCCAACGATCGGGGAACATCTCGAGAAGAGATGAAGTACCCCAGAACTACATCCAAGTCTGTGAAATATTCGATGTCTGGGGTATAGATTTTATGGGGCCTTTTCCATCATCCAGAGGGAATGAATACATTCTGGTCGCCATTGATTATGTGTCTAAATGGGTGGAGGCGTATGCCCTTAGAACCAATGATGCAAGGGTATTCGTTCATTTTCTCAAGAAACTCTTCACGTGATTTGGGATTCCCAAAGCACTGATTATTGACAGAGGGACCCATTTCTGCCACGCTCAAATGGAAAATATAATTAAGAAGTATGGTGTTCCTCACAGGTTCTCTACAACATATCACCCCAAACAAATGGGCATGTGGAAAACACAAATAGAGCGTTAAAATGAATATTAGAAACACGGTCCACAAAAACAGAAAGGATTGGTTATTTAAACTTGATGAATCACTCTGGGCATTTAGAACGGCTTATAAAACGCCCATTGGAACAACCCTGTAACACCCCTAAAAACCCGAGGGCGCCACTCAATTGGCATCATAACACAGGTAGTAAAGAGCGGATAATAAAACTCGTTTAAGAACTTTTATTAATAAAATAATGAAGTTTACAAAAGTTTAATGATTGCGGAAATATGATACATTAATAAAAGGTGGTCCCAAATATATCAATGTAGTCTGTGACCATGCCATGCCAAGCCCTGCCTTGAGATCGTCACACTTCAGGATCAAACACCTAAGAAAAACATGCTAAAAAGGGTCAGTTATAAAGCTGGCGAGTTCATAGGTTTATAGTAAATCATTAAAGCAATCAAGTTTGTTTTATGGAAAAAAGTGTGCTCGATACACTGCGTGTAAGGAGTCTTCCAAATTAAAGTGGTTATGTCTATTACTCGAGCACTAAGTTCATGTTACCAAGCTACAACAGTTTCGCATGCGTGTAAGTAGCATGTCAATATGTTTATGGTGCCCTTAGCAAGTGTGTATTCCCATTAACACTTGAGTTCCGACATGGTATACGTCCGGAGACAAGTTGGCACTACCAACCCGGACGGAGGCGTTACCCTCAATAGATCTATTTATAACATTCGCACTCCCTGCAGGGATTAATGGTACATGGCAGGCGGGCAAGTCCGAAATAAGTTCCTTAGGCTACGCTCGTAATAGTGGTTTAGAAAAGAGTTTCAGTTCTAGTCCATAAAGTAATAGTTGTTAATATAGTGTTTGCGTAAAAGCAACAGTTCATAAAATGTATTGCGTAACAGCAATAGTTCTTAAAAGGCATTTCACAAAAGAAATAGTTCAAAAAATGATTTGCATACAAGCAATAACATTCATAAAGTGTTTGCATAAAAGCAATATTTCATAAAGAGTTTGAATTTTATCACCCCAAAACATTTATAAAACAAGTAAAGTAGGGGTATTAACTCACCTTGGTATGCAGAAATGTAAGACATCACAACTAACATCAAGTAATAAATGTGCACGACTCCGACACGCAACCTAGATAAGTATGGTGTGGTTTTTAGTCTAAGTCTTGCATTCAAGGCATTATTTGAAAGTTTATAAGTGTTTGCATTTTTTAAATGATTAAAGTTTAAAAGCAAAAGTTCCGTATATTTGGATCTTTAAAATGCTTAAAGTTTAAAAACAAATATTTTAAATATTCGTTTTATTACATTTTATGTGAAGTTGCATGAGTTATTTTGATTTTCGACAATGATCGAAAAATGTAGTTGAGAAAATAACTCATACGTATTGGCTCATGGAATAGATGGAGAAATAATGTATACGAAACTTTCGTATAAGAGTTGACTCGTATAGTGACTGATAACGCTCAGAATGAGCATGTTTTTAGTAGCATTATTGTTAGTTTTGTGCAGGATAATCGGTTATATTTACACATAATTGTTGAAAAAATGCGAAGGAAGCGTATTTGTATGTAAATGTAGCCAAGTATCAGAAAAGATGAAGAAATGATGAATTCATGCACATTTGGATAATTCCCGAGGAGGAAAAGAAGAAGAAAAGACTCAAAGACTCAATGTAACACCCCCAAAAATGACTCAGCGGAAGCATACGTGTATTGGGGTGCTACTAAATTGGTATCACAACATAAGCATAGAACAATTGGTTTTTCATAAATAAACTTTTATTCATATTTAAAAACAATGTTTACATTATTAAGTAGTGCGGAAAATGGCCCATTATAAACGAGTGGTCCCAATACATAAATCAGAGTCATCTATGACCATGCCATGCCTTTGCCTTGCGCCTCCAAAGATAAGCTATCACCTCAAAAACCTGAAGATACATGCTAAAAGGGGTCAACTTACGCTGGTGAGTTCATAGGTTTATTTAAAAAGAGATTTCAGTACACTGTTTCAAATTTGGTTCTTGATGATCCTTACATCTTGCATAATGTCATAAAGTTTATGATTTCAGTTCATAAAAGGATTTCATAAAAGAGATTTCATTAGTGTGCCATAAGTAGGGTATATGTACATTACAACGAATATAATGTCATATATTGAATCTATTACGCTAGCACTAAGTTCATGCAACCGAAGCTACGACAGTTTCTTGTATGCACAAGGAAGTCATACAATTGAGGAGCCCATGGCGAGTGTTTATCCCAATACACTCGGTCCCGACATGCTATATGTTTCGCCTTGACCCAAGCGGGGTCAACCGAACAGAGGAGTCACCCTCAATAGATCTATTTATAACATTCGCGCTTCCCAGCAGGAATTGACGGTTCATGAAGAGGGCAATTTGCGATCTAAGGACTTAGGCTAAGCTGCGTAATATTCTAGGTCAAACATTTTGGTATGCTCTATAAAACATCTATGTATGATGGAAACTTTAAACATGTAAAAGCATAGTATGCATGGAATGCACAAGTAAAATGATTTAAGTAAAATGAGCATGTATCTTCCCCCAAAACAAGTATAAAGCAGTTAAAAGTAGGGGCTATGAAACTCACCTTGGCAATGTGTAATATGAAGTCTAAGGGAATTAAATCAAGGAGTGATAGTGCACGGCTTCCGACACGCAACCTAATTAATACGGCAATTTAGTCTTTATGTTTAAGACTCGATAAAGTTTAGCTATCTTTATAGATTTTAAATGTTTTTGTTGTTGTTGTTGTTGCTTGTGGCATCAAAAACAGTTTACAAGATTCGGATGGATTTCGGCTCACGAGTGTAAGACATGGAAGGAAGTCTTGAAGAAGGAATTACGACTTTGGTTTAATGATGACCAATGATAATACTTGGAAGGGTACACGAATATAAGGATGAACAAGACTTCGGTTTGTCGGTAACCGGATGACGATGTACGAAAAGTATGTACATTTGTTATGAGACATTGACGGTGAGAAGAGTTTATATATATACGTGTGTTATATATTTCAAGTATCAAAAGAATTAAGTCGTAACTTAATTTATGTGTTTCATAAATTAATAAAGTACAATGTGGTTTTCGAATATATCTAAATAATAATAGTTTTCGAAAAGTCATGTATATATATAAGACGCGGTTTATATATATATAAATATGTATAATTGAAAGTATAAGTTCACATGGAGTATATCTCGTGTATGAATTGTAAAAGTAGTTTATATAGTTATAGGAAGGTAGTATAATTTGAGTGAATTTTCCTATTTAAGCGGTTTGACTAACGTCAATAGTCGTATATGAAGTTTATAATCCGGTTTCTAATAATATAAAACCGTTTAGTTACTCGTATAGATTACTTGTTGAGGTATGTAAAAAAAAAACATTATCTTGTCGTCTTTGTTTTTCAAATGGTTTCCCGTATTCATTAAAGTAGATATGATTTAAGTGTTGTACTACAAATGGAATAGCCGTGTGTTATTGATGTGTCAAGTTGAGAAAGAAATATGGGTCGTGAAATATGTCAGGACAAACTCGAGACGGTACACGGTATACGCCCCTGGTGGACTGAAAACAAGTAAGAACGAACATCTCTTAGTGGGTTGGAGACAAGTAGAACAAAACACTCCCGCTACAGCAAGACTAACACCCCTGTTGGGGCTGCTAAACGCAGAACCAAACGCACCCGTTGGTGCAGAATTTCAGCCAACCAAACGCACTAATTAGTGCAAAAAATTCAGCAACCAAACGCACCATTTAGTGCAGAAAATTCAGCGAATGAAACGCGCTCTTTTATGCAGAAAATAGGCGAACAAAACACATCCTTTAAGGGCTAAAATTGAGCAAAATAACACCCTTTTTGAGCTGGAAATCAGCAGCTAAATGCACTTATTGGAGCTGGGAATTCAGCAGTCAAACGCAGACTTTTTGGTGCTGAAAACCAGCAGCCGACGCACCCTTTTTGGAGCTGAAAATCAGGAAACGGAACGCACTTGTTGGTGCAGGAAATAAGAGAGTGGAACGCACCTTTCAGGGGCTGAGTTATGCAGGTCCAAGCGCACCCCTTTGGGCAGAAAATAAGCAAATGGAACACACGTAGACTTCCTCCAAATCCGCCGGTGACGTTTATTAAATTCGAACCAGTTGTTTATTAATAAACAAAACCAGATTTAAGTTCACACCAAAGATTTTATTAGCACATTACTATATAATCTTTTAGCTAGCACTTGATAGTTTAGGTAAAAGTGAGCAAATGAAAACACTTTTACTGTGGGTCTCGACACACACACAAACAACATAACTCAACTATTTATTTTGTTTTCAAAACCATTTAGACTTCTTAGTTTCTATGAGATTAACAATAATTAGTAAAACCAATTTTTACCCTTATGTTGTGGACTTACGGTCTTTTAATCAAGCAAAACAAACACATGCTTGCGACCCGATACGATCTACAATCCAAGCACACGCACAACGTATGACATAAAACCAAAACTTTGTCTAATGCTTTATATGTTTTTAAAGAAGTATTTTAGGGAAAGAGGAGCTAAATTCAAGATAAGCCGAAATAACAAATAGCAATTAAGCCGAAAATTAAGACATCAACGTTTAATATTTTCTGATTCTTTCTTGTTTGTGGTACTTGGCTGCCAGTATCAACAACAACAACATATACATTTCCTTTCATATTAACCCAACAACACAAGATTAATTTAAATAGACCTCAAATAATTTGACCATTACAATTTCGGATTAAAATTCATCTTATTTACACAAATGTAAAAAAAATAATAAGGTTATGTTTCTTACAAAGAACCCATGGGTGGGTCGAAGGACATGAACACCGAATACCAAAGGCTCAATTTGAAGGGACTCAAGATGATTTGGAGAAATTAACCACTTGGGAACTCTTCCTTACGCATCCAAGAACGAAACCCCTTTATGAATTTTCAAAACCCCTTTGTTTTGAGAAACCCTAATTATTAAGAACCCTAATTATTTTTGTGTCGTGAGGAGTGGATGAACCTGTTTCAAGAGTTGACGCTATATATAGATGTATATTAAAGAAGCCTTCTGTCCTCTTTCTCTTCTTGATTGCAGCGTGGCACTCTACTTGGATTCCATCTCCTTTCACAGCCGAGCTAGTGTCCCTTTAGGGTAGGTTATGTGGCTGAAATATGTGGTGATGGATCATGGTGACTGAAGAGGAAGGGGAGCAAGTCTCTTTCTGGTTCCTAGTTTTGGAAGAAGCGAAAAAAAGAAAGGAGAAGAAGAACAGTGGGCGGCTAAGGATATAAATGGGGTAGTATTATCTATTTTGTCTTTACTGTTAATACTGTATAACTGTACCCCGTGTTTTGTTGAATTCTCGAGTAAACGTACCTTCCCGGTACCCGAAAGAAATAGGAAATTATATTTTTGGAAACGATTTCTTAACCGTAATATTATGACATTCTTATTATGTAGAAATTTGATTATAATTGTTTGCCGTTATTAATTTGGTGTCGGTATGCGTGCGATGCCGTGACTTTCTAAACTCACGAGATAACTTCTCGTTTTCTTTCGTAAATTATTAGTGATTGATAAAAATGTATTTTTCTCTTATCTCAGTATTTATTTTTAGTTTTGTATGCTACTGCGCTGCAGTATGCGGAACAACTAATGGATTAAGCTTGTGTATGCTTAAATTTTAACTTGGACAAGTAATAAATTTCCCATAGATACTCAGTGGATAAGTATCGTGTGTGCGGTGTCAGGTATTTAATGAAATGAATGACTTCTCGTTTTTAGACTTGAATATCGATAATTGTCAGAAAATAATCGATTTAAATTTTATGACGTAATAAATATTATTATAATAATCCAAAAATTTACGGGTTGTTATACTCAATGATTTGAAGCACGATGATTTTTAAGTATCTACATCAATAAAATATCAACTTCTATCGTAAAAATCGGTGTCGGAAGCAAGGAAAAAGGCATGCATCAAACCGAGTCAAGAAAAGTCAAGATTTGCTGTACGGATGGACTCCAACCGATCGATTGGAGCCCGCAACCGGATCGGCTGGGTGAAGCTTTTGGGAGGAACTGATCGGTTGCAACCCGCAGCCGATCGACTGGACGATTCTACAGTTACAAAATTCGCATTTAATGAAGCCATTACTTACATTAATCATTGAAGTCCAATCATTTCTTGATATTAACTCCTAGAGAACGTTTTTGGCTTGTTGGTTAAGGGTTTTTGGCTATATACTGAACCTAGACCTATGTACTTAGGGTCACACAGCCAAAGAAGTAATAGACTTTCACCAAAGCTATTACTAAACCACTTTTATTCAACCAAAACGTCATATTAAGTCTGTAAAACGTCCAGGAACTTGCTGAGTACAATTCTCAATCATTTGGTAGTAATTTGGAGTTGTTACGGGTAATATAAGGCGATTGGAGGCGCGTGAGTTGCTATAAGTCCACAAAAACTAGTTCTTGGAATCCGAGGATAGGTATTCTTAGTTACTTTGTCATGATTTTCTGTTCTAATTAATTATATGAATTACATGTTTGATACTTGTGTTTTGTTATGGTTATAATGGAGTAATTCTTAGATATACTTGTGTGTAAGATGTAGGCAATTGTCGAAAATGTTCTTATCCTTGTGATGCATGTAATTTATTCTTTTTTAATGAGTTTGTTGAAATAACATCTAGTCTTGCTTAATTTGTTGGTAATAACATTTGAAAGATAAATGGCCGAAAGGATTTATCTTTATGTTTTTTTTCCAAAACATTAGTGACAAACTAGTATGAGGATATGATGATTGACACTCATCATATTTGCTTATTAAAATAGACTTGAAACGATTTCATCACGTAAAGGCCGAAAGGGTTCGTAACAACAAATTAGATAAGAATCATTTGCAAACAAATGGATTTTCAAAGGAATAGTCAATTGGTTAAGGGCCGAAAGGATTACCTATGTGATTGTATTCTTATAATGATTTCTAAATGACATAAACCATGGATTGTGAATCATTTGCCTATGATTTGTGCATTGCTTCAAGTTTACACCAAGCTATCATGAACACTCTAGATAATTGGCTATGACCTACACACAAGTATATGTTTCTTTAAATTGGTTTTTAGATTAACAAAAATTTCGTAGGAGGCTTGACAAACCTTCTTGTTTCAAACAATTTGATAACCACAAATCCCTTGGGACGATTTTGACTTACCCACATTTACTATCACGGATGAGTATACTTGCTCGTATGTGTTAATGTAATTGTCCTGTTAAATCATTTTTATAAATTTTAAAACTTGCACACGGTTAGCACATCAAGTTTTCGGTGCCGTTACCGGGGATTTGATTGTTTATTTTTATGTATTTTGGTATTGTTTGAAGTCTTAGTATAATTATTTTTAAAAAAAAATAATAATCTAAAAGTTGGTTTTAGGGCCAACCGATTCGGCTGCTCAAGCAACCGATCGGTTGGATCCCTCGTTAAATTTTTATGTTTTTCCTTTTTCAATCTTTTGGTTAATTTAGTATTTTGTGTTTATGTGTTTAGTTTATTTTGGTATATTTCCAGTTTCCTTGGTAATTAGAGTGCTTGTTTAGATTATTTCATGATTTTCTTATTTTGTTTATTTCTAGTTAATCTAAGTCTTAATAAATTATGTTTTTAATATGTTTTTAATGCTTTAGTTAATTTTCAGTTTTAATAGTTAAAGGTTTAGTTATAATGATTTGATAATAAATGAATTTATGTTTATTAATGTTTTTAATTAAGGTTTAATTAAGTTTAGTTAAAGTTTTTTATAGGTTAATGAATAGTTGCATTTATTAGAGCTTAAGTTTAAAAAAAAAAAAAAAAAAAAAAAAAAAAAAAAAAAAAAAATTAATTTAAAAATTTTACCGAGCCGATCGGCTGCTGCCCGCAACTAATTTGGCTGGGTAAACTTGGTCAGAAATTTTTTCACCAACCGATTCGGTTGGCCCGATTCGGTTGGGAGGCCAACCGATTCGGTTGGTCGTCTCGTTAAAATTTTTTAGTTTTTCTTAAATTCAAGTTTTAGGTTGTGTGTTTAGTTTTAATAAGTGTCTTAAGCTGTTTAGATTTTATTTTTTTTAGTTTGTTTTGATTATAACTAACCCTTAACACTAATGATTTGGTTGTTTATATTTTTGTTGGTTTTGTTTTGATAGATAAGTAATTTTGTTAAGCATGGATAGTTTGAGAGGAATTTTGGAGTACCTAAGGACTTTGGACGAAATGTTCAAAGATATAGGGAGTTCTTTGGAGAAGATATAGAACATTTTGGAGAAAAGTAAGAAGGAGTTGACCGAGGAATGGAGTTTTTAGACGGAATGGGGGAAAACAAAGTTCGAGTACCTAAGGAGAACAAAGTCGTGGTTTTCACTCAAGCCCCTCTCAAGGGGTATGATTCTCCCTTTATGCGGTTTGCTACGCCTTGTAGTATCGAGGGCGTGAGTGCATGGGATGCTTCAACATGGCTTATGGTGATAATTATATTGTCGATACGATGCTTGATAAGCTTGGCCACGTGAGGCTAGATTATGAAGGTTACGGAAGAAAGATAGTCAAGAACTTACGCATCAACATTCATGGGCATATCTTTGAAGTTGATTTTGTTGTGCTAGATGGAGGAAATGCAGATGAGCCCGATGTTTGCTTTGGGAGAGATTTTCTAGTTACTACCAAGTGTCAATTGGATTTCGCTCTTGTGGAGATGAGAATTAATATAAAGGATTTGGAAGAGGAAAAGGATGTGAATGAAATGTTGACGGAACTATGTGGGAACATGGAGCATGAAAGGAAAGAGAGCATGGAGGTTGTTAAAATGGGTAAGGCTAATCGAAAGAAAACTTCACTAAACAAACTCACCCCTACCACCACCACCAAAAACGGATATTTCTCACCATCACCGCCAAATTCACCACCAACCTTTAAACCATTAACCCAAGAACAAAAAGAGGCCATCTTGGAGAACTTGGAGCAAAAGCTTAATGAATTAAAGAAAAGAAACCCGTTATTGAGGTATTGCAAGACTATGTGATTTACTGCAAGAAGCTTGACGCGGTAATGCTAGCAAGGGCTCATTTGGAGGATAAAAACTTAACGGAAGAGGAAAGGGATCGGATTTTGGAAAAGGGGTTGCCAAAGAAGGAGAGTGATCGGGGGAATTTTGTACTACCCATCAAGGTGAACGGTACCACTCCAATTTATGTACTAGCGGAAACGGGGTCTAGTGTTAATGTTATGCCATACCCACTCAATAAAAACCTAGGCCTTAGTAACCCTCACCCGAACCAAGCAAAGTTGATTATGGCCGACAATTCTCAAGCCAAGACCATGGGAGAAGTAAAGAATGTAAGAGTGCAAATCGGTTACCAAGCTTACCTAGCCGATGTTCTTTTGTTGGACATTCCGGTGGATAAGAGTTTACCTCTTTTGTTAGGTAGGCCATTTCTTAGAACATGCGGGGGAATCATTGATATGGGACGAGGCACCATGACCATAGATGATGGAATCGCTAAGCAAACGTATTATCCTAAACCGTGAGGAAAAGTGTTGGAATTTATGGAAGATTTGGAGTTTATGGATAATGATGTGTTGACATGTTTTGAAGTTAGTCGTGATGACCAAGGAAGGGCAATGTTTGGTCCAATTGTTCCACCTTATTTTGAGTTGGAAGATGAAATGGAAAGGGCTTTAGCAATGGAAGCATTCTATAATCCTTTTAAAAATGTTCTTGTGTTTAAAAAGCTCTTAGATTTTCTCGGATCCTTGCCCGTGCAACTAAAGAATTTAGAATGGGGACCTGATGGTGCAAGTGTTTACAAGAAGGAAGAAGGAGACGGAGAGTAGCACGTAAAGTTTGATATTTTGTGCCCAAGTGGGAAAAACTTTGCAAGGAATTTCAAGACGCATGCAACTACCCGTGAACTATCGGGAATGTTTCAAAGTGAAGACATTTTGAAACATGAGTACTTCGAAGGATGAAGAGGAATAAAATATCACAAAAATAAAAAGCACTTGCTTGTACATAATCGTTTGATTTGAATTTACTTTTATGCATTTTAGGAGTTTTGTGGAAAACTAGAAGGGGGGGTTGAATAGTTTTACCAATTAAAACTTCCTTTTAAACTATTTAGATCGACTTATATCAATCTATTTGGTTGTGTGTGTTGGATGTTGATAAACAAGCATATAAAGATATGTAATGAAAAGATAAGAGTAAGAAGCACAAAACCACAACGCGAGTATTTATAGTGGTTCGGCTACAAGGACACCTTCCTTGCCCTACTCCACTCCCCTAGTCACCTACTCAAGAGTTCGTAAACACTACACCAATCTCCTTATGGCAAAGAAGCCTTCACAACGTCGCCTACCCTTTTTTCGGTGCTAGGCTAACCACCGGGTTCTTTCACTCCAAGGTGAACCAAACCTACACAACGTCGCCTACCCTTTATAAGGTACTAGGCTAAGTACCTAGTTCTTTCACACCAAGGTGAACTACACCTTCACAAGGTCGCCTACCCTTTATTAGGTACTAGGCTAAGCACCTAGTTCCATTGCAATGGAGGAACTACTACCACACTACACCAAAGACTAATCCCAAAGGAGATCTACTCCTTTACAACATCATCAAGGACATCAATATCCTTGGATCTAATGCTAGTCTATCTAGTACATCGAAACACACCATATCGAATGTACATATAAGGCACCTTTCACTAATGCCTTTGACTAGATCTACAAGACACCTTTCACTAATGTCATGTGTCTTCACTTCTAAGCACCTTTCAATAATGCTTCAAGTCTTGACTTCTAAGCACCTTTCACAAATGCTTCTTTGTCTTGACTTCTAAGCACCTACCACAAGTGCTTATCCTATAGACGATAGATACCCTTCACTAATATCTTCGTCTTGACACTTGAGACATCTTTCACTAATGTCTTCAACACTACACTTTTTTGAAGAAAGAAAGGGATCATCAACAAGAAGACTTCAGTAGCCTTGATGATGAGGAAGCATGGCAACTCATGGACTTGAGCTTGCTCGAATTCAAAGGTGGTGATCTTGCCTTTAAGAGGAACCTAAAAGATCACATAAAAACAAAACTACAAACATAGAACTCTTGGATCTAAGGTTAGTGAGATTTAACTCAGGGGAGAAAGTGTGTTAGAAAGGGGTGAGAAATAATGAAGAAATGGCTCACTATTTATAGAGAAAAAATCCTACTGTTCCCCGGATCCCACGGATCCCTACCACAAGGGATCCGGCTAGCACAAAGCTAGGGATCCGTGGAACGCTCCTGTTTGCCCATGGGTATTTTGGTTATGGGTCATGGGTCATGGGTTGAACCATGGATGTTTTGGCTAGATACAATGTATCTTTAAGTGCAATGCACTTAGTCACTTGGGTATGGGTTGATTCATGGGTTATGGATATTATCCATGTATGATATAAGCATGATGTCATGCAATGGGTTATTGGTCAAGATCCATGGGTTATGGGCTTTGGGTTGTACCCAACTACATTCAATGTATTTGCCCAATGGGTTGTGATACTTAAGTTTCTACCCATTTATATTACCCAATATACTACATACTAGTTATGTGTATATTTTATCCAAATATGTAAACACTAGTTGTTGTACATATGTATTACTAAATCATAAAATCACATATACTTGTTTTAGTGTTTTATGTGAAAATGTGAATATGTTAGAAACTATTAGTTCAAACCATTTACGTATTTTATTTGTTTCATTAATATGATTTTACATTTGTTATCGACAAAACATTAGAAGATCGTAAAATATAAATAAACGTTTTTACGGCTTATTTGTATTAACAATCTCCCCCTTTTTTGTTGATGACAAAACATAAAATTATTTTAAGGAAAAGCTAAAATTTGTAAAAGTTTGAATTTGTAGTTTTTACTTTCTTCTCCCCCTTTTTGTCGAAACAAAAAGTGTTTGAAGGAAAGCAACACATCGTTTTTAAGAAAAACATGTGAAAGAATAAAAGTAAAAGGAGATAGAGAGCAAGTAACGGGAAAGGATCTCTTCTTTACTCCCCCTTGACGAGTCCATCCCTATGTAAGGGCGTCAAATAAGTGATACTAATCTAGTTTGTTTGCAAATGAGTTTGCAAAAGATTTCGTCTAAGAGACGAATGTGCTCCCCCTTGATGATTGCAATTTTGCCATGGGAAGTCATGAAATATAAATCTAAGATTGCAAGTAATTTTGCAACGTATTGTTTTGACACCAAGCTCCCCTAGCTTTAGGGTGTCAAATTCTTCATGTGTTAATTGAATAACTGCAAAACAAGGGTTAGAAAACAAGTATAATTCACAATTTCCTGCAAATGTGATTCAAGTTAGTAGAGAGAAAACTTTCTGTCTCACGGATCCCACGGTTCCCTCCTAGTAGGGATCCGTCCGAGCAATTCTGAGGGATCCGTAGTAGCTGATTAATTTCAGCAACGGTGATATAACAAGTAATGTTATCACAAAGATGAGATATGAATACGAGGTAATCATATGCTCAGAAAAATAACAAGTAGCATGTAATTCTATTTAATAAAACTAGAGTTATGATATACATGACTCTAAAAACTAAGAAAATAGACAATACATGACTAGGAATTTCTAGACCAACTAACACTTGATGCTAGGACACCACTAAAATCTTCTAGCTCAAGTTTTGTTTAGGTTTAATCTCGTCGAAACGTTCGAGGAGATGATAGAACATGAAACGTTGGTCTTCTCATACTTCATGTATCAAACTTTCAACATGTTGACAATGATAGCAATCTTTGTCATGGCTAGGTAGTGGTGGTGGAAGAAATGAAATAGCTTGATGCGAAGGATCAAGTGAGGCGGCTTGTGGAGCTTCAAACGATGTAGGGATTGGTGGAGGTACATTTGAGAATGACTCAACCAAGAATGATGGTGGTGGTAGAGAAGTGTCAACTTCCATATGATCAGGTGGTTGACTTTGATGATTTCTCATAATCCAAATGGGATTATATGATGGAAACGGCGAAAAGGAAGCCGGAGGAAGTGTTGACTCAACACCTTGATTTTGAACCATTATTCCTCCTAATGAGGAGAATGTTGTCGGCGGAAGCGGATGAGACGGCCTAGGAGGCAAGTCCTCTAAATTGTAGAGGTGTGGTGATGATAGTGGGGAAGTAAGTGAAATAGCTCTAGGAACTAAAGGTGATGGTTTAGTGGAGATGATATTGTTTGGCCTAGGAGGTATGGTGGTGTTTGGCATTGGTAGTTTTGTGGATACTATCCTTTTAGGAATTGGTTTGATTGGATGAGGAGGGATCCTATCATTTGTTTGCTTGACCGGAGATGATTCGGTTGAAGAGATTTAGTGTATAACACGCGCCTTTTTCATCGGTGGTTCTTTGGTGGATAAGTTACTACTTGGGGTTTTCCTCATGATGAGATGATTTCAAGAGATTTGCAAAGGTTTCTAAAGTGATGAAAGTTAGGAAGAAGGTGATGACTATGGAGGTCCTAACAAAGTGGTTTATAAACCAAGAGATTTGGTAAGTGCATTTAAGCTTTAAGCCACTAGGATTTATTGGAATGTGATGATTAACATGCACAAGAGTCAACTTCAGAGTTTGCACTAATCTAGGAACTCATTTAAGATGAGATGGAGTGTTTGAGTTAGGAAGATGAGTTGAAATGATTGTTTTAGCAAGATTTGACATAAACTATCATCCGGTTCCCACGGTTCCCTCCTCAGAGGGATCCGTCCAGGCTAATCCTAGGGATCCGGTAATTCAGCAGTTATGAAAGAGTGGAAATGATGTTTCTAAGATCTAAGTCCTATAACATCTTGAGTGTTTCAGTCTTCCTAAATGTCTTAAATGAATGGGTGCTTAAAGACTTGAAGGTAATGAGTGATGTAGCTAATGATTGTCTTTTATGGAAGGATTTGGAACTTTCAAAGAGTACCAATGGATGAGCAAGGATGACACTAAAGATGAGAGTGTCAATTGAAGCTAAATGATCCTAGAGATAAGGTTGTGACTTAGGATAGTGTTTTGAAAAATATCCTAGAAGCTTTGAGATGAGAAAACTAGAATTTGGTCAACTTTGATCAATTTTGAGGTGAGGATGATTTATGATCAACTTTGCCATAATCGAAAGATTTTAAAGACTAAGTAGAAAATGAAGTGTGAGTTTGAGAGCGGAAGAGTAATGGATTAAAATGAAACGGTAGATCTACAAGCGTTTTAGAGTGTGATCTAGGTGTGTGAGTAGGAAGGATCAACCTATCTTGATAAGGACTTAATTCGCCTTAAGGCACTATGTTTAGCTTAGTGTGAGGTGTTCTAAGGATATGTTTGAAATATAATGCTTGCTATTGCATTTTCTGTTTGCCGAATCCCACGGTTCCCTAAGTGTAGGGATCCGTCTAGCACAATCTTTGGGATCCGCCCATCTGCTCAGCAGGACCTTTACTACAGGTATGTAATGATCTTGACAATGCATTATATCTCAAGGATAGTCTAAAAAGAGTTCTAATACTAAGATATCAAATGTAAAATGTTTTATTTCATGAAAGAAATTGGATTACATTGATAAAGCATGAGTACAAGAGAATTGATCCTATTTTGGAATACTACTAGGTTCTTTGAGTGTTTTCGCTAGGAGAATCATTATGTGATTGATGAGTGTTGGTGGAATCAAGAATGAAGAATGTCTTCATGAGAGATATGTTTAGCGGTTCCATCATCTTGTTCACAAGTACGTACAAAGGACTTTGAAATTGAGGATGGAAGTGCATAACATTATGATAGAGGCGTGTCAAGAACATTCCATAAGGGATGAGTTTATTCTTGGAGCCTTGAAGATTTGCAATTCGCCTTGCGAAGAAGTAGGCGAGATTGTATGGTTGTTGTGTTAGCAAACAGTACAACATGTGAGCACAACAAGCTGGAAGAATTTCTCGATTTCCCCTAAGGCTCCAAACATTTTCACGTAGGATGAGTGCAAGAGGCTTGTACTCTTCTCGAATATCCCTTGTAAAGATAATGTTTGGATCGGAGTAATATGGTTGAGGTTTGCATATTATGCGATTTAAATCTTCCGGAGAGGGTATGTGTGAACAATATGGACTATTTTCTTCACGAAAGTTGAAGAGAGAATCAAGAGACCAATCTTCGGTGAAGGCACATTGTCCATGATTTGGAATCCGAAGGATGTGAGCAAAATGCCCAAGGGTTAGAGTGAACTTTTGGTTTTTGATATAAAACCAAAGAGATAGAGAGCGATCCTCGTTACGAACGAGTTCGACTTGACGGAAGAATTCCATTATGAACTTTGGACATATCTTCTCGTTGATTTCAAGAAGACATTCTAGTCCTATGGCTCGGAAGGAGGTATTGATACCTTCTTCGAATTGTAGAGAGGTGTCTACAATACGTCCTTCATGGAAGTGACGGGTTTCGAGATTGTTGAACCCACGGACATGATTGCCAGGTGTGTTGGGCTCAAGAGAGATGTTAGGAGTGTAGACGCTAGTGAGTGAAAAATCAAACTCTTATTCATGCGTCATAGTTGAACCTATAGAAGTGATGGGTTAATAAGAGGTGATGTTTATGGTCAACCTATAATTATCTAACGTTTTTATTAGATTTTTATTAATAATGGTTTTTAGACAAGAAAGACACTTGACTCACTTATGGTTTTGACATTCTAGTGGAGTATACTTTTTAGAAGAAAATTGGTTTTTAATTTGCATAAAAACTGTTCTCCAGTAGGACGGATCCCACGGTTCCTTTTCAAAAGGGATCCGGCTAGTATAACTTCCGGGATCCGTGGATGTGTAGCAACAGAAACAGATTTGATAAAAACATAGGTTTAACATTTTTATACCACGAGGAGTGTTTTATCCTACATTTTCTTTTAGCATGCACACATGACTTCTAATGTATCATGAAGGAGTATGAAACATATAAATCACAAGAAAATAAATAATAACAAAGATAACAAGATTATTAGTAACATTGCATTTCAATGCTAAGGATGATAAAAAGGATTGGGTATATGATCCCAATGTAGATTAACAACACAAAGTAAATGTCTCCATATGTGAACTTCATCATAGGGAACACAAGTGCGATGAGTGTTAAGGCGATGAGCACGAGTGCGATAAAAACCATGTTGATGACGGATCTTCTTGGTTTCGGTTGAGATGGAATGAGGAGAAAGATGAAGTTTTTGAGTGAGAGGAAATTTTTGAAATTGGAAGATTTGAAAAAGTGAGGGTTTGATAGAGTAGTCGACGATGGGAGTATTTATGGGGAAGGAGAAATTTTTGAAATTCGTGTTTTGTTTTATTATTGGATTAAAAGAAAACAAAACATAAGTTTTATATACCACGACTTTAGACGAGAAATAAGACACGTATGTAAGAAAAAGGCTTCCTAATGAAGCTTCATGTAAAACATGTAATTTGCACAAAAGATAATCATATAAATGCCTAAATAGGTGTACTTAATTATCAAGCAAAATAAAAAGAAAATCATACCTCTAGCGCACTTAGGAATGTCTTTACAAATGACACAACAAATGTCACTTAGACGATTCACGCTCCTTTGCGATTAAGATAACTTCTTAAGGAAGGTATTCTTGTTACCAAGCGACTCCTAAAGCTTGGTGGGTATGAGCTTTGACTAATCAACACGACAAAGAAGATTAGTGCAATTAAATGAAAAAGTAAATAAAAAAATGTTGTTATCAAATCAACATCCAAACATATAGTTTTGAAAAACATGGTGTTTATTTTTATGAAAAACCTTCTTTGTAGTTTTCAATTAACTATGGATCGTATCATGTTTTTAAAGTACAATATACTTCAAGAAACTTGGTAACGAAGTTCTGATGCCAATTGTGGAAAACTAGAAAGGGGGGTTGAATAGTTTTACCAATTAAAACTTCCTTTTAAACTATTTAGATCGACTTATGTTAATCTATTTGGTTGTGTGTGTTGGATGTTGATAAACAAGCATATAAAGATATGTAATGAAAAGATAAGAGTAAGAAGCACAAAACCACAACACGAGTATTTATAGTGGTTCGGCTACAAGGACACCTTCCTTGCCCTACTCCACTCCCCGAGTCACCTACTCGAGAGTTCGTAAACACTACACCAATCTCCTTATGGCGGAGAAGCCTTCTCAACGTCGCCTACCCTTTTTCCGGTGCTAGGCTAACCACCGGGTTCTTTCACTCCAAGGTGAACCAAACCTACACAACGTCGCCTACCCTTTATAAGGTACTAGGCTAAGTACCTAGTTCTTTCACACCAAGGTGAACTACACCTTGACAACGTCGCCTACCCTTTATTAGGTACTAGGCTAAGCACCTAGTTCCATTGCAATGGAGGAACTACTACCACACTACACCAACGACTAATCCCAAAGGAGATCTACTCCTTTACAACATCATCAAGGACATCAATATCCTTGGATCTAATGCTAGTCTATCTAGTACATCGAAACACACCATATCGAATGTACATCTAAGGCACCTTTCACTAATGCCTTTGACTAGATCTACAAGACACCTTTCACTAATGTCTTGTGTCTTCACTTCTAAGCACCTTTCAATAATGCTTCAAGTCTTGACTTCTAAGCACCTTTCACTAATGCTTCTTTGTCTTGACTTCTAAGCACCTACCACAAGTGCTTATCATATAGACGATAGATACCCTTCACTAATATCTTCATCTTGACACTTGAGACATCTTTCACTAATGTCTTCAACACTACACTTCTTTGAAGAAAGAAAGGGATCATCAACAAGAAGACTTCAGTAGCCTTGATGATGAGGAAGCATGGCAACTCATGGACTTGAGCTTGCTCGACTTCAAAGGTGGTGATCTTGCCTTTAAGAGGAACCTAAAAGATCACACAAAAACAAAACTACAAACATAGATCTCTTGGATCTAAGGTTAGTGAGATTTAACTCAGGGGAGAAAGTGTGTTAGAAAGGGGTGAGAAATAATGAAGAAATGGCTCACTATTTATAGAGGAAAAATCCTACTGTTCCCCGGATCCCACGGATCCCTACCACAAGGGATCCGGCTAGCACAAAGCTATGGATCCATGGAACGCTCATGTTTGCCCATGGGTATTTTGGTTATGGGTCGTGGGTCATGGGTCATGGGTTGAACCATGGATCTTTTGGCTAGATACAATGTATCTTTAAGTGCAATACACTTAGTCACTTAGGTATGGGTTGATCCATGGGTTATGGATATTATCCATGTATGATATAAGCATGATGTCATGCAATGTGTTATGGGTCAAGATCCATGGGTTATGGGCTTTGGGTTGTAGCCAACTACATTCAATGTATTTGCCCAATGGTTTGTGATACTTAAGTTTCTACCCATTTATATTACCCAATATACTACATACTAGTTATGTGTATATTTTATCCAAATATGTAAACACTAGTTGTTGTACATACGTATTACTAAATCATAAAATCACATATACTTGTTTTAGTGTTTTATGTGAAAATGTGAATATGTTAGAAACTATTAGTTCAAACCATTTACGTATTTTATTTGTTTTGTTAATATGATTTTACGTTTGTTATTGACAAAACATTAGAAGATCGTAAAATATAAATAAACGTTTTTACGGCTTATTTGTATTAACAAGTTTTTATTATGATGATTATGGTTTAAGGTTTAGCCCAGACATTTTTTTGGTATTAAGTTTTAATGATGATGAGGTTTTATGATTTAGTTTGAGTTGGTAGTTAGAGATTGTTAGTTTGGAATTTACAATTGGTTGGCTAAATGTTGTGTGGATCTTTCATTGAATTTTGATTAAAAATAATTTTTACTTGGTAGGTAAAATGACCAAGTGAAGTAAAAAGTTAAATTTTCTGCAAAAATGCAAACCAAATCGGTTGAGCTTAAGGCTGATTGGTTGTGAGAAAGTACATGTACCAAAAATTCACTTTTGCAGAAAAACACACACACACACTAATCCTCCAATTGGGTTCCAAAATTCGACCACTAAGAAGTTAATTCAAGGTTCTAGGAGTATTAAAAGATCATCATGGCTCCAAAGCAAGTAAGCATCTTCAATCAATTAGTTTAATTAAGGTTTAATTTTAGTTTTAATTCGAAATTGCAAGTTAGGTCATGAATTAGGGGTTTTTGATAGAATTTGAATTAAGATGAAAGCTTTTGGAATTAAGTGGGTAATTGATGTAGGAATACATTGCAAAAATAATTATAGTTATTTATTCAACTTTGGAAGAGAATTAGTTAATTGAATTTTTGGATTCAATTAGGTTGAAGTCTTGAATCAAATTAAGTTGCAATTATTAATTCCCAGTTGTTATATGATTCATTCTCAGTGATTTTAAGATACCACATTGTTGTTTAGAACATTAATTAAGGAATTGAAGTTGAGATATTATATTGTGTTCTAAGAATAATGAATAAATCATGGGAAGATGTTTTGAAGCGAATTAAGGACAAATTGAGGTTGTAGAAATCATCCTTAGGATTCAAATAAAGTATAGGAGTGAATTAGAATTGATAGAAATCTAGTGAGAAATCGAATAGGAGGCTTTTGCCTTCTACAAAAGTCATAACAAGATCGGCTGCGAATGCAGACCGATCGGTTGGAGTACGGTCTGTGGAGCAGCCAATCGGCTGACTACACAACCGAATCGGCTCCTCAGTTATGTGAAAGATTTTTCAAAATTTTGAACTCGACTCTCGAGGCTTCTGTATATTGTAATTTTGGTTCTAACACTCTTATATTAACATATATTTATGATTTCTACAGAGAAATGTTGTAGGTTCCTCAAGCTCAACGCGGATTCCGATGAACCCGCTTATGGACAAATATTGCCAACGGAACGCGAGAAAGAAGGTCACCTATAGTATGCGAGCATAAGGGAATGAGAACTTAAAGTTTAGTAATCTATCCAAGGAGGAAAAGCACGCATTTACGGGAACGCCTTTTGAAGTTGCAAACAAGAAAAATTTTGGTTCCACGGTTGATAGATTGGGATTTTTTCAATGAATATGAGTGTGAGGAGGAGTTGAGAGGCATGATGAGGATGACTTATGCTTATCCGGATGATGGAGACATGTTTGAGGATCTTTCTTGGGAAAGAGCTTTTAGTATTCATGAGGATGTTTATAGGGAGTGGTGTTTAGAGTTTTTCTCGACTATGTACTTTGAGAGAAAGGTAAATCTGCATAATATCATGAACGAGATTTGTATTTGGTTTAGGCTATGTGGAAGGGATCATGCATACACTTTGCCAGATTTTGCAGTCGCTCTTGGTTTGTATGAGCAACATGAGATTAGTCATAGATTGTTTGAAGTTCATTTTCTTAGGCTTAAGATGTTTAAAAAAGACTACCCTAGTGTTCCGACGTATTGGAATCGCGTTGGAGATCCTTCATGTGTTAGGAGGAATTCATCAACTCTAAAGAACCCGTTATGGAAAATCCTACACAAATTGATAGTATGGGGGGCGTTCCATAGGAAAGAAAGTGGGGATAAATGTCAAAAGCCGGATGTATGGTTGACGGAATTGTTGGAGGAGATGAAGGATGGGAATGCGGCTTGGATCATAGCCGAATATTTATTTAGGAGAGCTCCGGGCATAAAGGACAAGAGTAACATCTGTGGAGGACACTATGTGACAAAATAGGCAAAGAATCTTGGATACTTTAATGATAATGAGTTGGATAAGTGTGTTGATCTGCTTGTGAGCGAGACGTGGGATGACAAGGGTTTTGGAAAAGCCTTAGATAGGACCAATAGGGTGTTGGGAGCGTGGAATAACCCAACACCACAACAACCAACGGATAATGTGCCTAGTGGTACAACGAGTAGTTTTGACTCGGGATGGGGTGATTGGAACCAGGAATTGAATGATATTGAGTGTAGGAAAGTGTGGAGAGATTCAATGATGTTGAGGAACAATTATGTGAATGATTACTCGATGCCGTTTCTTCAACATATGGCGCATGAAGCGAACTATATATGCCTCCCTACAACCCACCCAATGTTCCACCATATCCTTTCCCATATACTCCTTACCCTGGTCCTTATCTGTACCCATATCCTGGATATGCACCATTTCCCGACCCTATGTCGATGTATGGTAGAGTTCCCGAGATCGGAGGATCTAGTTACAATGTAGGTGGTTCTTCATCTAGAGCTGGAGAGAAGAAGAAGAGGAGAGTGTACTCGGTGTTTGACGAAGACGAGAATTATGAGACTGAAGGAGAGGAGGAAGAAGGTGATGATATGAGCGAAGACGATGCATGATCGTGATGATCATGATTTGATTATGGTTTGGATGATGATTTGAAAAAACAATGATTATGTTGTGTCAAACAATGTTTTATCTATTTTTCTCTAAATATTTCTTTAGGACTAATATCGTACTTTGTTTGTTGATTTTTAATTAGCGTATGGTTTGTTTTTAGTTCGTTTGTTTGTTTTGTTTGTTGTGTATATTTTGCAGCTTTGTTTACATGATTGATATGCAGGAAGCTTATTGTTGGTCAATGTTTGGAGTCGGAGAACTCATATGCTTATCTATGGCCAAATATGCTTATTGCGTATTTACTCCGGTAGTATCTTTTTGACTAATTTCTTTTCCCATTTTCTTTACTTTGAAGTTCATTTTATTACATTGAGGACAATGCAAAACTTAAGTATTGGGGAGGGAAGAGAATAGGAAAAATGATATGATTTTTAAATTTTTAGTTATTTTTAGTGTTAATTTTTAATTTTTAGGTAATTTTCGTATTCAAGTAACTAGTAGTAGTTCTCTCTTGATTATCTAGTTGTTTTCACATGTTATGTCATATATATTTAAAAACAACTTGGTTATTTCAATGGTAAAAAGAGGCTTTTATAAAAATTTTGGAATTTAACCAAATTATGAAGTGATTTATTTTGGATTCGATAACATTTACTAGTACACATTATAGCATTTTTCTACTAAATTGTGAGGATTATTTTTGTATAAAGCATATCTTTATGTTTTATATTTTTCTATGAGTGTGCCGGTGATTATGTCGATTCTAGAACTTGTACTTGTATGCATTACGGTTAAAATCACATTCGGGTGATAAAACTATATTCAAGTGATAAGAGGCAATCGTAGGATTTAACCCAAATGGCCTTCCATTTTACATCTAATGTTATTTAGCTAACCACATCGGTTAGTTAACCACCTTATGGACCAATTTGTAGCGCTCATTTTAGCGCTAGATACCCTTAGTTACACCCACCGAGCCAATCTTTTTATTTTGTTACATCCACTTACAAGAGCAAAGTATGTTACACTTTAAACCTTAGCCCAACCTATGTCAATGTCTATGGGTTTGTTGCTAGTTGTGTGGAATGTTGGATTGTTTTTTAGGATTATGATTTAGCTACACTTTGTCAACCGTATGTACCATTTCCAGCAAGGATGAAGGAGACGTCTTTCTCATTTATATTTTTTGTGGTGTATGCTCATACGAAGTGTGGGGGAGAAGTATATGTGAAAAAAAAATGAATAAAAAAAAAGAAAAGAATAAGTTATCGCAACTACAAGGTGACAATTATAGCCAATGTGCTATGTTATATTATATAAAAGAGGAAGTATGTGTGAGATATTTATTAGCCAATGTGCTAAGATGTGATATATGTGATGAAGAGGTGATTATGATCATTTTCGGGGTTTGTTCGATGGCTAGCAACATGGGGTATAGACTTGACTTTATTTTTCTTTTTAAACCAATTTCATAAATACACCCATGCCTTATCTGTACCTTTTATGAACCCGAAGCCTAAACGTTATAACCCGAATTAAAGACCTCTTTGATGAATTTATTTTATTTGTTTTGATACTTGTACAAGCCTATGGTAAGAAACATGAATCATGACTAGGCATTGAGTGATTTACAAATACCAACCAATCTATTTGAGTGTTGAGTGAATTCCTAAAATCATCCGTGAGGTGGTTAGTTATGTTATCAAGAGTAATTTGGTTTGTTTTAAGAAATTTTCACACATAAAATGAAAATTAACAATTGTTTCTTTTGAAGTGATTGTTAGATTTTTGGAATCACGATTCTGAGACCATTGAAATCGATTTTTCTAAATGCTAGACTTGCTCGAGGGCGAGCAGAACTTAAGTATGGGGGAATTTGATAACGCTCAGAATGAGCATGTTTTTAGTAGCGTCATTGTTAGTTTTGTGCATGATAATCGGTTATATTTACACATAATTATTGTAAAATTTCGAAGGAAGCGTATTTGTATGTAAATGTAGCTAGGTATCGGAAAAGATGAAGAAATGATGAATTCACGCACATTTGGATAATTCCCGAAAAGGAGAAGAAGAAGAAAAGACTCAAAGACTCAATGATTTGAAGCACCATGATTTTTAAGTATCTACATCAATAAATTATCAAGTTCTATCGTAGAAATCAGTGCCGGAAGCAAGGAAAAAGGCATGCATCGAATTGAGTCAATAAAAGTCAAGATTTGCTATGCGGATGGACTCCAGCCGATCGGTTGAAGCCCGCAACCGGATCGGCTAGGTGAAGCTTTTGGGAGGAACCGATCGGTTGCAACCTGCAACCGATCTGCTGAACGGCTCTGCAGTTAGAAAATTAGCATTTAATGAAGCCATTACTTCCATTAATCATTGGATTCCGATCATTTCTTGATATTAACTCCTGGAGAACGTTTTTGGCTTGTTGGTTAAGGGTTCTTGGCTATATATTGAACCTAGAACTATGTAATTAGGTTGACACAACTAAAGAAGTAATAGACTTTCACCAAAGCTATTACTAAACTACTTTTATTCAACCCAAAAGTCATATTAGGTCTGTAAAACGTCCAAGAACTTGTTGCGTACAATTCTCAATCATTTGGTACTAATTTGGAGTTATTACGGGTAATATAAGGCGATTGGAGGCGCGTGGGTTGCTATAAGTCCACAAAAACCAGTTCTTGTAATCTGAGGATAAGTATTCTTAGTTACTTTGTCATGAATTTTTGTTCTTATGAATTATATGAATTACATATTTGCTACTTGTGTTTTGTTATGGTTATAATGGAGTAATTATTGGATATACTTGTGTGTAAGATGTAGGAAATTGTTGGGAGTGTTCTTATCCTTGTGATGCATGTAAATTATTCTTGTTTAATGATTTTGTTGAAATAACATCTAGTCTTGCTTAATTTTTTGGTAAAAACATTTGAAAGATAAATGACCAAAAGGATTTCTCTTTATGTTTTTATTCTAAAACGTTAGTGACAAACTAGTATGGGGATATGATGATTGACACTCATCATATTTGCTTATTAAAATAGACTTGAAACGATTTCATCACGTAAAGGCCGAAAGGGTTCGTAAGAACAAATTAGATAAGAATCATTTTCAAACCAATGGATTTTCAAAAGAATAGTCAATTGGTTAAGGGCCGAAAGGATTATCTATGTGATTGTATTCTTATAATGATTTCTACATGACATAAACCATGGATTGTGAATCATTTGTCTATGATTTTTGCATTGCTTCAAGTTTACACCAAGCTATCATGAACACTCTAGATAATTGGCTATGACCTACACACAAGTATATGTTTCTTTAAATTGGTTTTTAGATTAACAAAAATTTCGTAGGAGGCTTGACAAACCTTCTTGTTTCAAACAATTTGATAACCACAAATCCCTTGGGACGATCTCGACTTACCCACCTTTACTATCACGGACGAGTATACTTGCTCGTATGTGCTAATGTAATTGTCCGGTTAAATCGTGTTTATAAATTTTAAAACTTGCACACGGTTAGCACATAAGTGACTCAAGTATACCTACACCAAATAAGGAGTAGATGATCGATACAGTTGCGAAAAGTACGAATGAGTACTTGAGTCGAGGAAGGTATGACAAAAAAAGTCAAGGAAAATGGCGACAAGGAAAGTCGTCAATAAGATAAGTCAATTAGTACGTTTTGGTGTTTACCCAATATCCCAAATAGATTGTATAAAACAAACATGTTTTATAATTAATTTTATGTTTGAATTAATTAAGGTGTTACCGCTTAAAAAGAGCACGTGGTTAGATTTGTGTCGAGTTTTGTAACAATAAAAGAGATTTGAATTTAGAATATAAGTTTTGAACGTTTTTATAAAACTCGTGTTGCAAAAACAATATTTCCCGACAAGTTTATAATTGGTAAATCGTTAGTTGAGTAAGTGTTTATTGTATATTTTAGGTTGTTACGAGTCTAATATATTAAATTCTTTACGAGTCTAATATATTGTAGCGTCTCAAGTTCAAAATGTCCAATAAATGCTAATACAACTACAAAACAATTGTCCAAAATAATCCAAATACAATCTTAATAGTTTTTGTCCAAATCAAATGATCGTATCCAAGCTTAGGCTTTGATAAATATTTCCAAGTCCAAAATATTTAATCCCTTAAGTATTTTTTTTTTGTCCAATTATCCAAATCAAAATAAAATCCCATATCAATCCTGAGTAGTGATCCAATATGTATCTGAAACGTCATCGAATAGAACAAGGATAATAAGTTTCGTTAATAAACATTAAATGAAATGATCAACGTAAAAAATAAACAGAAATAATATACCACTTCATTTTTGGTTTCCAAAACAATATATATTGACCTTAACGTATACGACCAATTTTGAGGTTTTCTAAACCACGACAATGACTCGTAAGACGTTTTGTTTAGGCCAAGAGTATATCAAAGTCCCCACGACACTTCAGGTGTCGTGGTACACATAACGACACTTACCGAAAGTGCCGTTTCCAAACTATTGTTTCCACAACAAATAACACGGCCACAATTATAATCCAACATTAATAACGTGTTACCAAAATAATGTTTTGCGACCATATGACCCTGGCTATACGCCGTGGTTAACTAAACTTGTGGCCGCGACTCCCCTTGAGTCACGGCTCACACTAATGAGCCAACAAAGTTTTTATCTCAACTTTAACAATCAACTAGTTTTGACCGTGACTCCTTTGAGTCACGGCTCACCCATAAAAGACCACCAATAAACATCTAATCTCACGGTTCAAACCAAACTCGACCACCAAAAGTTCCTAGACACGACTATCTCAAAAAACACGAGTCGTACCTCACCTTGAGTCACGGCTCATGCCTACCCCACATATATAATAATCGGCTAGAAATATAAACCCCGTCAAAAATCATCCAAATCCGCATCTAGTAACCATAAGGACGAATATATGCTCAAAAGAATAAACGACTAACATCAAACAAGTTTAACACTCGACATGTTCATCAATCAGATAACAACCTGATTGACCAAAATAATATCAAAAACCCGCAAACAACAATCACAAGAACGGATATAAGCCAGGATTTAATAATAATAGAAATTAAATAAGAAGCGGATCCGAGTCAACTCAACTCGTGAGACTCGGACGAGTCAAGTGACTCGGTGATGATTCAAATGAATCAAGAGCCAAGATTATAGATCCATGCGTTTTAGTTTATAAAACATAAGTTTTATATATTTTTGATCATAAAACAGTATTTATTAATTGAACCCGATTAGGGTTTTAAAAGAAAATGAAAGAAATGAAGAAATAGGGGCGCGTGGCTCTTACCAATGAAAGAGAGAGGAGAGGGAAGGGTGGTGGCCCACAGTGAGGCATGGTGGTGAGCGGCGGTGGTACTCAAAACGCGACCAAACGAGCTTCTTTTGAACCCATACGCTCCAGAAATGACCCCATAACTTGGATCTATGCGCCGGTATAAAAAAATTAGGTGGTCGGAAATTTCGCCGGAACCGGCAACGGTGCCAGAATGTTTTTCCGGTGGGGGAGTTATCAAAAATGATAAGAACCCTAATTTTGGTTTTTATATCCCCTGGAAGGACTGAACATGGACAAAGGAAACCATAGGAGCTATCAACCCTTTGGCGAGGACATGTCCTTGCCAAAAGTGTTGATCAAAATTTTAAAGTTAATTAACGGGCTAGGGTTTAATTAAGTAACCTTTGGAGAGGAATTTTCCTCGCTAAAAGTAATTAAATTTAGGGATAAGTGTTTCTAAATGTATCCAAGTTACCCTCTTTTACTAAGTTGTGTATCAAAAAATTAATCCTCCTAAACAATGTAATCTTTTTACTAATCATACTAACATGTGTATCAATTAAGCCTCCCGTCTATTTTTGCTGACGTGGCAAAGTGGAACCGTTATCTTTGTTTTTTTCCTTGTTGACTCATGCCCAAGTGGCAGTCAAAACGGGCGGCATATTTACCCGCCAAAAATACACAATACACGCACAACAATCCCCAAATCACACACAACTTTTCCAGAATCATGAGTAAACCCTAATTCCTAACACATTACACACACAACTTTTCCAGAATCATAATTTGAATGCAATTAAAGTATTAAGGTATGTGTTTTTTTAGTTCCAATTTACAAATTGTTAATTTATTACAACTACAGTTTAGGGTTTAACCCCAATTTTGTATTTTGTTTCTTTTAGAATGACTATTCCTGGGCCTGATGGTGTAGAGTTGGATGTTTGGTTTGATGGGATTTTCCTGCACGAACCACTAAGGTATGACGGTGGAACAATGGGTAACATATATGTTGGTAGGCTTAAATATGAAGAATTTAAGAGCATGGTAGTTGAGAGAACAAATTGTGCCCACATATTTGGTGTATACTATAGAATCCCAGAACATGATCTAGAGAAGGGTTTAGTGAAAGTAGGTAATGACGATGACCTGATTCACATGTATGACCTCTCAAAGTTGCATGGTGGAATAGAGGTATACTTGGAACATTGTGCCATTGATTTGTCATAGTATTTAGCTAAACCTGACCCTAGTGCAACTAGTGATGGAACCTCTAAGAAAATAGGAACACCTGTTAAGAGGCAATGCAATGTGTTTACAGTTGAAGAAATGGAGAGGTGGGCTGAGGAGGATGCTGAACAAGGGAGTGTGGTTCATAAGGGTAAAGGCATAATGGTGGTTGAAAGTGATAAAGATAAAGGTAGTGATGGAGATAGTGATAGAAATAGTGATAGTGACAGTGATGATAGTGATTACTCTCAGAAGTCCATTGATTATCTAAGTGCTGGTGAAGAAGAGCTCATAGAGCTTAGAACTAGGAAAGCAAACAAAAGTAAGAGAAAACTAACACCAATTGCAGATGGTTCTGGTTCTGCAAGGAGTAGTAGGGCTGCAGTTTCAAACAAAAATGAAGTATTGATTGAGCATGATGAGTTCATAGGAGATTTATTGAGAAAGTTGAAGGGTGATGGTGATGATTCTGATTTGCAAGACCCATTTGTTGGTGCTGAAGATGTGGTAGAGAAATATCCTACATATGATCCTAGCACACATTGGAGATCACAGCTTCCAGAGGTAATGAATCTTATTTTTTATGTTCTTGTAATAGTTTGGTTAAAAGTTTGGCTAATATATTCATTGATTTGAATTGTTTTCATGTAACAGCTTGGGCAAAAGTTTGAGAGTGCAGCACAATTGAAGGAATGCTTAACATACTATGCTTTGGCCAATGGATATTCAATTTGGTATGAGAGGAGTGCATCAGATAAGGTAATCGTTGTTTGTGGCCAAAGACCACCAAACCTTAAGGATCCTGATTTAGCCAAACAAAGGAAGCAATTCAAGTATCCTTGTGAAATATCTGAAGATGTACCAAAATGTAGTTTCATATTATATGCTAGGATCAACTCTGAAAAAACATTTCAGATTATATCTTTAAAGTCTGAACATAATTGTGTGAGAAATTTCAAGTTTGGGTCACTAGTGGACTATAAGTGGATAGGAAAACAGTTTGATGATAAAATTAGAAAGAATCCAGATATAAAGCTAGTAGATATAGCTGATCTTGTAATGAAAAAGTATAAATGTAGTGTCAGTCCTAATCAGTGTAAAGCTGCAAAGAATTGGGCATTAAGTGAGTATGAGAAAACTATAGAACAACATTATGGGCTGCTTAGATCATATGGCAAAGAATTACTGGATAGTAACCCAGGGTCCACAGTCAAACTAGGTGTTTCTGTAACAGATGACAAGACTTATTTTGATAGGTTTTATGTCTGTTTAGCTGCATTAAAAGAAGGTTTCAAAATTGGGTGTAGAAGGGTGGTTCCATTGGATGGTTGTTTCTTAAAGAGACCTAATCAAGGTGAGATTTTAACTGCCATAGGAAGAGATGGGAACAACCATATTTACCCTATAGCTTGGGCTGTTGTCAATGTAGAAAACAAGGACAATTAGGATTGGTTTTTAGAACTTCTTGGAGATGACTTAGAAATTCCAACTGGCCAAGGTCTCACACTTATGTCTGACCAACATAAAGGACTCATTGAGGCTGTGAAATAGGTTATGCCTGATGCTGAGCACAGGCAATGTGCTAGGCATATTTATGAAAACTTTAGGAAGCAATTCAGTGGACTAGAGTATAGGAATCTGTTTTGGGCAGCCTGTAAAGCTTCATATCCTCAAAAGTTCAATAAAATTATGGAAACGATCAAGGCTATAAACCCTCATGCTCACAAGTACTTGATAGAGAAAAACCTAAAGTCATGGTCAAGGGCTTTTTTTGAGTTAGATAGAGGGTGTGAAGCTGTTGAGAATGGTTTCAGTGAGTGCTTTAACTCAGTCTTGGTGAGTGTGAGAAGCAAACCTCTTCTGACTATGTTGGATGCAATTAGAGTAATAGTACTTGAAAGGCTCAACACAATGAGGAAGATTTCTTCAAAATGGAATGATGACATATGTCCATCAATCAAGAAGAGAGTGGACATAATGAAGGATGACACAAGGTATGATGCATTCCATTACTTTCCATTATTTCACTTTTACTTTACTTTTACTAAACTATTACTAATTAAATGAAAACTTAAATGAAGGTTTTGGCAGGTGATTCCAGCTGGTGGTGATGCATTTGAAGTTAGATCAAGAAGTGATGCATTCAAGGTTGACATGCAAACTAGAACCTGCAGTTGCAGATTGTGGCAGTTATATGGGCTGCCATGTGTTCATGCCATATCTTGTATCTTCAAGGTGAATATGGTTCCAGAACAGTTTGTTCCAAATTGGTTTAGGAAAACTCTATACCATGCCACTTATAATAACTTCTTAAAGCCAGTTGGTGGAACTGACTTCTGGCCAGATCAAAGTCAATTCTCAACTGTTCTACCACCAAAACCCATAGTTATGCCAGGAAGGCCAAGGAAGAAGAGGATCAGGGCAAAAGGTGAAGGTGGAAGTGGAACAAGGGTATCAAGGGTAGGTGGTATTGTAACTTGTCAAAACTGTTATCAGGTTGGTCATAACAAAAAAGGTTGTAAGAATCCCACTGTTCACAAACCTGTTAAGGAAAAAAAAAGTCTGGTAGGCCAAGAAAAGGAACTACAAGTGGTGTTGGTGGGTCTGCAAATGTTCAAGGAGGGTCTGCAAGTGGTCAAGATGGGCCTGCAATGGGTGGGTTTGCAAATGCTCAAGGAGGATCTGCAAGTTCTCAACAAGGGTCTGTAAATGGTCAAGGTGGGTCTGCAAATGCTCAAGGAGGGTCTGCAAGTTCTCAACATGGGTCTGCAAGTGGGTCTACAACTTCTCAACCTGATAGTGTCAGTGGTGTTGTTAGGGGTTCTGATATCCCAGGATTAAAATTTGCATCAACTCCAACAAGGGCATTCAACAAGGTTGGTGGTGTTCATTTTTCAAGTAACCCAAGTGGTTCACAACCAAGACCATTGCAACCAAATAAATCAAAAGGATTTTCTTTCTGGTTTGGAAATGAAGACAATGCTGCTAGCCAAACAGAAGTCCCTACTGAAGCTGAGGTGCAAGCACAGGTTAAGCCAGTGCAGCAACCAAGACTTAAAATTGCAGTGAGAAAAAGGGGTCCAAGTGAAAGAATCATTAAAAGCAAGTTGGCGAAAACTGTTCTGGGACAAGGAAGCTCACAAAACACTCCAATGAACATAGACTAGTCACTAATTATGTAATATGTATTAAGCTACTAAACTAGATGTATTAAGGTAGTAAGTAACTTAACATGCCCTCTTTTGTGTATTAAAGTAACTTGGGCATTGACAAACTTGCAATATGTATTAACCTACTGAACTAGATGCCCTCTTTTGTGGTTGTGTATGAAGTTATATGACTTGATAAAGTCAAATTTTCAAGCTATGGTTGTGTACTCTGTATGTTCTATTATTTGAATGCACTATTTTGACTTGTTTGAATGCACTATTTTGACTACAAATGCACTTTTAGAATCTTTCCTGCAAATGCACTATTTTATTCAACATATCATCCTGCAAATCCACTTTTAGCATCTTTCCTGCAAATGCACTATTTTTTTCAACCTAGCAACCACTTTCACTGAACTATTGAGACAATTCCAACCATTATAAAGACCAAATATCAGGCACTCTTCATCCATAAGTAGAACATTTAAACAAATAATCCAAAACACATTACAAGTGAAACTGCAATGAGCTCCAACAAGGGGAAAGAAACCTGCAATGGTGAGCAGAATCCCTATTTTATTTAGTTAATTATAATTTTTATTATTAACCTTTTTTTTTGCAGACATCATTGTTATTTCTAGTGATAGTAGTGACACTTCAGAGGGACCATGGTTTAACTATTTTCCAAAGGGCTATCCAAATCATGAAGCTGCAAGCTCAATCCATATTGAACCTGAAGAGTTAACCCCAAAACAGCTTGCAAGGCAAGCTTATGATGCTAGGAAAAAGGTTCTAGGTCTGCCAAACAAAGAAACTTGTAAACTTTTTGGTATCAAGCCATTTGAACCCAAAATTCCAACAGATGAGTCTGCTAGTGCTTCAAAAGGCAAGGGCAAATGCAGTGGTTCAAAAGGCAAGGGCAAAAGCTACTGAACTAGTTGTACTAGGTGGTTTATGTATGGCTCTAATGCCCAATAATAACACTCTTGTAATCTAGGAACTGAATAATGTAGATTGACTTTCTAAAGTCAATTTTAAGTTACTAATTTTACTTTCTAAAGTGCATACACATGTGACATGCAAACTGAAAACATAACAAAACTGCAACATCAATATAAGAAATCTGCAAATTGTTTCATTGCTAATAACTTGAGTCAAATACCATTACAACAAAAACTACCACAATCCTACACTATACTACCACAATCCTACACTATCCTACCCAATCCTCATACCTAATACAAGACACAAAACCAACAAAACACCCACCAAAATGAAAGATTCTGTCATACAATTGTAGTTTTGACTTTGTCACTGTCAACTCTTGCACAAGCCTTGCTTTCTCCATAGTTAGCACACCAATATGCTCTTGCATCTCTACTGTTTGACTACCTCTCCTCGCCCTAGCATGCAAATCCAATAGCAGCTGCCTATAGTAATCACTTGGTAAATCTTCATCAAAGAACTCATACACACCACACTTTCTTTTCTTATCCTATCCTATAATTAAAACAAAAACAAAATCAGATGTAAAGAAAACAACAAATTCAAAAAATACCCAATTATAAAATTAGGGCTTACATAAATTGGGCAAGCAATAAACCTTTTCCCTGGATTTTCTGGTGTCCACGCCGTTTTCACTGTCAATCGATGGCCACATTCACAAAAAGGTCGAACGTATTGCCCTATTACACGAGGAGTGTCTTTTGCATAAGACATGGTGGTGGTGGTTGTCGTCGTTGAAGTGGTGGTTTTTGATTTGGGGGTGAAAATCTCGTTTCTATATATTAAGGGGATAATTGACCGTTGGGTAATGTTTGACTGCCACTTGGGCATGAGTCAACAAGGAAAAAAACAAAGATAACGGTTCCACTTTGCCACGTCAGCAAAAATAGACGGGAGGCTTAATTGATACACATGTTAGTATGATTAGTAAAAAGATTACATTGTTTAGGAGGATTAATTTTTTGATACACAACTTAGTAAAAGAGGGTAACTTTGATACATTTAGAAACACTTATCCCTTAAATTTATTTAAAAGTAAGTTAAATTAAATATAAATGATTTAAATTAATTAAAAATAATTTTAGATAATTAAAATAATTAAAAATCGTTTAAATTAATTTAAAAATAATGTAAGTTAAATATAACTAATTTAAATTAATTATAAATAATTTACATTAATTAAAAATTATTTAAAATGATTTGAATTAATTAAGAATGATTTAAATTAATTATAAATGATTTAAAATAATTAAAAATAATTTAAATTAAATATAAATGATTTAAAATGGTTTAAATTTCTTTTTTAAAGGCAAACAAGATTAACCTTCCGATAACCTCACACTTTCAACTTCCAATTCACCATTAAAATAATTCGAGACATATAAACCATATGGCCACTCAAATTATCTTAACCGAACTCATTCTGATTATATTCAACACATCATTGGGGTCGTTACTGTTGATAATCCTAATGGGATTATGGGAGGAGTCTTTGGCGAAGGTTAAGGTCCTAAATCTCCAATAAATGTCTCATGCCTCTTTTCTCTTAACAAACAAAAACCAGTATATTGTTAGAAATCATCAGACAAAAGAGCACTAGAAACATGAAATTAAAGAGCTTTGATGCCAATTAAATTAAACACACTCACGATAATACATAATACACGGTTAAATCATGACAAATCATATTTAGATACATAAATGACCTCAAACGCACTTTGATGTTGTCTTGACCAGGGGCAGTACCACAATGGGGGCAGTGTGGGCAACTGCCCCCGCAAAGTTCACTCGAGTAATGTCGATTTTCTGAAGATGACCAATGATTTTTATTTTGCCCCCATAAATGGGTAAATAGTATAATGGTGAATATTTATAAAATAGTTGTATGATAGTCAAGTGGTTAAGGACATTTGCACTTTCTTGGAGATATAATGTTCGATTCTTGTGTTACTCTATCGATTTTTGTAAATTATCGTTATCCATCTTTTTTATTTTTGCTTTAACTACTTGTGTTAATATCGATTAGAAAAAGTAGGTATATGCTAACAATTGTGCATATCATCACCAATTTTGGTTCTAGCATGCAAACAAATACAAAAAAAATTCACTTTTAATCAAAATCGATTTCATTATAGCAACATAAGTCGCGTTACTGACATGACCTGACCTGGCACTCACTTTTAACTTTTGCCCCCTCTTGAAAAAAATTCTGGTACCGCTTGACTTAACCAATTTATTCTAGTAGATACATAAATGTGTTAAATCATGAAACACGCGTTTTGATCAACATTTATTACATGATAGTTAATTCCAGGGATTCATTCAAACTTGGAGAATCTTCAGGTATCTGACTCTTCGGCAGTGCGTGCCAATTGTCAAGGTACGCCATAGAATCCATATCAAGGTTAGGAAGTTGGCGCCCTTTGAGGATATTCAAGATCTCTTTGGATTTTCCAAGAATATGAGCTGTGGTGCGGATGCTGCCTTGCCTTTTCTCTATTGCATCGTGATGGCACTTCATGGTTATGACGCGTGGTAAATTGGTAAAGCAAGCTAAAAATATATCTGCAATTACTTTCGATACCCATTCAAAGGCTTCCTCATCCGTGGGCCAATCTTCTTGTTGGGTCCAATGGTTCAGTATGGTTTGGCTTATTCGGTACATGGTGTCCGCGGCAAGAACATTTTCATGTGAGTAATCTAGGCTTCCATCTTTGTTGCTCTTGGACTGTACTATTTTGGCTGCTCTATCACCCAACCATTGAAGAATGTCTTTTGACGTTTTTCCTTTACGAGCCTTCTTTTTAAGATCAGATTGTAGCCAAGTACGATATAACTCAAGTTCTATGCCCACACGTCTAGATGCTTTTCTTGCGTGCACCAATTTCTCATTTACATTGAGGCTCTCTTCGATATGCTTTTCAAATTCGAGACCTTCGGTCATGCTTAAAAGTAACCCCTTGACGTTATCCTTTGCTATGTTAGGAGGTGCAACGGCAATGGCTGTTAACGTCACTGCCACCAGACTCCAAGAATTTTGGACTTCTGAATATCTTCTTTTATTGCAGTGAATTAGACAGAAGTAAAGCATTTTCGTCAATAAAAAAAAAAGTAAAGCATTTTTGTGAATTGCAACGACTTAGAAATTACTCTTTTATACCTTCTTAAGGAGAAAAGTTCAATTATAGACCCTTATCTTGATGCATATCGAATACCATTATAAAAACAATTTTTTTCTTTCGGTCTCCCTTTTATCCCCTTATTTTTCACACGCAATTCCCTCTCATCTTCCCCCAAATTCAAAATCAACCGATCAAACCCTAATCTTGTTAGATATATAGAGTATATAATGCTACTAGAGACGAATAAACCATAACATGAAAAACATATAAAAGTATAGAGAAGGATACCGTGAAACTTTTGATTGTTTAGATTCAAAGAACACAAGAAAAATGTTGAGGCATGTGATGCTCACAGTTTCCTTAAGAAAAATTCGTCCTCTCCGTGGTGCTTGAGAATCGTGAACGTCTATCTCCCAAGATACAACAACAACGGATAACTCCGTTAGTACAAACGGGTTATCAAGGCGCACCAAAAACGTGTCTTCCCTCTATTACGAACCGGATACACAAGAAATACGAATGGTAACACAAAAGGAGAGGAGTAATGAGCCGTGTAATTTTCGGTGTGTTTAGACAAATGAGAAAAACTCTCATTTATAGGTAAAAGAGGATGAGGAAAAGAAATGGTCACAATTAAATGTAATAATGGATCATGAACACAAACTTAATTTGGTTGTTACAATTGACCAAACATTAACCTTGTTCTTAACTCCCATTAGTATACATGATGACCATCAATTGTCATTCAAATTTAAATATTTGACCATAATTTCCAACAATTCCCCACATGAATGAAATTGATAACGGGAAACAAAAATCAGTGTCTCGATGTTGTAATAGAGTTTTGCAGTTGATATTTGCTAAGGATAGGTAGGTGTTACCCTTTGAACATTCATTTGTGAAATATACAGTAGATAGTAGAACTCGATGTCTTTGAATTGTTTGCTGTTTGTGGAGACGACAATATATATTCACACAAATATCTCTTTGACACTTTTTGGTTCTCATAGTTATGTTGTTATGGTCATGAACATTAGCCTGGTTCTGTGAGAGCTGTTAAGAATTGCGCTCCCACAATTCTCTTAGAAGCGACCCCACTTCTCTCTTACATAGGTAATTCTCGATTAATCATTGAAATCCATATGCGTAACCTCATATTGTCATTGTTATAGGAATGGACTATGAAGTTTACTAACTCCCTTAAATAAATGTGAAGTTTATTACTCCCCCACAGTGACCTCAGTTTATACAAGTAGGTTGTCCTATTGAACCCAGATCTTGGGATCTCAAGTCACCAGGGTTAGGTTTACCTTTATATAAACTTTTCAAGGGCTTTAGTCTCATTCCTCTTCACGATTTTCTAACTAACTCTCACATTCATATTTTCGCAAGCGGATCCGTAACATTATTCTATGATTTCACATTCTCACTAGGGATAACTCACGCTGAGAGTAGTTGTCGTATCGACATAATATGTATGTACAAATTTGAATTTTGTTCAACTCTAAATATATCATGCCCCAGGTAATTTTTGAGTATTCCAACTAGGCAAGAACTTCACCTTTGTTGGTGTCCTTTTGAACTCTAGCTAGGCCGGAATCCCCCACATGGAATTTATCACAAGAATTTTTTTTAGAAAGGTTCTCCCTTTCAATGTATTTTTCTTGGTTATAAGATTTTTCTTACAAAGATATGACATCAAGACCATTAGTAATTTGTCACTTAACAAGTTTTATACTAGTGTATACACACCTTTTGAATGTTTTATGTTAATTATTTTTAGTGTCATAATTAACAAATTCCAAGTCTAGCATGCTATAGACCAAGGAATCAAGCGTATGGCAAAAGATGCATCATTCTGATTACTCATAGCTTCATCTACTAACATTCTTCATTTAGACAAATCACCATGTAAAGCCTACAATTACAACATGTCATTCCAATCCACTTGTGATTATATATATAATCACATTTATTCTCTTATCTTTATATGATTATCACGACTTATTATGTGATTATAATCATATAAAATTCAGTGTGTAATCCTTTTACACAATCAAAATATATCACATTGGATGACAATCACACCATTCAAGTTAGTTACATAAACCAACCTAATTAGTTGTCATCTATAGGTGTGTTCTTTCTTGACATTTCACAGTGTCATAGACGATTATGTTCGACATTTAGTCATTTCTTACATAATGACAAAGCGTTACGTTATTAGCATTATGAGTTCGAACAAGTCTTAAAAAATTGTTCATTTTTCTAGAATAAAAAATAGTTTGATTATTTGCAAAAATATTTACAATAGAATATTTGCAATATACAAACTTCCCAATACTCGGTACAAAACCGAGCGACTTGTTTATCATTGCTCATAAAAAACTTTTTTTCGTCTTAAACCAAGACATATGAATGAATATCCATCACTCAAATATGATTACTAACATAAGTGTGAATCCAATAAATTATTGTGATAGGGTCAACCACATTTATCACCTATAACATGGCATTTAGCCATTCACAATGTCCGCATCAAATGCTTCCCTTAATTTCATCTTTGTTTTCCCGATACTAACATACACCACGTGTATTAATCAAGTAGCGTCAACATTATCTTTAGACACATCCATTAATGGCTCATGAATTCAAATAATAACATAAATTATTTTTTCTCTTAATTCACATTAGTACATTAGTATGTTTGAAGACATCATCAATTGTCCTTCAACACTTTGACCATATAAAACGAAGGTTGAAACTTTTAAAATAAGGGTAATTTGTATAGAAAGTACTTTTATATAAAATTTTGATCATATGGTTCACTCTTTTATGCTTAAGCTTTACACAAATAAAGTTTAATGTCTTACCTAGTCACTGTTATAGATTGGGCTTAAACTCTTGCGTTTACTAAGAGAAAAAACATATTTTCTTATGACAACACGTACATCTTTCCAAAATGCACGTCTGTACTAAAATAAAAGTTACAATTGAGTGGCTCACCCATTGAGGCTTACACTTTCCAGAAATCAAGTTTATTATCTTAGCTACGCATTGGAAAAAGTTGGGCTCAAAACGCATTCGTTTGCTATGCAAACAATTCATTTTACTACGACTACATAGCTGTGACAACATATCATTTGGATTCCAAATAACACCAACATTCGCATTCTGCAAGAATGAGTTCAATCTCAACATCCGGTCGTGAAACATATACTAGCTACACAAGCCAGTATCATGACAAGATTTGAGCCAACATGCTTTAAACACTCTATGGTTCCATTGTTACGTAACGATGCATGACTCCCAAAATAACAATGAGTTAAAGATTTATCTTTAAATAAGACTCCATAAGACTAGAACTCAATTATTTCCTAAAATACCATAGTCATAGGTTCAAAAATGCTCGTAGTTAGTTGTGACAGATTCGCAAGAAAGGATTCGGTTCCCTTTATTAATCAAATGAATCCACATACGCAACAAATGAAATAAACCTTTTTTTTTCAACTTATAGTTTCTGATGTGATCATTTCAAACACTAGAAAAAAAAGAAGATATATGATACTACGTAACAAAATTGAAGAGTCGATAACTTCTGAACTTTTGGTTAATACACCAAAGTCAAACCGTTTCTTCAAGCAATAAATCACATGTAGTATATTAGATAATAATCATCATATATATATATATATATATATATATATATATATATATATATATATATATATATATATATATATATATATATATATATATATATGGGAATATATTAGCTACAATTTTTTGTAGCTAATTGGCTACAATATTGTGCTTCAAACTGTGGGTCCCTGACTCTTTTTGTGGGTCCTGAGTTATTACTGCGGGCCCCTGATTAATTTCTTGTGTATTTTTTGTGGAGGATTGTAGCTAGTTGGCTACAAAAATTGTAGCCAAGATATCCCCTATATATATATATATATATATATATATATATATATACATATATATATATATATATATATATATATACATATATATATATATATATATATATATATATATATATATAGGCTCCTGTTTCATTGAGAATGTTTTTATTTTGAGAAGATTGAGAAATCTTCGTTTGAGCTAATTGATTCATGTTTTTTATTTGATTCACAAGTAAACATAATTTTATGGTGAATCGAATCTATAAATCACAAATTTGATTCACAAATCATTGTTAAAATCGAGTTATGATGATGATTCATTAAATTTGTACAGATGATTCAGTATTCTACATATATCATAAAATCGAGAGATTTTTAACATTGATTCAATTTTTTTTACACATTTTGAATTTTAATCACATTAAAATGAGTTTTACGCTTGAAAAACATGAATCAAAGTTAAAAATCTATCGTTTTTGAAAACCTTCTCAATCTTCTCAAAATAAAACCCTTCTCAATCGATCCGGATTCTATATATATATATATATATATATATATATATATATATATATATATATATATATATATATATATATATATATATATATATATATATAGTGTATGGTTATATACAGAACCAAATAATTTGCGAGAACTGCGAGAACCAATAAGGACCAATCAGATTTGAGATAATTAATTTCACTTTTTACTTTTCCATACTATTTTAGGCATTTTATACTTGTAAACAATTAATAACCGTATATTAATTTATCCACTAATTATGGGATCACGATTTTACAGTTTTTTTTATTTTGAAAAACCCTAAAACAGCTCTACCATTATCAATGAAAATTACCATTTAACAAATCATTTATAAAAAAAACGATTATCCAAAAACAATACTTCAGTAACAATGGATCCATCCATTGGAAACGATCATCATGAAGAAGTTAATGTCACAGTTGTTTCCCCCATGCAAACAGAAGCCAATGTTCCTGGCCAATCTTCAAGAAACGATGATCAGGTTAATGTTAATGAAGATTTGTCTTCAGGTACGAATGGTACGTTTATAAATTTTAAGTCATGTTTGGTCTGTACATGTTTTATTGTTTCGTATAGATTTTAATAGGTTTATCTAAGATTAATTTATATAATTTTAGGGTTTTTTACAGAGGTTGTAAATGTATGGTATTTATACGACGAAGATCTAAATACATGTATGTATCGTAGAATGTTATTTTGTTGTTTGTTTTTGTTACTTGCATTGCATGTTTAGGTTTGATACATCTGTAGTTTTTTTTATGCATGATTCTAGTAATGTTTATGGGTGAATTTGATTGTTCTCATGCATATGTGTACATGGGTGGATTCATTGGTATTCAATTTTAATGTAAGTTGCTACCATTGACTGCTTAGTTTTTTTTTTTTTTTTTTTGATTTTAATGATTACCTTGGTTAATATGTGCATTTTTCTTATATCAGTTATTTTTGTCTGGTGTACTAAGTTTAATACAATCGTTGCATACATATGCACATGTGTTTTTTTCATGTTTCTTATATTGCAGATTATATCCAACAGGTTGTTGTGTATTTATGTACATACAAACACATGTGATTATCATTAATGCATTTATTTTTCTTTATAATGTTTTTGTAGAGTATTCTGATTTAGAAGATAGTGAGTCAGATGATGAGTGTATTCCAACACCCAAAGGCCATAAGTATTGGGTTCCAGAGGTACCAGCTGATGAGAAGCCTAGCGAAGGGAACGTGTTTGACACTTTTGATGAGGCTTACGACATGTACCTTGAATACGCTCTTAAGGCCAGGTTCTCTATTAGAAAATCTACATCAAAGCGTAAGAAAGGTGAGGTTACTCATAGGTATATAGTTTCTAATAGGGCTGGAAAACCACGAAAAACCATCGTGAAAGATACGTTGGCCCAGTCATCTCAAACTGTTGATAATCAGAAAAATGGGAGTAATAAACCTAGGCAGAAACGCAATTCCAATTACTCTGCAACGGATTGCAATGCATGTGTCAGGTTTAGGGCTATTCACGGTACATCGGCTTTTAAGTTATACGAATTTGTTGAAAACCATAACCACCCACTTCTTGATGAAAACAACGCTGATCTTTTAAAAGCACGGCGTAAGTTAGACTTTAGTGATAAGCTGTTTATCCATAGGGCTTCACTTTCTAATCTTGGCCCAACTAAA
Source organism: Chrysanthemum seticuspe (assembly GCA_019973895.1). Classification (NCBI taxonomy): domain Eukaryota; kingdom Viridiplantae; phylum Streptophyta; class Magnoliopsida; order Asterales; family Asteraceae; genus Chrysanthemum; species Chrysanthemum seticuspe. The sequence goes on from BPTQ01000006.1 coordinate 321,157,816, forward strand.
GCTCATCGTCTTAGGGTGGCATTTATGGGTAGCTATCAAAAGGTTCGTGGAAAGCCTTCGGACTGGAAGAACTTCCGTAGGTCTATTAATAATTACATTGGTCCTAGGGATGCCCAGATGTTAATAGATAAAATGAATGCTAGGAAAAAACATGTGCCTAATTTTTCATTTGAATACCATACCGTTGATGATGTTTTGTCCCGCATGTTCTGGGCCGACGAGACAATGAAATGCAATTACAATGAATTTGGTGATGTAGTTTCATTCGATGCCACTTATCGCACAAACAGGTAAAGTTTAATGTCTATCCGTAATAGTTTGGTTATTATATTAGTTATTCAGTTATTGTAACATGTGTGTATTCTTTTTAATTATATGTCCATCCATCTATAGGTACCGGATGATCTTTGTTCCATTTACTGGCATTGACCATAACCAAAAATGTGTCACTTTTGGTGCTGCTTTAATAAGTGACGAAACAATTGAATCATACAAGTGGATCCTCACTTCGTTTAAAAAAGCGCATGTAAAAGAACCAATTTTGGCTGTTACAGACCAAGATCCAGCGTTGCGTACTGCAGTTGAGGCTGTGTTCCCCGAAGCACACCATCGTTTATGTATGTGGCACATAACCCAGAAACTGCCTGGGAAGGTATTTTTTCTAACTAAGCACTTGTGTTTTAAATGATTTACTTTCTTTTTTATATATTAAGTTCCATAAATTAAATACATCTTATTCAATCTTTGTTTCATGTCCAGATCTGTGGTGAAGTTGAGTCAGATTCCGAATTTAAGAAACTGTTTCATAAGCTTATATGGAATGTGTTTATTGAACCCTCGGAATTTGAAGAGCGATGGCATGCTCTTATTGGTATGTTTAATTTGTCTGAAAACAAATGGCTTTCTGAAATGTTTAAGATGAGGGATTTGTGGATCCCGGCATATTTTAAGGAGTTGCCAATGTGTTGTCTTATGAAGACCACTTCCCGATCCGAAAGCTCCAATGCTTTTTTCCGTTTTTTCTCTCACTCGGGAAACATGCTTGTTCAATTCATGCTTTGCTTTAAAGCCGCTATGGAGAAACAGCGTTATGTCCAACGTGTCATTGACAATCGCACTTTTGAAACTACTCCGGTAATGTTCACCGACCTACCTATTGAACGACATGCATGTTCAGTTTATAGTCGCTCTATTTTTAGAGAGGTATTTATTTTTAACTTTTTCAGTCAATGGTCTGTTATTAAAACATTCAAGTATCTTTGTATAGTGTTATAACAAATGTGCATTTGTTTGTTTGTTTAATAGGTTCAGAAGGAAATATTAAAAGGACTGTATGCATGTTCTCAGATTAGTGTTACTTGAGACGGAGGTGTTACAGTTAGCATAATACAACAAAGAAACAAAGAGAATGCTGTTGTTATTAATGCTAAGGTAATTATTTATAACATTATACATGTGTTATTATATTTTTTTATTAAAAATATTTATATCACTTTGTATTTTTTATCTTTATATTTTTAATATGTGCATACAATATGTACGTTTGCTGTGTTCAGTGTTACATCCCATTCTCACTATTTTTTTAATCAGGTTGTTCGTAAGGAAACTGATGGAATCGTTACCTGTTCATGTAATCAGTTTGGTCGACACGGATACTTGTGCCGCCATATTTTCTGTGTTTTTCGTATATACTCTATTGATCAGATTCCGGAAAGATATGTCAGTAAACGATGGAGGAAAGACGTGTTGCCATCTCATTTGCTAGATAACAGGCACCGCTATGGACCATGTATTGAAGAGACCGACAACATAGCTTCTGATATTCATGCTACAATAGAGTCATGTGTTGACCGTTTACGCAATGACACAGAAAAATTAAAGGAATTTCTTGCACAGGTTACGGAGTTGAAATCCAAGCTAGACGCTGATCTTCCCCCAGAAAAAAAGAAGCCCAATAATGAAGAAATATTCCAGGACCTTTTAGGTGTTACCATCCCTAAACAAGTTATTGTCAAACCTCCACAAGGGATTAGGAATAAGGGTTGTGGTATGGGAGGCGGAAGATTTATTGGCCCGGGCGAGAAAGCTAAAACAAAAGCCAAAACAATAAAGAAAGGGCGTACATGCAGTATTTGTGATGAACAAGGTCACAACATGCGCACGTGCAAAAACAGAAAGGCAAAGAAGAAAGCAGTTCAAGATAATGATTCAGGTTTTGAAGAAGAAGATTACGACAATGAGTTTTCTGACAATGCAATTTAGCATACAATTACTTTCATCCTTGATACAGTTTTAGGTTCACTATTTTTTCAAGACTGCTTTTAATCCCGTATGTTTTATTTATTTCATTTTCATTTGTGTTAATTTGGTATGTCATCTACCACGACATTCAGTTTATGGTTATTTTTGTTTTTGAATATTGAATCAATCTAAGTATGTTTTGAATATTATTTGGTTTAATGTTTGTCCCTTATTAATGTGTATACAGTTATTGATTTTTTAATGACTAATATTCCTTTGATTTTGTTTAGTCAATTGATCTTTTTTTTACATGTACGTGTAATATTTTTTGAAAAACACATGTGTGTATATGTTTTGCAAATGCCTCACACATGTGTATTCCGTGTAACTATATTCATATTGCATACGTATCATCTAATTTTTAAGAAAATTTTTCCAAATATTCAGTGTTTATCCACATCTTCATTTTAAATATAATTATATCTAAATATTTTCAAAATATAGAAGATTTATCCAAATCTTCAGTGTTTAAATATAATCATATCTATATTTTAAAAATATAGATTATTTTCATGCCTTTTTTATGGATAGATTGTTACACATTTGATAACCCTAATTCAGCCTTTTTATCCCCTATATATTCTGCGTTTGTGAACACACACACATACTTTTTATGCTCCTTTATTTATAAAGCTTTTTTGGTTTTTCTAAAATCATGGTTTCACCAACTTTCGAAAAATCTGGACGTCCCATGGTTGTAAACCCTTTGTTTAAAAAGAATAAAGGGCGTGGATCAAAAGGTAATTTTAACAGAACCCCCAAGATCCGTGTTTGCAGTTTCTGTCGTCAACCCGGCCACAACATCCGTACATGTCCACTAAAGAAAAGCCAAGCCAATTCCATCAAGAATGAAGAAAAGATTGAATCTGAATAAAGCAATTATTTATTAGTATCTGAATAGATCAGGGATACTAAATAAAGTTGCCTATCTTGATATTAGATGGCGTACTTTCTTTTATCCTTTTTCAATGAATAATGTATTTGTGTTTTCCGACACAAATGTTTTGGAATATGTTATATGTATTTCAATGAATAAAGTATTTAGCTTATCATCAAATTAACACATGTGTCTATTCACCATATGCATTATTTATACCTCGTTAATATACCTATGTTCCTCACATTTTCTATATATGTAACAATCACACTAGTTTTATTTATTTTACAATTGATATACACATTCAATACACATATGTTATAAAACTGTATATACCATATCCTAATTTATTGAATAGATATTCATTTGTATACTAAGTTAAAACTTATGTATATACCATTAAATATAAATATAACTGTATTTTTTTTTATCAAAACACATGTGCAGATTTGTATTACACATGTGATGTTTATTAAACACATGTGCACATTCGTATTACACATGTAGAATAACCATTTATTTTAAGCTTCCAAACACACGTGTTGTTTTACATATACACGTGTGTTTACATTTATTTTCGTATAACAAGTTGATTTTATTAACACAAGTTTAGTTTATTTTCACTTACACTTGTGTTCATATACTAAAAAAACATGTATATATTTCAGTACTCTTTTATTGATTGAATCACCATGCAAAAACAAATACAAGCTTAGCCAGATTTAAATAATATTTAAAGTAATCATTACTGATTACTCTTAAAATAATACCAACCAAAACATAGTTAACATAAACGTTTTGATACCCATTCAAATACATACCTTAAAGGTATTAAAACCAAATCAACATAATTAAACATTCCAAAGCATAATAATAGTCTTAACTGACACAAACTTAAACAGAAACCAAGTCATCCTACTTAACCAACACAAACATAAGTAGTTCCCAAAAGATAGTTTTTGTCCTTCAACGACACTGAACTTCTAGATACCACCAATCATTCCTACAACATTATCACGCTTCAAATTCCATCCTCCTAGTAGTAAATTTGCAACATACTTCGACCTTAACTTGTTAATCTGCGCTATCTGCTTACGCGCATCACTAGACAGCCCGCAGTCATACCTTTCCATTGGTTCTCCCATGTAGGTTTCCGTATGACGCATAACAACCACTCCAGAGTTTGGGACCTTCGATTCTGTTCGCCAATTCAGGATCGGTATTTGCATTTGAATTGTGAATATATCAACTGCTTTTGGATGTCCAGCTTCAGTCAGGTATCTCCCAAAGTCTGCATGCTGTGTTTTATCAAATAAAAATTATACAAATATTATTCTTCTGAAATTATACATAGTATATTATGTTAAACTTTGTATATATATGGAATTAACTGCACGTACCACTATAATAGCCATGCTATCATCCTGGACTGTTTCTTCACCGTCTACAATTTGCCTAGCCGGTGTAGTTTTCTTACTCTTCTTCGAACTCACATTTTTTACACCCTTGCTATCCAACATCCACACACCACCTTTCTTTAAATTGAATATCACAAGAAAATTGTGTTCACCATTCGACACAGGAATAAACACCTGTATTTATATCGCATACGCAAATACATGTGTGTAAATTCACCGCGATATATATTTGGCATACACACTCAGAAGATAGTGTTTTATATATATTACTGCTACAATTCCCATTTATTATCTATATTACATACATGTGTCTAAATCCAGCACGCTACATATTCGCATTTACTATCTATATTACACACTAAAATTCAGAAAAAAATTAACACAATTCATACACAATTCTGATTGGGCATGTAAATCATTACGTAATCAGTTGGTATATACATGTGTAATGTTCCAATTATAGAAAGTATAGATACTGCAAATTAGACCGAAATACTTACAAGGTCAATTCCTTTGAATGTTTTCGCTTTTCCATCTTTTGCAAGTGCCTTATCAACATAAGCGCTGAACAACTTTATCCGTTCATCCGCATTGTATAGAACATCCCTGAACCTTTCGGTCTGTTTTCAAGAATCATTATATTTTTTACGTTAATAACATTTTCATGACTTAGACCACATACGCACACGTATCCTAATAATTTATATTTTATACAAGAATACTTACCACCATAAACGTTGGCAGATAATACCGGAGTGGTGAATTGGGTCCTCTTGTACGTTCACCAACATTCAATATCTCTGCCCACGCATTAATCACATTTGGCACCACATGTTGCGATTGGCCCAAACTCTCCAACATCAAACGGGTTGAACTGTGACCAGTCCTGGTGCTGAATAGTATGTCACTATCAAGGGAAGAAAAGAACAAATGGCGTATAAGTTCACATGTAATATATATATATAAATAATTCACATGTGTTATATACAGTATTCACATGTATTTAATAACTTTATATGAACACAAGTGTCAATGCAACTACATTTAAATAAACATATATACTTTTTTGGAAATTGATCATTTTTTTGTACTTACTCAGGATTTCCAGACATCTCAAATAGGAGCTTGCACACCTTCTTCTCCTGGGCATCCAATGGACTGAAATCGACTGCTCTGACACAAAATGGAGATTTCATCTGGGCCGTCAGTAGTTGCTCCCTTTTTCCACGTTGCCTAACTAAACCTTGTTCAGGAACATTTGGCCTAGCGAAACTAACTGGAACCGCTGCGACTGCCTTAGCTTTATTTGCTGTACGTTTCTTTCCTGCTTCAGCTTTCAGTTCCTCATAACTTGGTGTCAAGTTCAGGCTAAATGACGGCATGTCATCCAATGCCACGCCCTTCCCCTTCTTATACTCATTTGAAATCTTATCAACAGTAGCTACAACTAACGCCTGTGTTTGCATGCCTAATGTAGCTTCCGGTGTATCAAACCAACCACCACCACTTACATTCCCACTACCAACTGTCACGTTGGGTGTAGCAGCTTCAACATTTTCTTTTTGTCCAATTCCACCAGATGTCTCTTCCCTGTTCACATCTTTTACATGATTCACCTTATCCAAATTACGCAGTACCTCCATATACTTCAGCTCTAAAGCTTTTAACTCATCACTATCTGGGAATACCACTAAACCTAGGCATATGTTTTTCTCAAAACACGAACCAGCTTTTCTGATTGTCTCAATATACTTACCAAGCTTCCAGACAAACCCCTGCATATACACGTAGATATTCATGTATGAATTTTACGCATCAGATAACCATATAACATATAGAATATACATGTGTTTGAACTATTATATGTATATTTAAAATTAATAAATGGTTGACTGTTATTTTTTAATTTTGTACACCAACATTTTGTTAACCAACATATGTATTTACATTCAACATACGTTTTACTACAACATTATTCATTTGTCATTAACATGTTTAAGCATTTGATACATATTTATATCAATACAATACATGTGTTTAAATGTATAAGTTTGTATAAATGTACCTCTAAATCTTCCGGGAAACCATCGTCTTCTTCCTCCTCATACGGAGCTTCTAGTTCTCCCAGACCACATCCACCAGTGTCTACTTCTGCCGTTTCCCTCTCTTGCAAAAGGTCCATTGACCATTTACTTGTTGGTGGTCTTTTGCGAGCAATTGGCAGTGACTCGCATTTTGTTCCATCAACGTAAATCATCTGTGTCACAAAATAATTCTAATCAGTTAGGATATTATACATGTGCACGTTCATATAATTCAGCATATATGTATTCCATATTACCGTTAACAAGGTCAGCGGGCCGCAAAAGTAGTTGTTCTTCACTTTTGGCTTCCACCCATCTTTGCACCTTGGATAAAGGGTTTTTAAAGGAACCTCTGGTAACCAAACGTCGTCCCAAAAAAGAGAGTTTTCACCGTTTCCCACTTTCTTTCTAATAAACGAAAGGAGGTCAATACCTTTCTGAGTAAGAGAGGTGAGGGCACGGATTAAATCCAGCCAAATAAAGCTCCTGTTCGAAGGAAGTTGAAGACCAAAAGATCCATTGTCACCATGAATAGCTTAAATGAAGTTGTACCATAACGAAGAGTCTTGAGTAAAAAAGCGTCAAACCCATTTGAATAATAATGCACAATTTATAGCGTAGAAACTAGAAACACCAAGACCCCCATTCTTCTTTGATGCTAAAAATTTTTCCCATCCTATCCAAGCAATTTTTCTCTCAGACCTTTCGATCCCATTAAAAAAATCACGCCAAAAGGATTTCCATGAGATTTAAGAATCCAACAGGAACCTTATATAGGGATAAGTGATAAAGAGGAATGGCTGTTAGGACAGACTTGAGTAGAGTAAGGCGGCCACCAATGGAGAGGGTTTTAAGCTTCCATTTTGACAACTGAGATGAGATTTTAGCAATGACTTCATGATCCCATGAATTGAGTCTAGACATACTTACACCAAGGTAGTTAAAGGGAGGAACTAAAATAGAGCATCCTACAATTGAAGCTTTTGAGGAGACTACATCGTTTGGAACACCAAACCCCATTAACTTACTTTTGTGCAAATTAATTTTAAGACCTGATACTAAAAAGAAACATTTCAAGACATGCACTATTATGTTAATGTTAGAAATGTCCCATTTTCCAACAAAAACTGCATCATCCGCGTAGAACAAGTGAGAAATCGTTAGAGAGTTGTTGATGGAGATGCCTTTGAAAAGACCGGCGTCAAAAACTATTTTGAAAGAGAGGTGTAAACTTTCCATAACCAAAATAAAAAGAAACGGGGAAAGATGATCACCTTGCTTTAAGCCCTTATGAAAACGAAATTCTCATGTAGGACTGCCATTAATAAGCACTGAACCCATGGCAGAGTTTAAAACACCAGATATCCAACCACACCATTTGTCTCCAAAACCGAACGACTTAAGAACATTGTCTAAATAATCCCATCTAATGGAATCAAAAGCCTTTTCAAAATCGAGTTTGAAAATCACAGCATTTACCTTCTTAAGTTTACACCAAGAGAGGAGCTCGTTTAGAATAACCATCAAGAATTTGGCGATGAGAGACGAAAGCCGTTTAAACGTCACTTATAAGATCCGGCATTACACAACTCAATATAGTAGATAGTATCTTGGCTATAATTTTATACATGCTTCCAATTAGACTAATTGGCTGAAAATCTTTGACAACTTTGGCATCTTGAATCTTGGGAAGCAATGAAGGATGAGTTGCAACAACGTGGGAAAATACCAAAAACGAAGAATTGAGAAACTACCGCAACAACATCCTTATCGACAATACTCCAATACTTTCGAAAAAATTCGAAAGAAAAACCATCAGGACCAGGAGTTTTATTAGAGCCACAATCCCAAACCGCTTTTTTAATTTCGTCGTAGGTAATGGATCTCTCCAGATCGGTAACTTGCTCAGAATTTAAGTGGTTAGGGAATTGAAAGGCGATGCTAATACTAGGAGAGGGAGGTCTCGAAAATTGATTAAAAAAGTGATTAAGGAATTCATTTTTTACCTTTGTTGGGTCGACAATCCAATCGCCATCAACAAGAATCCCACGAATAGCAAGTTGCGATCTTTTACTATTAAGAATTCCGTGAAAATATTTTGAATTTTCATCACCTTCTATAGACCAACGAACTTTAGCTTTTTGAGAAAGCTCCAAAATGTTAATGGAATTGATATCATTCAGATCATTCATTAGCGAGGAACATTTATTAAGAATAACATCATTCCCCATCCTTGATCAATAACTTTATCTACCTCCCTTAACTTGCATCAAATAATAGCTTTTGCTTCACTAAGTTTCCACTTCTTTTCTTTAGTCCAAAATTTGATTGAACTCTTAAGAATTTGAAGTTTCTTCTTCATATTTATCAGCCCATTTGATTCCATATTATTCATAGAATGCAATGTATCTTCTGCAAATTTATCAAACCCATCTAATTTAAACCAAGAATGAAAAATACGGAAAGGAGAGGGGCCATAATCCAAAGAAGAATTGCACATGATAATCGGACGGTGGTTAGATAAACGTCGATCAAGACATAAACCCGTCAAGTGAGGGAACATCACCATAAGACCTTGGGAAATGAGAAAACGATCAATTTTACTCATCTTAGTAGCCGATTTTTGAGCCCATGTGAAAGAATAACCACCTAAAGGAATATCAATCAAACTATTTGAAGAAATGAAATTATTAAGATCATTAGCACCTTGGATGTTAAAAGTAGAGCCAAATCGTTCTTGTTTTGTCCTGACTTCATTGAAATCACCCAAAATAATTGATTCTCCCTCCCATCTGTCAATTAATAAAGAGAGATAACCCCATAATTCCCTCTTCTCAGATAACTCTTGAGGAGCATATACTGAGATGATGAGGAGTTTAGTAGAAGAAGGGATCCATGTACCCATAATAGCAAGAAAATAATCCGAAGAAGAAACATGATCTTTAATAAACAAACTTAGGGTCCCAAACACAAACAATACCTCCATAGTTCCCAACGGAAGGACTCACAGCATGATCAAAAGCTAGATTACCCCACAGTGCTTTGCTAGAGAATAAATCAATTTGTTCCGACTTTATTTCTTGAATAGCAACAAAATTAATTTTGTGTTTTAAACATAACTCTTTAACCCACCCTTTTTTTGCCTTGTGACCAAGGCTTTGAATATTTAAGGACATGAAATTCATCTAAAAACGTCACTATCTCCTTTGGCGCCAATAATATCTGCAATATTTATTAATAATCATCATATATAATACAAATAAATTTCAATAGTACCAAATATACATATATAGATAACGGTTTATTAGATAATAAAGTATCATAAACAAGTGAACACATATTATTGTTTTCCAATATTCTTTTCCATGAAATCATCAACGGCTCAACTTCAAAAACAATAGCAGTAAGATGATTAACATGTAAAAGGTATTCAAAAAATTCCATTTACATTCAAACAAATAAATGTCTATTAAGCATGCGATGAAAATGGACACTTTAAATAATACTTATCCTCATTCATTCTTTTTTCTTGTAACCGATTTTAGCTGGGTTATGGTAGCAGCTAGAAATTAGATATAAAGCTCATGTTTCATGTTTCATATTTCATATTTCTTTGCTTTGGCATCAACGCAATATATCAATCTTCCATTGCCATGTTTTTTTTTTTCTTTTCACTTTATGTAACACGTATATGTCTCTTATAAATATTGTTATGTCTTAAGATTGTTAAATATATAGAGTATATAATGCTACTAGAGACAAATAAACCATAACATGAAAAACATATACAAGTATAGAGAACGATACCGTGAATCTTCTGATTGTTTAGATTCAAAGAACACAAGGAAATGTTGAGGCCTGTGATGCTCATAGTTTCCTTAAGACAAATTCGTCCTCTCAGCGGTGCTTGAGAATCGTGAACGTCTATCTCCCAGGATACAACGACAACGGATAACTCCGTTAACACAAACGGGTTGTCAAAGCGAACCAAAACGTGTCTTCCCTCTATTACGAACTTGGATACACAAGAAATATGAATGGTAACACAAAAGGAGAGGAGTGATGAGTTGTGTAATATTCGGTGTATTTAGACAAATGAGAAAAGCTCTGATTTATAGGTAAAAGGGGATGAGGAAAAGAAACGGTCACAATTAAATCTACTAATGGCTCATGAACACAAACTTAATTCGGTCGTTATAATTGACCAAACCTTAACCTTCTTCTTAACTCGTATTATTATACATGATGACCTTCGATTGTCATTCAGATCTAAAAATTTGACCATAATTTCTAACAAATCTAACATTCAATTTCGTGAGATTTTCGATGCCTTGGGCGAAGTTGTCAAAAATGCCCCGACTACATGATGTGAACAAACAACTAACAGGTTTTTGCTATTAGATAAGCTTAAAATTGGGGAAAACCGAAAAAAAAAAATTGAATAAGATACATATTTTCATGAAGTTCTGTAAGGATGATGCCATAATGTCTAATGAAAGCTTGACACTTCTTTTTATTTTTTACATAACTAATTTTCTTTTCCAGTGTGATATAAGAACTTTTAATCTTTCATATTATATGAATTATCACAAGTAAAATTCTATGCATTTTTTATACATTTTCAAACTGTTGCACATTCGATAAGATGAAAAAAAAACATTTTCCAATTTTACCATGGATACGCACAATAGGTAAATTAAATACTTATATCAATAAGATGAAAGTAGTTTGATATAGATGGAACAACTAATTACCAAGAAGCAGAAAAACCACCAAAATGAGATTAATCGTGCTTCACAAAAAAAAGTTAATTAAAACCTCCTATTTGCATCATTCACATGAGTGTGGCACAAAACTACAAGACAAAAGCAAAAGTTGTTTTTTTTCTTGCTCTCTTTTGGTTTGTTCATCTTACCCATTGAGCTAAACGAAACCTCCTTCTATTCTTTCCTATTGAGCTTCAATTCGTCCGTTTTTGTAATTTCTCTCAATGTATACGAATCAGAAATAAAAGGCCACCTGTTTGTGTGATGCCCTGGGCCGTCGCCCGGACTACCCATAGCGAGGGTTGGGCCTGACATTCAGTTCATTAAATTAATCACCAATAATCATCATCTTCATCGGTTATAACCTTCAATTTGATCAAATTCCTCATGTGCATGCGACATTTTGCTCCATGGTATTTGTAGCTACAATCATATATCACCACCGTCACCGCCGCCGCCATGGCCTTAATCACAACCATTATATATGCAGCAAAACAAAAATAATTTTACAACTTACATTTTTTACCCTTCAGCAGTTTCTACTTTGCATTATTGGTCCTACCCTATAGCCCTGACATCCCTGCTGCCTACAGTAGGGATGATTTCCCAAAGTTAACGGTTTCCTATGTGTAATCAAATCAAACATATTTATTTGAATAAACAAGCTTTAGGGAATTAATCAAAGTGCATTGTAGTTATTGTAAATGAGTAATCATAGCCTATGTTGCATTAGTTTAACGCTTATTTTCATCGGCTAATATCACATAAGCTTACTTATTGCGGATCATTATGACTTAGATATTAAAATAAGCCCGTAAGTTGAGTCAAATAAGTTCATAAGCCTAAAAATAAGCTTAAACGAACAGCCCTAGGAGCAAGTTATTGTTTTTTAAGTAGTATGGCGCAAGTTAATGTCTATATATACAAGATAGATACATGGGTTAGTTTTAGTTTAGTTCATAAATGTTTGAGGAAATGTCTGTATTTAGGGTTTGGGGTAGTCGATCGTTTGGTTTCCCACGTTCAGTAAGAACCCTAGGAGGTGACCAAAATCACTAGTTGTGGTAACGCTCACTAGTCGACTTGGTGGTTTGTGTCAATTACTCGAGGGAGTAATCGACTTAGGAGAGAGGTTCCCAGGGCGGACCTGGAAAGTGTGGCTAGTCATTGGTGTGAGTTAGCTTGGGTCATTTTATGAAAATGGTCTAGTATTTATAGGGAGTCCTTTAGGGCTGTAAGAACTCGTAAAGGCAATATGATTGTCCACATGGTGGCCATCGAGAGAGGGAGTAAGGAGAGCACGTGGCGCTCGTCTTAACGGTCCTGGTAAGTTTACTAGGCATACCATATGCCTAAACACGCTTGTCAGGAAAGTTTTGCCTTAGTGTCACCTAGTGAAGTATCTCTCCAGGCCTTGTATCTTGGGCCTTGTCGGGCTTATGTTTGGGCCAAGTCTAGAGTGTATGGGCCTTAGTCAAGTGGGTTGAAGGCCTTATACACTATCAAGTTCCCCCATTCCATTAGTATATTTGACTGTTTTTAGATAAATGCGATGATAGACTCATGCTAACGAGATGTGGTCCCCTGGGATTTCTGGGATTTGTTATCTTGTATCGAGGAAGGCTGACTTGTGTTTTACCTCGCTTGGATGGCAGGGTCTTCCGTTGTGATGTTCGAAGAATATTTTGTTTTCCAAGACGGCTGCATATTGAATGTATGTAATGTCGATGTCTGACAGAAGTTATTGTAAAGATTGAGTTTTTGTGAGGCCTTTCGTAACCAAGGATTAAGCTATCATGAATTTTCATGTGGCGTAGGATTTCTTTTTTGAGTTGTAAAGCTTTCTCTCTCTTAGTCATTTAAGAGTCTCCTAGTCTGGAGATTATGAAATCTTTCTCGGTTTGTGTTTCTCGATTAGCCGTTTTTGGTTTTTTAGAGTCTGGCACTTCAAAGTACGTTACTATCTACATGAGGTTCATGCTTTTAATGATGCTTTGATTCTAAAGGATTTTCGGACGTGTGTCCGTTGGGCCCCCATTTATTTTGCCTATAAAAGGGGAGTACCGTTAGTCCTCTTGGGAGTCACCGTTTGCCCATTTAGGGCCCCAATTTATATGTTTAGTTCCTGAAATCCTCTTCCAGGAACGTCGGTTGTTTTTTCATAGAATGTGACTTAATCTTGCTTAAGTCTTTGTACCTTATCAGTGTGATGTGATGTGTTTTATAAGCTCTTTAAGCGTTATGTATTTCTTGGATTAGTATTCCTAGGTTGCAGTGATGAGTGTCTAAATACTCATCATTTTTGTACAATCTAAACTGCAAAATCATCTGAAAATACTCAAAAATGCATCAAAATGATGAAAATATCACAAATCAGTGTTTTATGTGTTTTAAATGCAAAAATATCAAAATCAGATGAAAAACGTAGCAAGTTTGCAAAATTGGCAGTTTTAGTCCCCCAAGTTTCAAAAGTTGTCAAAAAAACAGTCCCTGGTATTTCAAAATCAAGAATTTTATCATTCAAGGTCCCTCATCTTTGAAAAATGGCAAAATTAGTCCTTGGATATTTTAAAATGGAAAATGATCAAATTTTATCCTTGTACTATCAAAGTTTGTCAAGTTTGGTCCTTTTGATATCTTTGGAAAAGTGTCAAGTTCAGTCCTCAAAGTTTGGTGAAATTACATTTTTGATCCTTGTATACTTACTAAACCAAACGGACCCCCCCTTTGTATTTTGAGCCCAACCAAAACAAATAGAACCCCTGCCAAATAACCTTGACCCTCCAATTGTGAACCCTCTCCCTATTAAAACCAACGGTCAAATAAGTCAAAAACCAGGCACTGTTCATCCCTTGCCTCATTGTCGCGCCAAAATCCAGATACCATGGTGGTTTCCTTGATTTGCTCTATCCACCCTTTACACCTGTCTCACCACTTGTATACCAAACCCCCCTCCACCTCTACATCTTCCAAAATCCATTAATGGTTAAAACCTGGTTAGAGACTTTTGGCGCCAAATCTCCACATGGATGAATGTGATGAAATTTGAAGATCCAATGGCTCAGATGAGGTGGGATTCAATCAGAGGTCGACATAGAGTCACAAAAGTCTATAAAGAGGAGATGAGAAGCAATGTATGAAGATATCTAGTGTAATTTTTATTTTCTTAATCGTTTTTTTATCATTTTAAGCTTTCTAGTGTAAAACATTAGCTTTCAAGTACTGTTTTACTCAATCTCAGTGTATTGTGAATTTTTTTAATAATCAATTTCAAGCTTTCAGTTTCAATTTCAGTATTTGCAAATTTCAAGTTCAAATTTTTAATATGTTTCGAATGTTGTTATTAGTTGTTGATTTGGACTGAATATTAGATACTTTAAAAATCAGTTTAGTATCAAAAAGCAAAAATTCACCAAAAATACAAATAAATAGTTGAAAATTCAAAAATTACAAGAAATGGTGATCAAAGCTAGAGGAGGGTGAATATTGGATTGCCCTGGGTTAGTTGCTTAGTGGTAAGCCTATAGGAGTGGTCTTGTGATCTTGGTTCTGTGGTTTCAGTTGGATACCCTTTTGTAAGCTTTTAACTCAACTTTTGCATTTTACTGTATAAGTAGATTTATAGCTTAAATCTGTGTGTTTTTGCGTTTCTTAGTTATATTTAAGTATAATTAAACATTAAAATCAGTTGGTTGTTCTCTTTTATTTGTAGTTAGTAAAAATCTTATCTTATTAGTTAATTAGCATAATTACCATTTCTTAATTTAAATGATGTTATTGTTATTGTTTAGTGTTTATATAGTTTCATTAAGTGATAATATTAAGTCTTAAATCAGTGTCATGGTCTTAATCTTTGGAATCATTTGAAAAATCACCAAAACAGTTAAGTTAAAGGGTGTTTGGATTTGCCCTGATTACTGTTTTAGAGAGTGTTTGAATTGTTGCTTGTTATTGTTTTGTGCTACTTAAGTACCATGTAGCTCATATAAACAAAGTAAATCAGTGCTTGTTTGTTAAAATAGTCAAAATCTCTTTAATCTCACTTAGTTGTTCACTGTTAAGGTTTTAGTTTGTCAATCTCATCATATTAGCTTAAAACTTGTTAACTTAGCTTAATCTCATCTTATTTTAGGTCAATATAACATAATCAGTAAGCAGATTTGATTCAAAGTTCACATTAGTCAACTTATCCGTGATTCTGCTGAATTGCTTTTAAATCTGCTGAAGTGTTATTTGCTGATTCTGCTGATTCAGTATTTTGGCTTCTGCTGTTATGCTTCTGCTGATCTGTTTGAAGTTTGCTGAATTGATTTTTGATTCTACTAGTGTAGAAGTGTAGATTCTGCCGATTTGTTTGTTGTTACAAATTTCTATTTCATTTCTGCTGATTTAGAATATTAGATTCTACTGAATCTACTGATTCTGCTGAATTGCTTATTGTAGTTTAAATAGTCTTTTTATTTACATTCTTTAGCTTATTTCAGTGTGCTTAAGTTGTCCTCAGCTTAAATTATCCATCACAATCTTTACTGATCACTATCCTTAGTGATCATTTTATCATCTGAATTAGTGTTTACACACCATTGAGTCTCCGTGGGACATAACGACCCGGGGAAACACTATACTCTCCTGATCTTCATTGTATTGGTTTCTGAGCAGTTTTAAGTTTATTACGGTTAGCTATTCACAAGTGGCTAGCTTGTGTGATATAGCTTGACTGTTTTCGGGAGCCAATCAAATTTTGGCGCCGCTGCCGGGGAGGCTTTAGCGTGTGTTAAACCTTTTTTTCAGACCCATTCTTGCAGATATACCATCTTTTGTAAAAAGTTTTTTGTAAAGTTATCAGAAAATCAAAAAGTTCATTAGCACTTTTCCTAAAGTGTTGACAAACCCAAAAAAATATAAAACAACAAAATAATCGGAACGTTTTCTATCTTGTATTTTCTTTGAGGTGATTCTTAAAGAGATACGATTTGGTTAAACGAGACGATCCAAAAATATTGTCCAAAAGTTTTTAAACCCATCAGCACAAATCTATACCTACGTCTTTTCAGTGGTACTTAATATATACATAAAAATCAACCACCGCAAATCAAGGCAGTACACCTACTAACTGGGGGTGTGACCATAATAAGTTCCCGAACAACAGATTTAAAACTTGCCTTTGTGTCCTTGTGATTTGGTGTACCTTTTTCAAAGAAGCCATTTCATTTGTGATTATTGGTTAAGTTCACTTGTCGTTTTGCCTCGCATTTGTTTTGAAAACTGATTTTTATACTTAGTGCATGCGCATTCGTTCTTCCAGTTCTACAAGTCCACTTTCTGAGCTAGCAAATATTCCTCGTAGACGTAGAGGACGTTCTGCTCCTTCAGCCGTAACTGAGGAACGTCTACCACCACCACCACCTGTCGTAATGGCAGAAGATAAGCCCATGAATGAGCTTCTCCAAGCACCCATCGAGGGTTACGGAGATGCTATTGTTGTCCCAGCCATCGTGGCTGATACCTTTGAGCTCAAAACCGGGTTGCTTAATCTAGTAACCCAAAGCCAATTCTATGGTTTTGAGCGGGATGATCCTCATGCACACATTCGATGGTTTAACAAGATTGCATCTACCATCAAGTATAAGAATGTCCCACATGAAGCTATCAAGCTTCTTTTGTTCCCATTTTCTCTAGAGGGACAAGCCCGGAATTGGCTTGAGAAACAACCCCCTCGTTCCATTGAGACATGGGAAGATCTAGTCACCAAGTTCGTTAACGAGTTCTATCCTCCATCCCGAACTACAAGTCTTAAGAATGAGATAATGAAATTTTCTCAGAGATTTGATGAATCATTCGGGGAGGCATGGGATCGTTACAAAGAGTTGCTTCGCAAGTGTCCGCATCATGGTTTTACCGAATTAATGCAAATGGATACTTTCTACAATGGTCTGAACCAGACCAATCAAGATTCTTTGAATGCCTCCGCGGGAGGTAATTTCCTGAGCAAGACCACCAAAGAATCCTTGCAAATCATTGAGAATAAGTCTCAGGTCCGCCCTTTCTGAGCAAAGACATATCAGTCTCATGCTGGACCTTCTTCTTCATCTCCTATGAGTACATCTAGCACCGATGCTAAGATTGACAAACTCACAGATATTGTTCAGGCTTTGGTTCTTGCAAACCAAAAGAAAGTAACCTTCACACAGACACCAACACATGGTGAAGTGAAGAAAGTCGAGAGTTGTGTTACTTGTGGTGGCCCTCATGCATACTACAATTGTACTGCCATCGATGGTAGTCCATTTGAAGCCAACGCTCTAGCCGGTACTGCACATCAGGGAGGTAATCTATACCGTCCTCAAAATGAACCACACTACCGTGCTAACACTAATCAGGCACCACCCGGTTTTAACCAGAATCATAACATGCAAAACCGGAATCAGAACCAACCGAGAATGAACCAAGGTTATCAAAACCAAGGTAATTTCTATCCTGGACCAAATCAAGGTTTCCAACATCAAGGGAACCTTAATCAAAATAATTTCAATCGAGGGAATCAATTTCATGGGAATATGAATCCTAATCAAGGAAATTTTCAAAATCAAGGCCCTAATCCTAACATTAGAGGCCAGAATTTTCCTAATCCACCTCCCGCCATTGTTCCAACTGGACCATCATCTGATGAGTTGTTGAAGCAATTCATGAAATCCCAAGATGAAATGAACAGGTTGTTGGTCAGTCAGATTGCTGATCTTAAGAAGTCTTTAAATGATCAACCCTCGGGCTCAGGAAAACTTCCGAGCAACACGATCGCTAACCCGAGGGGCGATGCAAAGGCGATCACGACCAGAAGTGGTGTTTCATATGATGGACCTGCTATTCCTACTACCTCTTCTTCTTCTCTCCCAAAGGTAGTAGAAAGTAAACCTAAGACACACAATGGACCTTTGACTCCAATGCCTCCTCCACCAGGAGCAATGAGTCAAGTTACCAAGGATACAACAGACAAGGTGCATTATTCAAGCCCACGAAGTACCACACACGTCCTACCTTCGGTAGTCCAACCTCAAGTTGTCCAGAAACCCAAATCAAATCCAGGAGTTGTTTTTGAACCTCCAGTAGGTCCCGTTGAAAACCAGAAATCCAAATCTTCTATTCCTTACCCATCACGTTTGAATGAGCAAAAGCTCCGCGAGAAAGCCAGTCATCAAATGGACAAATTTTTTCAAATTTTCCAAGAGTTACATTTTGACATAAGCTTTGCGGATGCTATCATGCTGATGCCCAAGTTTGCATCAACTCTCAAACACATGTTAAGCAACAAGGAAAAGCTGTTTGAGATGGCAAAAACTCCTCTTAACGAGAACTGCTCAGCAGTTATCTTGAAGAAGCTTCCAGAAAAGCTTGGAGATCCTGGAAAATTTCTCTTACCTTGTGTATTTCCAGAAATGGTTGAATGCTTTTCCCTAGCCGATCTTGGTGCAAGCATCAATCTGATGCCTTATTCAGTATGGAAGAAACTTTCTCTTCCGGAACTTACTCCTACATGCATGACTCTCGAGCTTGCAGATCGTTCCATATCCCGTCCTCTTGGCATTGCCGAGGATGTATTTGTGAAAGTAGGAAAGTTCCATTTTCCAGCTGACTTCGTGGTTGTTGATTTCGATGCTGATCATTGGGTTCCTCTCATTGTTGGTCGAGGATTCCTGAGAACTGGCCGTGCTCTCATTGATGTATTTGAGCAAGAAATCACATTACGTGTTGGTAATGAAACTGTCACCTTTAACCTTGTTCAAACTTCGAGGTACTCTGCAAACTATGATTCTGAGTCGGTTAACCGAGTAGATAGCATTGATGTTGTTTCTAAAGAGTACTCTCAAGAAGTTCTTGGTTATTCTCATAATTCTGTGAGTGGGGATCCCACCACATCTTCTCAACCTATCATAGCCAATTCTACTCCTTCTATCACTCCTTTTGAGGGAAGAGACTTCATCTTGGAAGAGATTGAAGCATACTTGGCTAGTGATTCTGTTCCATGGGAAATTGATCACGCTCCAATTGACATTGAGGGGGACATACTTCTCATTGAGAAGTTTCTCAATGATGATCCATCATCAACCCCTCACACTAGTGATTCAATTCTTGATAAGATTAATCAAAATAAGATTAATCTGGAGGGAGATATTCTTCTTGAGAAATTGTTAAATCATGACACTTCTCCTCCTCTCCCTCCCGTCAAGCTTCATAACAAGGAAGTCAAGTCAGTTGAGAAAACTGAAGAATTTCCTGAGGTTGAGCTTAAGGACTTACCTCCTCATCTTGAGTATGCATTTCTTGAAGGTGATGATAAATTGCCTGTCATTATTGCTCGAGATTTGAGTAAAGATGAAAAAGATGCTCTCATAAAGGTCTTGAAGTCACACAAGCAAGCAATTTCTTGGAAACTCTCCGACATTAAGGGTATCAACCCTGAGTTTTGTACTCACAAAATCTTGATGGAGGATGACTTCAAGCCAGCAGTTCAACATCAGAGAAGAGTAAATCCAAAAATCCATGATGTTATCAAACAGGAGGTTATCAAACTTCTTGATGCAGGATTGATTTACCCAATCTCAGATAGTCCTTGGGTTAGCCCAATTCACTGTGTTCCTAAAAAGGGTGGCATAACTGTTATCACAAATGAAGATAACGAGTTAATTCCAACGCGATTGGTTACGGGATGGCGTGTTTGCATTGACTATCATAAGTTGAATGACACTACCCGAAAAGACCATTTTCCTCTACCCTTCATGGACCAAATGCTTGAGAGATTAGCAGGGAATGAATACTATTGTTTCCTTGATGGTTTCTCGGGTTACTTTCAGATCCCCATTGATCCACAGGATCAAGAGAAGACCACATTCACCTGCCCATACGGAACTTTTGCCTACAAACGTATGCCTTTTGGCTTATGTAATGCTCCTGGCACGTTCCAACGATGTATGATGGCCATATTCCACGACATGATCGGGGAAACAATGGAGGTGTTTATGGATGACTTCTCGGTCATTGGGGACTCATTTCAAACATGTCTCTCCCATTTAGAAAAAATGCTTCAAAGGTGTGAAGACACCAATCTTTGTCTAAATTGGGAGAAGAGCCACTTTATGGTTAAAGAAGGCATAGTCCTTGGCCATAAAATTTCAAAAAACGGGATTGAGGTAGATAGAGCAAAAGTCGATGTTATTGCTAAATTACCTCATCCTACTACCGTCAAAGGTATTAGGAGTTTTTTAGGTCATGCGGTTTCTATCGTAGATTCATACAAGATTTTTCTTAAATCGCCCGGCCTATGACCCATCTTCTTGAGAAAGATGCTCCTTTTATCTTCTCACCTGAGTGCATAGAAGCTTTTGAAACATTGAAGAAAAAGCTTACTGAAGCACCATTCTCGTTGCTCCCAACTGGGACTTGCCTTTTGAGCTCATGTGCGACGCAAGTGATTTTGCTATCGGTGCAGTCTTAGGGCAACGTAGAAACAAGCATTTTCAGCCTATCCACTACGCAAGTAAAACTATGACTGAAGCTCAAACTCATTACACTACCACAGAAAAAGAGCTACTAGCTGTGGTGTATGCGTTTGAGAAGTTTCGGCCATACTTAATCTTGACCAAATGCGTGGTGTATACGGATCACTCGGCTCTCAAATATCTCTTTGCAAAACAAGATGCAAAGCCGAGATTACTCCGTTGGATTCTCCTCATGCAGGAATTTGATATCATCATACGTGATAAAAAAGGAGCTGAGAATCTAGCTGCTGACCATCTTTCCAGATTAGAAAACCCTCACCAAGATGTTTTCGAGAAAAAGGATATAAATGAAACATTTCCTCTCGAGACACTCAATGCGGTTTCTTTTCGTGGAAATTCTACTACCCCATGGTTTGCTGACTTCGCAAATTACCATGCGGGTAACTTCATAGTGAAAGGGATGTCGACCCAACAGAAGAACAAATTCTTCAAGGATGTTAAACATTATTTCTGGGACGACCCCTACTTATTCAAAATCTGTGCGGATCAAGTCATCCGATGGTGTGTTTATGGATAAGAAGCTCTTGACATTCTCAAAGCTTGCCATGCTGGACCCACCGGGGGCCATCATAGTCCAAACTATACCGCCAAAAAGGTGTTTGATTCCGGGTTTTATTGGCCCACTATCTATAAGGATGCCCACGAATTTGTCAAAGCCTGTGACGCTTGTCAATGTCATGGAAATATCTCTCAAAGAAATGAAATGCCACAAAATGCCATTCAAGTTTGTGAGATATTTGACATCTGGGGTATTGATTTTATGGGGCCATTTCCATCTTCTCGCGGTAACAAATACATACTCGTGGCTGTTGACTATTTGTCAAAATGGGTTGAAGCAAAAGCTTTACCTACCAATGATGCCCGAGTTGTTGTGAAGTTTTTAAAATCTCTTTTTGCCAGGTTTGGAACTCCGAGAGCGATAATCAGTGATCGTGGTACACATTTCTGCAATGACCAATTTGAAAGAGTCATGCAAAAGTATGGTGTTACCCACCGTCTCTCTACTGCATACCACCCCCAAACAAGTGGGCAGGTGGAGGTTTCCAACCGTGGTATTAAAAGAATTCTTGAAAGGACAGTAGGCGAAAACCGTGCATCCTGGTCGGATAAACTGGATGACGCACTCTGGGCCTTCCGTACAGCTTACAAAACACCCATCGGGTGTACTCCATACAAGCTAGTGTACGGAAAGGCATGTCATCTTCCGATTGAGCTAGAGCACAAGGCATACTGGGCCTTGAAGCATGCAAATTTCGATATTCAGACAGCTGGTGATCACAGAAAAGTTCAAATGAATGAATTAAATGAACTCCGTGATCAAGCATACGAGAACTCTTTGATCTACAAGCAAAAGACAAAGAAGATTCATGACTCAAAAATCAAGAACAGCGTTTTCAACATTGGTGATCGAGTCCTTCTTTTCAATTCAAGATTGAAGATTTTCTCGGGAAAACTCAAGTCCCGTTGGTCTGGTCCATTTACTATTGCTAAGGTTTATCCTTATGGTACCATTGAGTTATCTCAGCCTGATGGTCCAAATTTTAAAGTGAATGGTCATCGATTAAAGCATTACTTTGGAGAGGACATTCCATCCATGGTTGTCCCGGATCTACAAACTTTCCCCATGAACCAATGAATGCGGGGATCGAGTCAAGCTAATGACTCGGGAATCAAAAACATTACCACACACCATATGGGTTTCCACCCATATTTCTGTCTTCTTTCTCTGTTCTACCACCCTAGTGTGGGGGAGTTACCCCACACTGTTGTATATAAAATCTTTTCTAAAAAAAAAAAAAAAAAAAAAAAAAAAAAAAAAAAAAAATTCTTTCAAAATAATGGTCGTAGTATTTCCCTTTTACGTTCTCAGTTTCGGCATAACAGCCAGTGCTTTGAATATTGAGGGCAATATTCATTTCTAGTGTGGGGGGGGGAATTCTCACGAATTTTATCACGTAATTATACCACCCAATTCCCCCGTTTTTGGCCAAAATTTTTTTTGGAGTAAGTGTTCTGCACTTACTCAGCTTATGGTTATCAGTCCGCCATGTCTAATAAACAAAAGGATTGGCTAATCCAGAAGCAAACGGCTCTTGGTAAAGATACCTCAAATCCGTTTACGGCTTGAATTTGCCCAAAATTGTATGGTGTTCAGCTCACCATATCTTTAAAAGTGAAGAGTTGGCTAGCCCGCAAGTTTATGGCTTGTGGTAAAGGCAGTTGGAAAACCATAATTGGTAATCGACTCACCAAAGATATTTTATCTAACAGTTGGCTAGTCCAGAAGCAAACGGTTTCTGGTAAAGACAAATCAAATTCGTTGGAAGCTGGTGGTTTGCTCAAAATCACATGGTTATCAGTGTACCATAGTTCTTACTTGAACTGAAACATTTGGCTACTCCAGAAGTAATGGCTTTTGGTAAAGAGATTCAAATCCATTAAGTTTTTCTCAAAAGATTGCTAGGGACTAGCAATAGTTTAGTGTGGGGGATTGATGAGTGTCTAAATACTCATCATTTTTGTACAATCTAAACTGCAAAATCATCTGAAAACACTCAAAAATGCATCAAAATGATGAAAATATCACAAATCAGTGTTTTATGTGTTTTAAATGCAAAAATATCAAAATCAGATGAAAAACGTAGCAAGTTTGCAAAATTGGCAGTTTTAGTCCCCCAAGTTTCAAAAGTTGTCAAAAAAACAGTCCCTGGTATTTCAAAATCAAGAATTTTATCATTCAAGGTCCCTCATCTTTGAAAAATGGCAAAATTAGTCCTTAGATATTTTAAAATGGAAAATGATCAAATTTTATCCTTGTACTATCAAAGTTTGTCAAGTTTGGTCCTTTTGATATCTTTGGAAAAGTGTCAAGTTCAGTCCTCAAAGTTTGGTGAAATTACATTTTTGATCCTTGTATACTTACTAAACCAAACGGACCCCCACTTTGTATTTTGAGCCCAACCAAAACAAATAGAACCCCTGCTAAATAACCTTGACCCTCCAATTGTGAACCCTCTCCCTATTAAAACCAACGGTCAAATAAGTCAAAAACCAGGCACTGTTCATCCCTTGCCTCATTGTCACGCCAAAATCCAGATACCATGGTGGTTTCC
Organism: Chrysanthemum seticuspe; assembly: GCA_019973895.1. NCBI lineage: Eukaryota > Viridiplantae > Streptophyta > Magnoliopsida > Asterales > Asteraceae > Chrysanthemum > Chrysanthemum seticuspe. Next base: position 321,181,929 of record BPTQ01000006.1, read on the forward strand.
TTGATTTGCTCTATCCACCCTTTACACCTGTCTCACCACTTGTATACCAAACCTCCTCCACCTCCACATCTTCCAAAATCCATTAATGGTTAAAACCTGCTTAGAGACTTTTGGCGCCAAATCTCCACATGGACGAATGTGATGAAATTTGAAGATCCAACGGCTCAGATGAGGTGGGTATCAATCAGAGGTCGACATAGAGTCACAAAAGTCTATAAAGAGGAGAAGAGAAGCAATGTATGAAGATATCTAGTGTAATTTTTATTTTCTTAATCGTTTTTTATCATTTTAAGCTTTCTAGTGTAAAACATTAGCTTTCAAGCACTGTTTTACTCAATCTCAGTGTATTGTGAATTTTTTTTTAATAATCGATTTCAAGCTTTCAGTTTCAATTTCAGTATTTGCAAATTTCAAGTTCAAATTTTTAATATGTTTCGAATGTTGTTATTAGTTGTTGATTTGGACTGAATAAGCCACATAAGCTCCTAGATAGCTTCTAAAAAAGCTATTAGATACTTTAAAAATCAGTTTAGTATCAAAAAGCAAGAATTCACCAAAAATACAAATAAATAGTTGAAAATTTAAAAATTACAAGAAATGGTGATCAAAGCTGGAGCAGGGTGAATATTGGATTGCCCTGGGTTAGTGGCTTAGTGGTAAGCCTATAGGAGTGGTCTTGTGATCTTGGTTCTGTGGTTTTAGTTGGATACCCTTTTGTAAGCTTTTAACTCAACTTTTGCATTTTACTGTATAAATTGATTTATAGCTTAAATCTGTGTGTTTTTGTGTTTCTTTGTTATATTTAAGTATAATTAAACATTAAAATCAGTTGGTTGTTCTCTTTTATTTGTAGTTAGTAAAAATCTTATCTTATCAGTTAATTAGCATAATTACCATTTCTTAATTTAAATGATGTTATTGTTATTGTTTAGTGTTTATATAGTTTCATTAAGTGATAATATTAAGTCTTAAATCAGTTTCATGGTCTTAATATTTGGAATCATTTGAAAAATCACCAAAACAGTTAAGTTAAAGGGTGTTTGGATTTGCCCTGATTACTGTTTTAGAGAGTGTTTGAATTGTTGCTTGTTATTGTTTGGTGTTACTTAAGTACCATGTAGCTCATATAAACAAAGTAAATCGGTGCTTGTTTGTTAAAATAGTCAAAATCTCTTTAATCTCACTTAGTTGTTCACTGTTAAGGTTTTAGTTTGTCAATCTAATCATATTAGCTTAAAACTTGTTAACTTAGCTTAATCTCATCTTATTTTAGGTCAATATAACATAATCAGTAAGCAGATTTGATTCAAAGTTCACATTAGTCAACTTATCCGTGATTCTGTTGAATTGCTTTTAAATCTGCTGAAGTGTTATTTGCTGATTCTGCTGATTCAGTATTTTGGCTTCTGCTGTTATGCTTCTGCTGATCTGTTTGAAGTTTGCTGAATTGATTTTTGATTCTACTAGTGTAGAAGTGTAGATTCTGCCGATTTGTTTGTTGTTACAAATTTCTATTTCATTTCTGCTGATTTAGAATATTAGATTCTACTGAATCTACTGATTCTGCTGAATTGCTTATTGTAGTTTAAATAGTCTGTTTATTTACATTCTTTAGCTTATTTCAGTGTGCTTAAGTTGTCCTCAGCTTAAATTATCCATCACAATCTTTACTGATCACTATCCTTAGTGATCATTCTATCATCTGAATTAGTGTATACACACCATTGAGTCTCCGTGGGACATAACGACCCGGGGAAACACTATACTCTCCTGATCTTCATTGTATTGGTTTCTGAGCAGTTTTAAGTTTATTACGGTTAACCATTCACAAGTGGCTAGCTTGTGTGATATAGCTTGACTGTTTTCGGGAGCCAATCATGCAGTTTGTTTGAGTCTCTTGTATTTGTTATATGTTTGTATAGTTTACTAATGAAAAAGTTTTATAACTTTACTTTTGTTGGCCTTCCAGGCGTTGTAGAATATGTTATGTGTTTCCTGTGTAAGCTCCCGGACGTTACTTTGGTGTTTATTGAATTCTTTTTCTTAAACTTTAAAATGTGCTTGGAAGGCATCGGCTGCCATTACAAGAGTGCAAGCTAAGGATGCCCCAGCAATATACAACCCCATTGCAAGAGTGCAAGTTACCAATACCTGCAAATGGCACCATTATCGGCCACAATCGATTTCGAAGAATTAAATTTAACGAAATGAATTGTGAGAAAAATATGAGACATGTGATGAGTGGCATCCGAAACTAATATTCATTTACAAAACGATCATACCAAATCTTTACTAGACGATGTTGACATAGCATGAGGCTTAAAGTCTATAAACTTTTTTGCTCCAACATGTCTAAAAATATCTCAAACTTCTTATACATGTCTAAAAACATCATTGCTCAACCAATAATGGATCCATGCTTAAATCATTCGTATACGTTGCCATAAGAACTAGGATAAAATTACCCAATGACAAAGAGATTTGAATAAAAAACAGTAATCTTGCACAATCAAGTTTAAATAAACAAATCCATCCAACAGCTTGTTGCAAAACCCAAAAGCAAACGCTAACAATTTAATCAGAAAAAATAAAACTTCTAAATGAATATGCAAAGTCAAACTTATACCCACTGTCCCAATACCAAATATATCAAATTCATCTTCCACCGTCCTACTAACAAATAAATCAAATTCATTATCCAATCAATTTGTAGCAATAAAACAAAACTTGAACAAAGATCTTGGTCACGTGAGTGTACAATTCAACCGAGGACAACGAAAATTAATAACAGATACGATGGGTTAATTCTAACGATTTTAAATAGTAAACACCAAGTATTCAGCGACGAGCATGTGCAAACAAGTGAACTCATATATACGGATTCATGGCTCTTGATACTATTGGGTTAATCCCAATCGACCCAAGTCAAACACCCCAATCGACCCAGTCAACCCAAAAGTCAGAGACAAAAGTCAACTATGACAGTTTTTGACAGTTACAAAAACGGTTGCAAAATAAGCAACACATCTGTTGGATGGATTGAACCATCACAACGTTTTACTTGTACCCATTCATTTGTATAAATACTTAGAACATATAGATTGTAAACATGATGATAGATTTATAGAAATAAAAGTTTTATTTGATTGTTTTGGTATATCTTGATTTTAGATCCATAGAAAAATGGGCCAACAATTGGTATCAGAGCCACAAATCATCATATACCAATCTTTTTTTGTTTTTGAATCAAAAGATAGTTTTTTTCTTTTTGGTAAACTTTGTGCAAAAACTCGACTGAAACAACACAAATCAAGAAATCATTTATGTGTGTTTCTCAAAACAAGTTTCATCAAACCGAAAACTAGACCCAACCCAGATTCATCATAATCAAAGGTTAGATACGTTTACAAAACCGTTTATCCAGACGAATCGATTCAAAAACAAAGAAAAAAACATATATCAAATCGATAACACAAAGTCATCAAAAAGGGCATAAATTAACGATTCCCAACATAGAACAAACACACCTGTTCAATTAAGGAATCAAGCCCAGAACATCAATTGAGTCACTAATCGACTCAATTTCAATCTCCAATCATCCAAATCTCTCTCGGATAAGAAAACCCCAATTCAACGAAACCCTAGTTTCGTATGTGGGATTAATAGTGCTTGTAAAGACCACATCAACCGGAGATCAAGGAAGGTTAACCAAGCCTTTTCAACAGGCGGTCATCCACCAAGGAGAGGAGAGCAGGAAAAGGATGATATAGAAGAAGAGAGACAGAGGTTTTATTTCTCTCAAAGTGACATTTTTCTATCTTAGGAAAAGAGATAAGAACTAAAAAGAGAGGCACACTTTTTTATTAAGGCATCTCAAAGGCAAAAAAGGGCTACGGGTTACACTGTCAACCCACCAGGTTTTTAAATTATACAAAACCACCCTTCCATTTCCGTTTTTTTATATATAGTATATATTAAGTTTTTATATATATTGTATAGTTTTTGTTTTAGATAAGTTACTTTTTTCATATAAATAAGTATCTTGTCGAGGTTTAGAAATATAATAACCTAGTACTCATACTGCTTATTATATTGATTAAGAATAATTTTTAAGGATTAATTAACCTTAGGTTGTTCAAGTTTTAATATAAAATCTCCGAGGATAGTTTTTGGATTAAAAAACTAGTCCCGTAAAGTTTTTATAGCCTATAAGGCAAAATCAAACAAAAAAAAACTCGCTAGATATAGAAATTTCAACACACCTAGTGTTAAAAAGTTTTTTTTGGAGATTTTTATCAATATCCTTAAGATATGACGAAAGGAAGTGGAAATAAGGAAATTAGTACAATTAGTACACCCCAATTCCAATGCCCGACCTTAAAGCCCGTGAATTACTCATTATGGGCAATTCGAATGCAAATCATTCTCGAAGCGAATGGTTTATAGGAAACAATAGAGCCGACTGAAACGACTTAACCCGACAAGAAAAAAGACAAAACCACTATTGCTTTCCTTTATCAAGCCTTACCCGAGGAACAATTACTTCAAATAACAAAGCACAAAACCGCGAAAGATATTTGAAATGCTTTGAAAACTAGACACGTTGGTGAAGATAGAGTTCAACAAGCAAGACTACAAACACTCAAATCCGACTTTGAGATGTTATATATGAAGGAAGACGAGACAATCGACACCTTCACTACAAAACTAAAAACACTCGTAAACAAAGCTGCTAGTCTAGGACACACTATTGAAGATCAAACATTAGTACGGAAACTATTAAATGTTGTACCCGATAGGTACCTGCAAATAGTTGCATCAATAGAGAAATATTCTGATCTAAGTGAAGTGATGATGAAAGAAGCAATTGGGAGACTCAAGACGTACGAGGAAAGAATAAAGTTTAAGAAGAATAAAGTTTAAGAAGAATAAGGACAATAACGGTCAAGATAAGTTATTGTTTACACGTCACAACAATAACATTACTCACGGAAGACACTGTGAAAAATGTGGACAAGAATTGTTGAGAGACCAAGAAAATAATTTCAAAAAAGAATCAAACAGCAACTCAAATAAATTTACTCATGATAAGATAAGGTGTTGTGTTTTAGATGCAAGGAGTATGGGCATTTTTCAAACAAATGTCCATCAAAGAAAGAAGAACAATCCAATCTCATTGAAGAAGACTTGGAACCAACATTACTTATGGCAACTGTTGAAGAAGCACCAGGAAGTTTCATTAACCAAGAAGAATCACGAAGCAAGAATGGAAGGAAATTCCATTCAACTTCAAATTGACAGTATCAAACACTGAACAACAAGGAGTTGACGGTGAAAAACTTGGATGGTGGTATAACCGAAAGCATAAGTCGACCTGGATTTAAAAAAGATATATGCGCTGCAAGAACTCCAATAGGAAGACAAAGTGTTGGTAGTATAACCAACTAACCAGAAACATGATCAATCAGGATTTATGATAGATCACAACAACGAAGGTGGAAGTAACCAGAAAAATATGATCAACCTGGACTTAAGGAAGAACACAACAATAAAGGTGGAAATAACCAGAAAAAATATGATCAACATAGACATAATGAAGATCACAGTAGTAAAGGTGGAAGTAACCAAAGGAAAATTGATCTACCTGGATTTAAGGATGATCATAAGCACTACAAGAAATTAAAACAGTAGTAGCTCAGATGGTGGATTTAACCAGAAGATGAATCAAGAAGACTTAAAGACCTACGTCGCAGAGATTGTGACTAAAGGGGAGAATTTTTGGTTAATCCCAATCGACCCAAGTCAAACACCCCAATCGACCCAGTCAACCCAAAAGTCAGAGACAAAAGTCAACTATGACAGTTTTTGACAGTTACAAAAATGGTTGCAAACTAAGCAACACATCTGTTGGATGGATTGAACCATCACAACATTTCACTTGTACCCATTCATTTGTATAAATACTTAGAACATATAGATTGTAAACATGATGACAGATTTATAGAAATAAAAGTTTTATTTCATTGTTTTGGTATATCTTGATTTTAGATCCATAGAAAAACGGGCCAACAGATACCATGTAGAAACCGAATAGAGAAAAAACATTCGTAATTGATTATTGAAAAGAGTTTGTACAAAGCATATAGATAGACAAGAAAACAAAGTGATGCCCAAATCTTAGATGGGCTAAACGGGCCGACAAATCAAGCCTTATTGACAAACAATAACCAGTTTAAACACAAAAGTGTTCACACTTCATGCATGATCATGTTTTTATCCAGATTCTATATGTATAGTTTCTGTCTAGATTATTATAAATCTTATTTTGCTTTTTCTAGTAGTGACTGGCCAGAAAATGTTAACAGGTCTTGAATTTGGTTTTCGAGGATCGAATGATCAAACAAAACAAATGCCAACATCATACTAAGATTCGATAATAAGAAGAAACAAAGAAGATGGGTATTGAACCCTTTAAATAAAATCTGATATAAAGATACAGAAGGGTTGGTTTGATTACAGAAATCCTACATTATATATAATATATGAAACGTTGCTTTCTTGAAGAAGAAAACCGTTTCTCTAATAAGTAAACGTTCTATTGTTTCTAAAAAACCTAATAACTGTTTTCTTTTGATAACTGCGTGTGTAATGGGTTTGGCCTGAGGCCGAACCTGAATATGCAGGCCTAAAGAAACGTTACATCAATGTTCTGTTTGGCAAACAAGAGATTAACGTCCAACAGTCCCCCTTAATGTCTTGATGCCAAACTTCTTGTTTTAAATCTTCTGTAATTACTTTCATCTTGAGACTCTCCCAGTCTTCTTCTTGAACCTTCACGGTTGTTGTTGTGATCTTCCTTAAGTCCAGGTTGATCACCTTCGTTGTTGTTCTTGCTTACGAATTCGAGACCATCACAGCCCCGCTTCATCGTTGAGACCAATACAGCCCCTTGTTGATCATATCGCATGACCTTTCATGATCAAATCTCTTGATCATTCAATCCATCACAGATTCTTCTTCTTTGCGGTTGCTTCACACAACTTGGCTTCTTACCAATTTCTTCATGATTGCGTTTCTAAAATAAACGTAGGTTTGATCCTTGAATTATGAGTGAATCATGAATTGTTGTTGCTTGATCCCTTCGGCTCTGATACCACTGTTAACAGGTCTTGAATTTGGTTTTCCAGGATGGAATGATCAAACAAAACACATGCCAACATCATACTAAGATTCGATATTAAGAAGAAACAAAGAAGATGGGTATTGAAACCTTTAAATAAAATCTGATATAAAGATACAGAAATCCTACACTATATATAATATATGAAATGTTGCTTTCTTGAAGAAGAAAACCGTTTCTCCAATAAGTAAACATTGGATTGTTTCTAAAAAACCTTATAACCATTTTCTTTTGATTACTGCTTCTGTAATGGGTTTGGCCTGCGGCCCAACCTGAATATGCAGGCCTAAAGAAAACGTTACATCAATGTTCTGTTTGGCAAACAAGAGATTAACGTCCAACAGAAAACACATTCTAACAGATCATGCCTAGACACCCCTTTTTTCGTTCATGATTTGATGAAGCAGCATGCGGCATTGATGGTGAAAAATGTACACGGAAACCACATTTTTCGTAATTGTCGTCTAAAACCTTGAACATCGTTTAATGCTATTGCAAGAGTCAAAATTAGAGATGCTACAGAAATATACAACCCCACCCACGACAAACATGTCAGTCCTCTAGAGATCTCAAGGTCATCTTCTCAAGCAAAAGATAATGAAAACTATGCTTAATTTGGTTAATAAAACAGGTGATAAATAATGATATCTATATGGTAATTTTGCTTCCTTTTTGAGAACCTAATCTCAGTAGTTTTAGTTGGTGCTGAAGACAATTGGGGAAGTTGAGTACAAGGGTTAACTTTAAATTCGTATTAGCCATTTATCTACCATCTTGAATTGTCTATTATATGCCTTATGGGCGATATTTTGTGCGCTATATTCTTCGATTTATGATTATGTTCAATAGAAGTTAACTTGGATTTGTTGTATGGGAGTGACTCATCAACCTAAAGGTTGTGGGTTGAAGTCTTATTGGAGACATTGTGAGCTATTATGTGTGAGATAGGAGTACCAAAAGTTGCCATTCTATAATAAATAAATAAATAAAACCCTAATTGTTTAAGTTTTTGTTAAAAAGTTGCTGGGTAAGTACTGGCAATTGTGGCAAATTGTCTTTCCCCTTGATCTAATAATTAACATGGAAATATATTCCAATGTAGTGCTATATATAGTTGAAAAAACTTATTAATAATTACATTAATTTCATTACTCAAATTCCACTAGTTTATAATCAAATCTAAACTAAACAAATTGCGAAAGAAAATTGTTCTGCCGGCGGAGGGGATATCGACTGTCACCCTTTCATCATCCTTTTTAGTTGTTATTGCCATTTGAAGTCGGGTAAGTATTATTATACCTTCAAAATAGTCTCGCTTAATATAGTCTTTTTGGCGTGTTTTGTTGGTGTGGAGAGATCTCTTTTTGTGCATCTGCAATGGGATCGAGGAGTCCTAGGCCAAGGTTGCGGTCCTAAATCTCCAATAAATGTCTCATGCCTCTTTTCTCTTAACGTACTAAAAACAAAAATTTAACAAATAAAAACCAGTTTATTATTAGATATCATCAAACAAAAGAGCACTAGAAACTTGAAATTAAAGAGCTTTTATTACATATCCATATGCTGCAAATCGAAAAATAACATAACCCACGATAATACACTGTTATGGGTATTCTAGTAGATACACACACATGAAAAGTTTTGATCAACTTTTATTACATGATGGTTAACTCGAGGGATTCATTCAAACTTGGTGAATCTTCAGGTATCTGACTCTTCGGCAGTGCGTGCCAATTGTCAAGGTACGCCATAGAATCCATATCAAGGTTAGGAAGTTGGCGCCCATTGAGGATATTCAAGATCTCTTTGGATTTTCCAAGAATATGAGCTGCGGTGCGGATGCTGCCTTGCCTTTTCTCTATTGCATCGTGATGGCACTTCATGGTTATGACTCGTGGTAAATTGGTAAAGCAAGCTAAAAGTATATCTGCAATTACTTTCGATACCCATTCAAAGACTTCCTCATCTGTGGGCCACTCTTCTTGTTCGCTGCAATGGATCAGTATGGTTTGGCTTATTCGGTACATGGTGTTCGCGGCAAGAACATTTTCATGTGAGTAATCTTGGATTTCTTTTTTGTTGCTCCTGAACTGTACTTTTTTGGCTGCTCTATCACCCAACCATTGCAGAATGTCTTTTGATGATTTTCCTTTGCGAGCCTTCTTTTTAAGATCAGCTTGTAGCCAAGTACGATATAGTTCAACTTCTATGCCCACACGCCTAGATGCTTTTCTTGCCTTCACCAATTCTTCACTTACATTGAGGCTCCCTTCGATATGTTTTACAAATTCGAGACCTTCGGTCATGCTTACAAGTAACCCCTTGACGTTATCATTTGCTATGTTAGGAAGTGCAACAGCAATGGCTGTTAACGTCACTGCTACCAGACTCCAAGAATTTTGGGCTTCTTCTGAATATAAAGGCCGTACTCTATCATTATCAAAATTTAATACTCCACTGAATCCTTTAGATTTTGTTAGAAGCTTTATCAGATTTTTAGGCTTTTCTTTTTCAGACGCATGAAGAAGTCGAGTTATAGACTTGAGAGTATTTTTTTGTACTCTCTTTGAAAGCTTTACATCATCTTCAATTTGTAATACATAATCCTTATATTCTTCCATTTCGGATATCACATTACCGTGAGAGACATTTGCTTTCTTTTCAAAGATTCCAATCAGTAATTTGCACAAGTACCAGCAACTTGACAGTAAGAGCAAAAACAATACTGGAACAAGACATATGATTTTACACGTAACCACAGCAATTACTTGCAATGCAATGCAAAAGTTTAAAATCACGTTTTTGAGGAAATTGAAAGTTATTTTGCAGTGATGGCCTGGGATATGTGAACTGACATGGCTGAGTTTCCACACTTGAAACATTTGGAACCAACGTTTCTCGACTCTGAACACATTTAGATGGTTCTTGCTTAATTTCAAGGAGAGGTTGAAATAACTAATGCTCGTCAAACAACGAAAAATTGGTGCTATACTACCTACTACAACCCCACAAAACTGCACGATAATAATTACTTTTAGTGACCCCTTATAATCTGATTTTTTGTCAGGGACATCATATAACGGCAGTTCATATAAAAAATCTATTAAAACGAGTAATGAAAAGAAAACAAAGACTGAGCATATAACCCCAAATGCAGAAGAAACCTCTGAACAAGCAATCGAAAATTGGGGGTTACCAGTTTCTGCCATCATCCAATACTTTTTGACATGGTGCTCGAGTTCTTCCGAGGAGAACCTTATATCTTGAGGATATGAAGCCAATTTGTGCAACTCCTTGTACTTGTGCTCTAAAATTCTTCTCGAAGCCGGAACTGTCAAAGCTATCGAAAACACCAACAGAAGAGGAAAAGGCACTAGTAAAAGAAACACTGACCAATAATACAATCCGCCAGCTAAAATTTGGATCACAACATTTACGGTAATGGTGGTCAAGAGAATACCCCATGCTATCATGTTTACGAGAAGTTCTTTGTCTTCCATAAGCCCTAAAGAAGGGAGAAAATTGGCTAACAAAACCAAAAAGAAAAAGATGCTAACAACCTTTGTATCAATTTCGGGATCAGTGTCTGCGGATAAATCCACTGGTAGCTTCATTACTATTGCGATAAGTGAGATAGATACAGTATTGAGAGCGAAAAATTTGTTTGGAAACCAGAGTTTCCATTGTCGAATTCCGAGGAAGGCATCGGCTGCCATTGCAAGGGTGCAAGCTAAAGATGCCGCAGCAATATACAACCCCACCCATGGCATGGCTTCCTTAGGATCTTTCCAATGCATCCTTCTAGACGAGATAGAACTAAAGATTTTGATTTAATATAGTAGAGCAACAGCTAACAAAGGCTTTGAGATTTATACATGAAAAAACATATTTTAAGAAAGTGACTTAGACTTATTTTCAAGTTCTAGGAAAGAGCGTTCAAATTTGAACATGTGGTGCTCAGTGTAGTAAACACAGGCATTATTGAACCAAGCTTGACCCAAAGTAAACGCATATAGAGAAATGTTTGGATTTTCTCGCAGCAGTGAGAAGGTTCAATTATATCGTGTGGATTGGTTTTGGCGATACAAGATTTGCATGGATAACTCTTGGAAGTTTCTCCACTGAATCCATGCTTATTATTCTTTAGGGACAAGATATTCCTACCCGCTAATTTTTATATTCCCCCCCCCCCCCCCCCCCCCCCCTTTTTTTTTTTTTTTTTTTTTTTTTATTCAAAAAACAATAAACCTGAAAATGCGGAACAGGAAATATAAAGTTTAATAAGTTAAACGCTTAAAACTGTCAGAAATACGAAACATAAACTGACAAAAACTGTGTCGTACTGAAACAAATGGGGGACAAAGGGAATCAAAAGGACAAGCCCTCCCTAGTAGGGAGGGTGGGAATAGTACATCCCTTATTCTTATTGCAGATTTGCAGTGACTTAGACAGAAGTAAAGCATTTTTGTCAATCAAAAAAAAAGAAAAGCATTTTCGTAAATTGCAATGACTTAGATATTATTAACCCATGCTTATTATTCTTATTGCAGTGACTTACAAATGACTTTTTTATATCTTCTTGGTATAAGCTATAAAATAACAATGTATTTTTAAAATTTTGCAAACTTGAAATACTTAACTTTTAATTAACATAGAATACCAACCAGCTTATTAGTTTAGTGTCAGTATCATGAATGTGATCGATTGTAATATTATAATATTATGGGTAAAATCAATAAAATAGCAACCTACTTTAGGGTTAAAGCCATAAATACCGATATACTTTCAAATTTTGTTTAGATATCACTAAGATGGTAATCCAAAATTTTAAAATTATAATACGTGGAAAATAATTCACTAGAAGAAAAAGGTCTTTTAGTGACACTTTTTTAATGACACATGTAATAAGTGTGAGCAAAAGTCTACATACCCTTGCACTTTTAAAAAAAGTGTGAGCATAGTTTAAGTTTTATGTACAAATTTTAAAAAGTGTAAGCAAAAACGTAACTTTTGCTTACACTTTAGAAAAAGTGTTTGGAGATATAAATTTTTGCCTACACTTTTTTGTAAAGTATAAGTAAAATTTAGTGTATTACCTATACTTTTTTAAAAAGTGTGAGCAAAACTATAATTTTATCTTACTCTTTTTAAAAAGTGTGAGTAAAAATATTATTTTACCTACACTTATATAAAAGAGAGAGTAAATGTCTAAGTTTTTACATACACTTTTTAATAAGTGTAGGCAAATATATAATTGGGGGAATTGCATATATAGCAACTCAAGATATATGATTTTTATCCCTAACTGATGACTTTATTATCCCATGCACAGCCAAAAACGATTCACCAATTCAGTCCCTATATCCAATCGGGATATATCTAATCCGAATAGGGTTTTTTTATGGTTTATCCAAACTCAAAACCTTGAATTTATTTATTGATCCAAGTGGTATTAGAGTTTTGTAGTTTTGGAGTTGTTGTTATTTGTTCCCGGTTGAACGTGATATAATAACAAGGGGTTTTGTTTTATGCTCATTGGTTCTCGGATAGAAAAAGGAACAAGAATATTGGACATGTTTTGTCCGATATCGGGTAACACACAGAAAAGGTTCTCGGGCAGTGTTAGTTTCTCGGACAGAAGATAAAGATTGTCTCTTGGGTTTTCTTTGCTGGTGGTATTCAAGCTATCAAGGTGTTGATTGGGTTAAACGTTCTAGACTAGCGTTTATTTGAACGTACTTGGTTTAAGTGTTTGTGTGTGATACTCGTAGAGGTATCTATTTTAGATACTTGGTTTCTTTGGTTTCTTGTTCGTTTGATAGCGTGTAGTTGGCATCAAAGGTTAGTTTTCTTAAACCTTTTATTCATTATTGTTTATTATTATAGGACCATAAAAACATGTGATTTATGTGGTTTTGGGAGGTCTTGGTTGGTGGAAGAAGATGAATATCTTCATCCTTCTAGAGAGGGAAAGTAGAGAGAGGGAGGAGAAACAAGATAAGTTTTATTAAGGATGAAACTATAATGAAAACCTAATGATTCACCTCACCTCTCATGGACAGTCATGAGGGGTATTTATAGGCTCAACATACTATTACTTTGCCACTTAAATGATACTAGTCCCTGCGGGCAAAGTATACTACGCATCTAGTCTAATTCACATAAGTGACGTTATCTTTATAAAAGAGCGAGGCTAACAATTCCCTCCAAGATATCGTCACACGTGAATGGATACAATGAGACCTGTAAATACAAAACAAAGTAAATTACAATAATAGTAAACTATGTTGACGTTGTTGAAGCGCAAAGTCTCTGTAGTGTAGACTGAGGCAAACTTGAAGTTATTTCTTCCGAAGATCTCGGCATTTGATCTTTGGCACTGGCGGCACAAATCCTTGTAGCTCTGAACTTCAACTGTAACGGTCTAGTTAGGTTATTACACCCTCCTAACTAGTGAGCCTTTTTTCTTTTTCTGCTGCCTCCTGAACCGACAACATTCTTCCAACACGCAGCGGAGAAAGTAGACTCTTGATTCTAGCACAATGGTTGTCGTTCTGGGAACATCATAACAACATAACTCACTTAGTATTGCATCCAAGTTGGTAAAAAGCCCCGATGTACACACACTACTTCTCCTTCTTCGGTCTTAAGCACAATTCCATTCGTCAATCCAATCACGAAAGATGAAATACCAACTTCTCCCTCCTGATGGTTGCGAGCTATCGGAATCATCATAATGTTGGGTACATTCCGTATTACCTTTTTCTTGATGCAATATTAAAACAATTGTTTGATCAAAATTCTGTGAGAATATGTCGCAAAAATACTCTCAATAATTCTCTCAAACCAACCTGTAAACGAACCTTCTTTGAATTCACCGGCTAATAGTGATGACCACATATGGAGATAACCCGATACGACTAACTTGAAAAGGAAGTACACATCCCAACTTTGTGACTTACAGCTTGTTCTATATTTTGAACAATCCACAACGTCGTGTGACACTGAACACTACAACGTAACTCCTTAAAGTGATAGTTATACACTGTGAGCACTACAACGTAACTCCTTACATCAGTTATAACCAGATTGTCAATTCATAATGTGTCCCAACAAGTTATCTTGAGACCATCGACTTATCTCAAAGATAAATAAGTACATCCTAGAAACGTCACTTCAACTTCAAATCAATGATACCGTATAAAAACCCCGTAGTCATGTTTCAAATTTTTGCTCAAGCCGTGAATTGTGTATCCTCTCGTGAAATTTTAGTACCAAAATACCATTTAGGATTTCCAATAATAAAAAAACTGTATCCAATAATTTGTAACACAAAAAATTGGATAACAATTTTTCCATTTTCGTATATGCTTATCTCAGCTCAGTAGCTCACAAGAGATATCCAAGTCCAATATCCACACAATAAATGTGAAGCCCACGATCCAACTTCAGTCTGCGATCCAAATCAAAAAGCCCAATGACAAATACCACACCATCCGGTTTAAGAATAAAACGTTTCACACAATTCATTTAACCTAAAAACGTTTCTTAACCCTAAAAACACATTACGCTCCTCAAACACTTCGCCTAGCAACACTTCTCATCCCAAATCAGATCTAACAAACAATTCATCTCCATTCACAAATCGTTTATCACATATCTCAAGCTCAGTTCCCATTAATCAAACACATATTTTCTCCTTTTTATCATCAAAGACAAATAAAAAACAATACAACATAAGAACACGCATTTTCTTTGTTTTCCGCTTCAGTAAGACCTAACCCACGAAGGATGCAAGATTTTAGGCATCAAGATCATTTAAAGGTCTCGGGTAAGATTGTGTTTTGTATTCGATTGTTTATGTTGTTTTTGTTCTAGTGTTTTCTGTAAACGAACTAGAGAGAGAATGATACGGATTTGTGTTGTTTTTCTCAAATTGTTCGGATATTAACATGAAGCTTGGTCTTCAACCGGATCTATGATGATTATAGTTCAACTCAAAAAATCTTTGAAAGATGTGAAATAAAGTTGAACAAACTGAGATCTTGTAATCCTTTTTCCATGTCGTATCTTGTTTGATGTTTGGGGTTGGGATGATGTTGTCAGACTGATAAGTTGAAGGAGATGGTTTAGGATTTGAAGTTGTTGTTGTTAGTATCTGCTCGTACATACTCAATTTTGAGCCTAGACATGGACTGATGATGGGTTGTGAACCTGAAGTCGTGAGTTGTGAGTCTTGGTATTTGGTAGAGTCTTGGTCAGGTGTTGGTCGTGGTCGACGCATAAGGTCTTTTTTTTTCATTTTAAGAATAAAATCTTACGCGTAGCTTCTGTATTCGAAACCTTAAGCGTAGAAATGGTCTTACGCGTAACTCTTCTTCCTTTTCTTTATGCGTAAGCCAATGCTTATGCGTAATCTTAGGCTTTTGCGTAAAAAACCTTACGCATAAAGTGTCTTACGCCTAACCTTTGCTTAGGCTTATGAGTTTGCTTACTCGTAAGATCTTACGCGTATTCCAAACGCGTAAGAATAACCTTAGGCGTAGAGAACTAGGGTTTTGACCCAGTTGGCTTTTTTCCGGCGAGCATTCCGACCATTTTTTCCGTTCAGCTTCAAAAACCCAGAAAAAGTGACATAAAAATCTTCATTTTTGCCCCGTTTGACCACTCAAATATGACCAGATTGACCACGTTTTCACGAATATGTACCAAAAAGTCTAAAAAATGATAGTACATATATCAGTTTTGGACAGAAGTGACACAAGACATATATTGTACACATGTAGAGACCATGTGACCTTTTTGGACCAAAAAAGATGTTAGGTCACCATATTAGTAACACATGCATCAATATGTAGAAATATAGAAGAGAGAAAGATCGGATGAACAATACACACAATGAACTATGAAAGGTTATGCGTAGGAGTGAAAAGTGAAATGAATTGAACAACCAACCCTCAAGTGAGGGTTATTACAAAGTATTTATAGGAGAGGGAGCTAGGGCAACACTCCTAGTCCCTTCCTTTCCTTATTGGACTTAGGCCTAGGCTTATGGGCCTTCTACATAAGCCTAAGCTAATAACAAACATAAAGGCCATAATTAAGCTAACTATTACATTTAATTACTAACACATGAAATCATGTTTAGGAGTGATTCCAACAATCTCCCCCTAAGTGTTAGTGATTGAAAAATATGAACGGTGAAGGTGCTGATGTAATAATAGCTTTGACGTCTTCTGACATGCTTCTTTCTTGTGAGAAGAATTGCCTTGACTCGAACAATCTCCCCAGTGTAGAGAAATTGTCTTCTTTGAACAGTTCTGCTTTGACATCATCATTATCTTTGTTCTTTGATCATTGTTCTTTGTGATGGTAGTGATAGTATGTTGTTGTTGTCTGCATCAAGTCTGCCTCAGGTCTGCTTCGTTGCTCCCGTGTCTCCACGTCATTCTTCAACATGCTCACACGCTCTTTGACGTTGGATTTCAGTACTGATGAAGTTCTTTAAGTCTTTAAACTTTGTGGATTCTTTGACTTGACGAAGAATCATTCTGATTTTTGTGTTGCCTTTTGAGAGAACTTCCATTAGTGATGATGTTGGCATGAGCATGTGAAGAATCTGCACGATCATTCCGCTCCAGAGCTTCCATAAGAAGAAAACATAAGAAGGGTTAGTAATAAGCGGATTCCGGCACTTACAAGTTTGAACTTCGAGAGTGTTAACAGCATAGAGTGAAAACACAACTCTAGTTCTCATAGAGGCCGTTCCTGAACTGGAGTCCCACAAGTGAGATAACACGATGTACCGAAGTACATCTACAGTTCAGATGAGTCGCTGAGGTACACCGAAGCATCACCTCATGACTATAGACTGTTTGAGACACACTAAGCGTAATCCACGGGGAGTTACTGAAGTGACCTGCTATCAGGGCTGTTTGACGTTGACCCTGGCAGGAGTTTCCATTCAATCACTGAGGATCACAATTGTGAACCTCTCATAAATTTCCAGTGATTCAAATGATTTCTCTTGCACAGATAGCCTTAAAAACACTCGAATAACCCAAAAATGTTGACCTTTTTCACCCAAAGTGCTTAGATAAGCTTATGCATAGAAATGACCTTCCCAATTCGTACGAGTTTAAAAATGAAGAAAAACACGTAAAGCTTCGAACTTTTTGCAAAAATTAAAGCTTTAAGCGTGGCAAATATGACTAACGAGCAGTACGCGTAACCTCAAAACAAACACAAACACTCCTAAACCATTGTTAGGCGATTGATACCAATTGTAAAGCCCCTTTTATCAACCTTATCACAAACCCAACACTTATATCACGTTAAACACAAACTGATGATATGCGTAAAGAAGAAAGAATAAGAACGTGGTGACTTGAATGATAGATCATGTATGTATTATAGAGAGATAAAGGAAAGAAGATGAAAACAATAAGTTGTATATTGCTTCAAGGAAAAACACACACACGCACTCAAGCACACCCCTCAAATGAGACTTTGAGGGGTTTATATAGTACAAGTAGAAGATTCCCTAATGGGCTTTGGCTTGGGCCGTGGATGGACTTGGGTTGGATTGGATAAATGGCAAGCTTATCATAACTAGTACCCATTTAGCTTATTCCAATCCACGAGCCCGTTGACTATTCTATCACGATATCTAACACACGATACAAAGTTCCTAAATGTGAATGACCATCACTTCTAATAAAAACTATTAAGGCTAACAATATCCATCTGGATTGGGTTTTAAAGTAAACTTTTGAATAGCTATGACTGATTCACCATGTTTGTAAACAACATTTCGAAACTCTTTAAGTTTGTTTTGCAAGCCGATAATTTCTTCAAGATGGTCATATATTCGTTTCGTTGAATGCTTTTTGTATGCAGAGAACTGTTTTTGACAATTTAACAACTCAGCCTTAGCTTTTTGATTTTCCAAGGTAAGAGCGTTAATTTGCTGTTTATGTTCATGTTTCAGTTGTTCTATTTCAGAAAACAAAGCATTCTTCGAAGCGGCTAGATCACGCATCTGTCATTCTAAATAATTTGTAACACAAAAATTGGATAACAATTTTTCCATTTTCGTATATGCTTATCTCAGCTCAGTAGCTCACAAGAGATACCCAAGTCCAATATCCACACAATAAATGTGAAGCCCACGATCCAACTTCAGTCTGCGATCAAAATCAAAAAGCCCAATGACAAATACCACACCATCCGGTTTAAGAATAAAACGTTTCACACAATTCATTTAACTAAAAACGTTTCTTAACCCTAAAAACACATTACGCTCCTCAAACACTTCGCCTAGCAACACTTCTCATCCCAAATCAGATCTAACAAACAATTCATCTCCATTCACAAATCGTTTATCACATATCTCAAGCTCAGTTCCCATTAATCAAACACATATTTTCTCCTTTTTATCATCAAAGACAAATAAAAAACAATACAACATAAGAACACGCATTTTCTTAGTTTTCCGCTTCTGTAAGACCTAACCCATGAAGGATGCAAGATTTTAGGCGTCAAGATCATTTAAAGGTCTCGGGTAAGATTGTGTTTTGTATTCGATTGTTTATGTTGTTTTTGTTCTAGTGTTTTCTGTAAACGAACTAGAGAGAGAATGATACGGATTTGTGTTGTTTTTCTCAAATTGTTCGGATATTAACATGAAGCTTGGTCTTCAACCGGATCTATGATGATTATAGTTCAACTCAAAAAATCTTTGAAAGATGTGAAATAAAGTTGAACACACTGAGATCTTGTAATCCTTTTTCCATGTTGTATCTTGTTTGATGTTTGGGGTTGGGATGATGTTGTCAGACTGATAAGTTGAAGGAGATGGTTTAGGATTTGAAGTTGTTGTTGTTGTTAGTGTCTGCTCGTACATACTCAATTTTGAGCCTAGACATGGACTGATGATGGGTTGTGAACCTGAAGTCGTGAGTTGTGACTCTTGGTATTTGGTAGAGTCTTGGTCAGGTGTTGGTCGTGGTCGACGCATAAGGTCTTTTTTTTTTCATTTTAAGAATAAAATCTTACGAGTAGCTTTTGTATTCGAAACCTTATGCATAGAAATGGTCTTACGCGTAACTCTTCTTCCTTTTCTTTATGCGTAAGCCATTGCTTATGCGTAAGCTTAGGCTTATGCGTAAAAAACCTTACGCGTAAAGTGTCTTACGCCTAACCTTTGCTTAGGCTTAAGAGTTTGCTTACTCGTAAGATCTTACGCGTATTCCAAACGCGTAAGAATAACCTTAGGCGTAGAGAACTAGGGTTTTGACCCTGTTGGCTTTTTTTCGGCGAGCATTCCGACCATTTTTTCCGTTCAGCTTCAAAAACCCAGAAAAAGTGACATAAAAATCTTCATTTTTGCCCCGTTTGACCACTCAAATATGACCAGATTGACCACGTTTTCACGAATATGTACCAAAAAGTCTAAAAAATGATAGTACATATATCAGTTTTGGACAGAAGTGACACAAGACATATATTGTACACATGTAGAGACCATGTGACCTTTTTGGACCAAAAAAGATGTTAGGTCACCATATTAGTAACACAAGCATCAATATGTAGAAATATAGAAGAGAGAAAGATCGGATGAACAATACACACAATGAACTATGAAAGGTTATGCGTAGGAGTGAAAAGTGAAATGAATTGAACAACCAACCCTCAAGTGAGGGTTATTACAAAGTATTTATAGGAGAGGGAGCTAGGGCAACACTCCTAGTCCCTTCCTTTCCTTATTGGACTTGGGCCTAGGCTTATGGGCCTTCTACATAAGCCTAAGCTAATAACAAACATAAAGGCCATAATTAAGCTAACTATTACATTTAATTACTAACACTTGAAATCATGTTTAGGAGTGATTCCAACAATCTCCCCCAAAGTGTTAGTGATTGAAAAATATGAACGGTGAAGGTGCTGATGTAATAGTAGCTTTGACGTCTTCTGACATGCTTCTTTCTTGTGAGAAGAATTGCCTTGACTCGAATAATCTCCCCAGTGTAGAGAAATTGTCTTCTTTGAACAGTTATGCTTTGACATCATCATTATCTTTGTTCTTTGATCATTGTTCTTTGTGATGGTAGTGATAGTATGTTGTTGTTGTCTGCATCAAGTCTGCCTCAGGTCTGCTTCGTTGCTCCCGTGTCTCCACGTCATTCTTCAACATGCTCACACGCTCATTGACGTTGGATTTCAGTACTGATGAAGTTCTTTAAGTCTTTAAACTTTGTGGATTCTTTGACTTGACGAAGAATCATTCTGATTTTTGTGTTGCCTTTTGAGAGAACTTCCATTAGTGATGATGTTGGCATGAGCATGTGAAGAATCTGCACGATCATTCCGCTCCAGAGCTTCCATAAGAAGAAAACATAAGAAAGGTTAGTAATAAGCGGATTCCGGCACTTACAAGTTTGAACTTCGAGAGTGTTAACAGCATAGAGTGAAAACACAACTCTAGTTCTCACAGAGGCCGTTCCTGAACTGGAGTCCCACAAGTGAGATAACACGATGTACCGAAGTACATCTACAGTTCAGATGAGTCGCTGAGGTACACCGAAGCATCACCTCATGACTATAGACTGTTTGAGACACACTAAGCGTAATCCACGGGGAGTTACTGAAGTGACCTGCTATCAGGGCTGTTTGATGTTGACCCTGGCAGGAGTTTCCATTAAATCACTGAGGATCACAATTGTGAACCTCTCATAAATTTCCAGTGATTCAAATGATTTCTCTTGCACAGATAGCCTTAAAAACACTCGAATAACCCAAAAATGTTGACCTTTTTCACCCAAAGTGCTTAGATAAGCTTATGCGTAGAAATGACCTTCCCAATTCGTACGAGTTTAAAAATGAAGAAAAACACGTAAAGCTTCGAACTTTTTGCAAAAATTAAAGCTTTAAGCGTGGCAAATATGACTAACGAGCAGTACGCGTAACCTCAAAACAAACACAAACACTCCTAAACCATTGTTAGGCGATTGATACCAATTGTAAAGCCCCTTTTATCAACCTTATCACAAACCCAACACTTATATCACGTTAAACACAAACTGATGATATGCGTAAAGAAGAAAGAATAAGAACGTGGTGACTTGAATGATAGATCATGTATGTATTATAGAGAGATAAAGGAAAGAAGATGAAAACAATAAGTTGTATATTGCTTCAAGGAAAAACACACACACGCACTCAAGCACACCCCTCAAATGAGACTTTGAGGGGTTTATATAGTACAAGTAGAAGATGCCCTAATGGGCTTTGGCTTGGGCCATGGATGGACTTGGGTTGGATTGGATAAATGGCAAGCTTATCATAACTAGTACCCATTTAGCTTATTCCAATCCACGAGCCCGTTGACTATTCTATCACGATATCTAACACACGATACAAAGTTCCTAAATGTGAATGACCATCACTTCTAATAAAAACTATTAAGGCTAACAATATCCATCTGGATTGGGTTTTAAAGTAAACTTTTGAATAGCTGTGACTGATTTACCATGTTTGTAAACAACATTTCGAAACTCTTTAAGTTTGTTTTGCAAGCTGATAATTTCTTCAAGATGGTCATCTATTCGTTTCGTTGAATGCTTTTTGTATGCAGAGAACTGTTTTTGACAATTTAACAACTCAGCCTTAGCTTTTTGATTTTCCAAGGTAAGAGCGTTAATCTGCTGTTTATGTTCATGTTTCAGTTGTTCTATTTCAGAAAACAAAGCATTCTTTGAAGCGGCTAGATCACGCATCTGTCGTTCTAAATATTGTTCGTTTTGATGAGATTTAGCAAAAGCGGCTTCAAAACCTTTTTCACGGTTCTCTTGAGTTTTGAAAAAGTTGAGTTGCATTTTTAAGCATTCAAGATCCTTGGTTAACAGTGCATTTTTACTTTTTAATTGCTGATTTAATTCACGACATTCTTCCATTCGGGATTGTTGGTTTTTAAGTAACAGATCAACATCTGGACTAGGCAAAAGTTCGGTGTGTTCAACGTAAGTCACAACATGATCATTATTCAGATCCTCAAGTATAACTACGGAGTCAATTTGATTATCAAAGGAAACTATAAGGTCATCTTGATCGTCAAATGTAACTACGGGGTCTAGTTGAGAATCGTCGGAATGAGATGTGGAAGACTCATTTTGAACATTCGGAGCCTTCTCGGATTCAGATGTTGGCGGAGATATTAGATTAGAGGTAAATATGGTTTGTTCGGGTACCTGAGACAAACTATCAGTGTTATACACTAGGCCTGTGTCACTCATGTGTAGCTCATGCATATTAGCCATCAACATAACTGCTGAATTGGTCTGCAAATCCTCCATATCATCATCTGAGTCTGCATCTGCCATAAAGCTCTGTTCTTTGTCTGTGAGAGTTCCACCAGCTTCATCCTTGAGAGCCAAAAGTAGAGCCTCCTTGTGATAAGCACTGCCCTAGTCCTCGGCTTTGGGCATGCATTAGCCAGGTGTCCCTTCTCATTGCAGTTGTAGCATCGAAGACCATTCAACCCATTTTGAGCATTTCCCTGTTCAACCACTTGAGCTCTGTTGTTATTCCTACCCATAGCATTAAACCCTTGACCACCGCCCATCTGACGACCATAACCATGATTCTGAACTTCAACTCGTCCATTGTTCACAACAGCCTGATTCCTTGTGTTAGATGAGGAACGAATACGATTGTTGGATTTGTTTGTATAACGGCCAAAATCTTTAGCAATCATAACAAATCCTTGTTGCAATGCATCGAACGGATCGGAGTCCTCATTAGCTTCACTGACAAATGCTTGATCATTGTTGTTGCTGTATGGAACCAATTGAGTTTGTTGAGATTGTTGCTGTGAAGGATCATATGGTGTGATTGTGGCAGTTGGTTGAGTTGCTGGTTGAGGAGGATAACTAGTTTGAGCCCACAAAGCAAGTTGTTGATTATCCGGAAGTGAAGGTGAAACAGTTTGAGCACAGAGAATCCTTTCCTTAAAAACTTCCTTTTGATGGGGCTTCAAATAATCGTACAATAATCCGTATGTAGCATGATACATATTCTTCGCTTGACGGAGAAAAATGACATACTTCTCCCATTCAGAACCAAGACTACTCAGGAACTTAGTATTAACTGCAATTCTTGGCATGATGATGTTGTGTTTATCCAAATCATTTATGATTTCTGAGAATCGATGATGATAAGATTTTAGTGTCTCTCCAGGTTCAATCATGAAGTGTTCATAAGCCAAGTAAATTTTGGATTCCATATCCTCCTGATTGAGTGCAGTCCCTTCCATAAAAAGATGAATGTGTTCCCACATCGCTTTTGCAGTCTTTTGAGCATCAACACTTCGAAGAAATGGGTTTGATAATCCTAAAAGGATATATTGAATTGCAAGCTCATCAGCTTCATAGTGTAGAAGTTCATCTCCAGACAGTTTTGCAACAGTAGCAATGTTTGATTGATCATCTCTTGGTGGAACAACATTTGGATCTCCGGGTGTAACGATAGTAGGCATCTGAAATGGACCTTCCATGATATCCTTCTTTAAGAACTTTCCATGTGGCTTCTTCAGATCACAAAACCTAAAGAACCTAATCACCCATTGATCGTAGTTTCTTGGAGTGAGCATTGGAGGTCTATCAAGTGATCCAGCCTCATGAATTGATTGTTGGCTGCTTAAAGCTTCACACATCTTTGCAAACCAAGTCGGTTCCTTCATAGTGTTCCTTGATGGATGTTGATTGAAATCATTTGTGTAGGGTTGTACTTGAAGACTTGGTGGTAGTTGAACCATTTGAGGTTGTGGAATTGCTGCAAGTTGTGGAGTATGTTGTTGATTAAATTGTTGTTGATAAATTTGTTGTTGATGATTAAATTGTTGATGTTGTGGACTTAGTTGTTGTTGTCGTTGAGTATAAGTGTAAGGGAAATAGTTAGAGTATGGTGGTTGTGACATGTTGAAAACTTTGTGTTGTTAAATGGATCTTTGTAGTCGAATGAACCATTGTTGATGAAGAGTCCTTAGGCGTAGAAATCACAGAAAAGCCAAGTACCACTTATGCGTAAAAACACCAAAGATACGCGTAACAGCAATAGTTACGCGTAGGATTAGTTTACGCGTAAGTAAGGAGAAAACACTAAAGTTATGCGTAAACAAGAAGTTAGGCGTAGAAAACTTAGGCGTAGGATTAACTTATGCGTAAGACAAAGCTTAGGCGTAAGATGAATCTTATGAGTAAAAAATTCTACGCTTAAGCTTAAGCTTATGCGTAAATTTAGGGTTTTGCCCAAATGATCTTTTACACTATCACAATGCAAAAGATATCCAAATTCGAAGTGTTTTCAGGCTTATCCAAGCAAGAAAATCACTGAGTAAGCCACGAAACTGAAGATCAAACCAAGGACAAGGTACACGTAAGATTAGGGTTTCTCTTACGAGTAGAAATTAGCCAAAAGTGATTTCTGTCAAATGATGTTTCCAAACCAGATTTTTGTGATGAAATAGCTTCAATATCACCAAAATAACACAAAAGTGTGAAACTTGATAATCCAAAGCTCAAAAACACGTTATGCGTAGAACAGCAACCACGTACAAAACCTAGCTTAAAAACAATGATCCACGCGTAAAGTTTGAAACTTTTTGCCAAAAACAGATAGTTTAACACCTAAAAACGTTGAAAGGACAAGAATATTGGATTAAAAAGTGTAAAAAATAAATTTTTAAGCGTGACAAAGTTGGAACTCGTTTTACGCGTACGACCAAAACAAAAACTTCAAAAACAAATATGTTCACCCAACTATTTGGCGAATGATACCACTGTTAGGCCACCATATCAGTAACACAAGCATCAATATGTAGAAATATAGAAGAGAGAAAGATTGGATGAACAATACACACACACACACACACACACACACACACACACTCGTATGAACTATGAAAGGTTATGCGTAGGAGTGAAAAGTGTAATGAATTGAACAACCAACCCTCAAGTGAGGGTTATTACAAAGTATTTATAGGAGAGGGAGTTAGGGCAACACTCCTAGTCCCTTCCTTTCCTTATTGGACTTTGGCCTAGGCTTATGGGCCTTCTACATAAGCCTAAGCTAATAACAAACATAAAGGCCATAATTAAGCTAACTATTACATTTAATTACTAACACTTGAAATCATGTTTAGGAGTGATTCCAACAAGAGAGGATACAAAGAATATGTATACACTGTTATCAACAGATTATACCACATCAAAGGAAAAAAAAATTCTGAATACAAAAAGTGATAAAAAACAGCATAAAAAATGATATTCGAACCACACAAATCAATGAAATAACACAACCTAGCTTCGATGGCAATTGTAGGACCATAAAAACATGTGATTTTAGGAGGTCTTGGTTGGTGGAAGACGATGAATATCTTCATCCTTCTAGAGAGGGAAAGTAGAGAGAGGGAGGAGAAACAAGTTAAGTTTTATTAAGGATGAAACAATAATGAAAACCTAATGATTCACCTCACCCCTCATGTAGAGTCATGAGGGGTATTTATAGGCTCAACATACTATTACTTTGCCACTTAAACGATACTAGTCCCTGCGGGCAAAGTATACTACGCATCTAGACCAATTCACATAAGTGACGTTATCTTTATAAAAGAGCGAGGCTAACAATTATTTACATGTTAACCTAATTGCATAAACTAGATCCATATTCCGCTGCATACTCGTTGCGTTACTTGGTGAACTAGTATATAAAATTCCAGCAGTGGTATCAGAGCCATGTTGTTTTTGCGATTATGGGTTACACGTTTTAATAAACAAGTTTAAAAGGATGCATGAAATCTAATTAGTTGTTCATTTTGGTTTTGTTTTGACAACTATATGCAATACTTGTCAATTATTAATAAAAAATAACAAGACACACACAAATGAGATTAAATTTTTAATTAAAATTAATTTGTTAACTGGAATTAAATTTGTTTAATAGAATTAAAAGGTTAATTAGAATTAATTGTTAATTAGAATTATATTGATAATTAGAATTACATAGTGTTTATTAAATACATAAAATAGCGTAATTAATTGTTAATTGAGTTTGCCATGCTTTTTATGCGTTTTACCGGCTATAAGACCCACTCAATTGTTTTTTGTGATGTATGGGGCGATCTAGGTTGCGTACCTAGTGACGGTCTTATGGTTCTCCTTTTGGGGAAGACTCGCGAGAGAACTCGGAACAATATGTGTTTATATATTGATGTTTATGTTTATATGTTTGTGATTCCTTATGGGCATAAATGTTACATGTTTTAGACATCTAATTGTATGCAATATGGAATAATACATATCGTAACCATAACATCAGTATTGGTCTTTATTTACACGCCTAAATATCATGCTCATTGTGATCTGCTATTTGTTTCATGAAAAATTATTTTTGTTAAATAAAGTGACCTAAACTAATGAAACAAGTTTTTCATGAATTTAAAAACTAGATGCTAGGGACACTTGGGATGTACGGCTCACCCACTAGAACAAATTATAAAGGGGGTTTAAGGAGGTGCGCGCAATCATACTGATAAGGTTTTAAAAGGTACCATTTTGAGGGGTCGTTTAAGTCCGTATTTGATCACTTTTGTATCCGTTATTGCTTAATATCGTTCCTTTTCACTTTTTAGGTCTCGTGAAGGCAAAATGCTGGAATGGCACTTATTTGGACGAAAAGGCGCGAATACATGAAGAAAATGGCCAAAGTCAGAATCGAGACACTCACAGCTACTGAAATTAGAGGGTGACGGCGTCAGGTGCTATTGGCGACGCCATCCCAAAAATGTTGTGACGGGCCAGAACCCAAAACTCGTATTTACAAGCGACGATGTCCAGTTGTAAAAGAGTAGGCCGTCGCTACTCAGACGGCCTAGATGCAATCCAGACGACGTCAGAAGCTGAAGAGGACGGCGTCACGGACACAAGGTTACGCCGTCGCAAGGTTAACGTGGCCAAGACGAAACCCTAATGGCGGCGACACGACGGCGTCACTAAACATAAGGTGACGCCGTCGCAATTGTAATCTTATATATAGAATCCGAATTTTTCAGTTTTAGAGAGAGTCTTTTGGAGTAAAAACCTAAAACCGAACCTAAGGTGTCTTGTACAGTATTTTAGGGTTTTAAACCCTATCTTACATCAAGATAAGTCTTTACTTCATTAATTCAATTATGTCTTTGATTATTTGTGTGTATGCTTGCATGTTCTCCATGTCCGGCTAATTTATTTGTGTGTTTGCTTAGGAAGTATGAAACTTAATTATTGAATATTGATTGGTTGTTTTCTTATCTTGGTTGATATATGATCTAGTAATGCGATAGGTCATTCGTTGTGTACTTAATGCTTGATTCATCTTTGTGAACCTTAGAATATAATTACCTGAGTAGTTGTAGGCTAAACCATCCAAAGAGCGCCTTAGAGTAGGAGTTTATCATCCCTAGTGGGTTTGTAGACAAGACCCTTTGGTAAGTTCAAAGAGTTAGGGAGAAACGCATACCCTACAACTTTAGACACACAACGCAACTAAGAATAAGACGTGACAACTCAACCATCAATAGGAGATAATTAAGGAGTAATACAACTTAAGTAAACACATCTTTAAACTATCATACGAGCACACATTAATTAGACGTAGACTCCCACAACCTTAGTTTAGATAATTAGATAATAGTAGAGTAATCGGTAGAAATACCAGCCCCCCAAATCCAATACCCGAGATTCGTACCTTTCCATTTCATAAAATATAAAAAGATAAAAAATAATCTTCCTCAACCCTAACCTTAGCGTAGTAACTCGTTACTAGCATTCCTATTCCCCTAGAGAACGATATCAATACCCGTGGCTTACCCTAATTACTACACTACAACGATTAGGTTCACTGCCTAGGGTGTTATAAAACTTGCTCGAAGAAAAGGAAGTTTCCTTGACCCCGAACGACGCGTGTAGCGTTATCAAGTTTTTGGCGCCGCTGCCGGGGAATAGAATAGCTAGTTAGTAGTCCACCTCGTTTAGGTTCCTTTGCTTGATTCCTATCAAGTAAACTTTTTTTTTCTCATTTTTAACTTTCTCTTAGTCTATCCCCCTTCTTCGTGACCTTTGTTCGTAACCCCATCACTTTTCATCATGGAAGGTGATAACCCACTACCATTCATCAACCCACCACCAAATGACCCGCCAAGAGCCCGTACTCTTGGTGAATACTCGAGACCAAGCCACCTAGGCTATAGGAACACCATTGAGCTTCCCGACCAAGCCCAAACTATGGCCCTACGATCCGACACCATCCGGTTGGTGCAAAACGGATGTGCATTCCATGGACTTCGTTCCGAAGATCCAAACCAGCATCTGAGGGATTTCCTCAAAATCGTCGATTCCATCGACCTTGATGCTACTACTCGGGAGACCACACGCCTGCGTCTCTTCCAATTCTCTCTACGGGACCAAGCTAGTAATTGGCTTGAGCGACTTCCCGCCGGCTCCATCTCAAGTTGGGATGTTCTTACTTCTCACTTCCTTGCTCAATTTTTCCCACCGGGGAGAACCACTAAGCTTAGGCGAGACATCTTGACATTCCAGCAGCTCTAAGGTGAGTCTCTTTACAAAGCATGGACTCGATTTAAGGAACTACTCCATAGACTTCCACACCATGGCATTGATCTTTGGCTTCAAATCCAAATCTTCTATGATCATACCGATTTCATCACTCGACGATCCATTGATCGAGCCGCCAGTGGAAGACTCAGCGACTTTAATGCAGAGAAATCACGGGATATTATAGAGGAACTTGCTGATCAAAGCTACGAAGATTGGAGTGAATCCCACAAAACTCCGATTAACGTGGTTAATGCCATATCCACTCCTTCTGAATCCTCCGATACACTCGAAGAGCAATTGAGTGCCATCGAGAGAGGAATTGATTATCTTATGGAAAGGCAAAAAAGAGCACCCATACAAATTCCTCGAGAGGTCGTCAAAACCGCCCACTCCACCAACCGCTCCTCACCTCTTTCGGAATCCCCAAGTCGCGAGCAAAACCCAAGTTCCAAAAGACGTTTCCGTTCTACTTCCCCAATACCACTTTCACCAAGCTTCAAGGATCAAATGAGGGAGTACATGGCAGCTCATACAGAGAGATTAGCCAGATTTGAAGAGGAGGTTTATAGGCAGAGAGAGGAAATGCAAGCAAAAATGAAAGAAATGATGGATTTGGTAATTGAATTTACCAAAACAAAGGGTCCTGAAAAAGTGCTCGTAAGAAGCAACGATTGCCCTCCCACTTCATTTGTAAACGCCGTTTCCATTATGCCTGAGAATGCAAGGGCTGAGATGTGGAAAACTGAGGAAAGCACAAAGGATGAGTCTGTGCCTAATGATGAACCTGAGACCATTGAGTATTACCTTAAGCACGAAATTAACAAGAAAACCATTGCAAACCAAGTAAACAACTTTAGGTACAATGAAGTTCTTAGGGAAGCTCTTGAAGGAAAAATGACGGAGGAAGAATACGATGCCTTACCTATGGAACCTCTGTACGAGTTGGTTATAAAAAAACCGTTAACAAGAAAACGACACACCACAGGGAATTTCGTGATACCAGTTAGTGTCGGTGACATGGACAATATAAATGCCTTGGCCGATCAAGGGACCGATGTGAACATAATGCCATTGTCAATCTATAATAAGTTAACTACAGCGAAACCAGCCAAAACCGACCTTAGACTTTCCTTAGCTAATCATACTTATGTCCACCCCGTAGGAATCGCTGTTGATGTTCTAATTGAGGTGGCTAACATCATTTATCCAGTGGATTTCGTGATCATTGATGTTGAGGAAGATAAAAACGTACCCCTCATTCTTGGGACACCATTCCTGGCCACCGCCAAGGCAACCATAAAATGCGGAGAAGGCATCATGATACTTAAAAGCGGGAAGGGGTACGCTAGGATACCCATCATCCCAAGATACCCTCTTAAGATCATGAAAATGATTACGGGTGGAAATCGAAAAGCCCCGGGCAACAATATTAAGAAGAAGATGAATGACTGGGAAAAAGGGCTTAGAGACTTTATGGTTCAAGGATTGTATGCGACATTGTGGAAACCCGATAAAAATTTAGGAAGCAATCCCACCTCAATACCTAAGGTACAAAAGAACCCTAAGGAATTTCTAAAGGGAGAAAAAGTGCTCTTGTATAGATCTCGGATAAGGGCATTACGAGGAAGAAACAAACCAAGATGGTTTGGGCCTTTCACAGTTAAGGAGACCAATTTAAAAGATAAAACCATCGCCATAATTGACAGCGTTCGCAAGGAATCCACGGTGAGCATACAGCGTCTACACCCTTTCGATGAAGGGAAAATAAAGGGTCAAGAGGGTGGTAATGAGAAAACGTAGGAGCACGACTATGAGTCTAGCTACAAGACTCTTAAATAAAGAAAAGCGCTTCGTGGGAGGCAACCAATGTTTAATTGTTTTCTTGTTAGTGTCATATATTTTTTATTAATTGTTTATCCTCATGTTTAAATTTGAAAAAATGCTTTATTTTGTTTTTAACTTCGTCTTAATTGCATATAAAGGTATTTTACATAAGGGATAAGTGTAGGGAGGATTACACACGTTTTCAAAAGAAACGTAAACATGAGAATAACAATTAACTAAAAGATATATATGTTTGTTTGTTCGAGTCAAATGCTTGTATCGAGTAATAATGGATGTTTTGCAGAAATTTTTCCAGATTCTAAAGTTGTAAATTTTCCAGAATTTTTTCCAGAAAATCGCAGACCAGTTTTTGTCAGGATAACCTGACGGCGTCAGGATTGCAACCTGACGGCGTCAGGAAGGAGTAAAAACATCAAATTACTTTTTTCTCGTTTTCTGAGCTACTTATAAATTTTTGGAATTTTCCAGATCTTAATTTTCTTAGAAATTCTGTAAACATCCATTCCACAAGCATTATATCCAAGTTTAAATCGAGTCTTATATATATTATTACCGCCGATTTTACGCAAAGGTTTCGTTTGTTTTCTTCAAGTGTGCAGGTTTAATTTATCAAGAAGTAGTTACATAAGATTGAGGAGCTTTTCACGCATAAATTCTTCTTGGAAAGGATTTAACCACCACTTTACACGGATCCTACCGAGCTAATCAGGGGAGTATTAGTTTCTTTCATTTTTAATTACCTTCCATTATCATAACTTTGATACTTTCGGGGAACATTGGGGACAATGTTCAGTTTAAGTGTAGGGAGGGAAAATAAAACGGGAACTTTGAAACTATGCTTATCCTTGACTATTTGCTTTGTCCAATTGTGATTGTGTAATAAACCATGAGAAAATGTCAGTTAGGGTAATTTTGGCACCAAATTTAAAATTTTTTATGACATATAAGAGTGGGCCATTAGTCTTAACAAAAGCGTCTCATGGATAGGAAGTTGCATGACTAGCACAAAAACCCTTTACCACCCAAATTCCACCAAAATGTGAGGATCACCCTTAGATTAGTAGGGATTAAAGCATTCATCTTTAATGCTTAGAGTGTGAACCGGTAGTATATTAGATTCTAGAACTTGTTTTGTGATGCATTCCGAGATCGCAAGTGAGGCTACACTTGTGTAGTTAGGAATAACTAAATGATAAGAGGCATTAGGATAACCCTTGTTTGATACCTGTAATATAATTACTTCTTCCACATCGGTTGAGTAATTCCCCCACACCTTTTGCGTTGTACTCATCTTTAGTACACGATACCCCTAGTTAACCCCTCAGAGCCTATCATTTTCGCGGTTCTCGTGATGTTTCGGTTTTTCCGGAATATCAATGAAGAGCATTGTTTATACCCCACCCCCAAATATACAACCAAATCGCTTTAGCCTACCCCTTATGCACTCACTTTTAGTGCAAATGTTTGTTATCCCCCTAAACCCTTAGTTTAATTATCTAGTTGCTTGCATAAGTTGCTAAGTCGAGTCATATCCTTTGTATATAGTTTTGAGACGATTGGGATTCATGGGAAAAGTTAAAGTTTATGAAATGACGGGAAGGGAACGTTAAAATTCAAATTCCCTTTGTTTGCGTAATAATGTACCCCAAGTGTTTTGATCTTTTCAAATCGGGTCAAATTAGTGTTAGAGTAATAAAAAACTCAAGTGTAGGGATATGCCTATAAATCCCTAGTATTTTGATGTTATCGTAGAGGATGGTAGAGTAAAAGTGTATGAAAAAAAAAAAAAAAAAAAAAAAAAAAGAGAAAAGAAAAAAAATATAGAGTGTAAAAAAAAAAAAAAACGGGCTACCATCCTACATCTATCTTAAAATTTATGTTTATTTATTTCAGTTATGTAAAGTTTAGAGTGTCGAGTCTTGGCTTAGCAATGCCATTCTTCATATGCAGTTAACATAGAGATTTTTGACTTGCCACCACTAAATAGCCTATCCCACCAAACCCTTATTTCCCTACCGTAAGCCTAACATTACAACCCTTTAAAGACCTCTTTGATAGTCTTTCCTAGGTGCTTACGCCAAAGCGATGGAGGTTTGATCTATTCTCAAGCTTATGGTAATCTATGTACTAGGACCGGTTAATGAGTGTTAATCTTCCATTTCCTATTTGTTATATTTTATATATACACCCGAGAGAGATGTGAGTATCCAAACACCCCATGTGAGGTGCTAGTATGTAATTTCCGTGCTTGCTATGACTTTTGCGGGGCTTATATGTGTTGTGGACCGTTTTGAATTAATGCTTAATGACCCCTAACTTATAAATTAATTGGCTAAAAGCACATTTGCTTGAGGACAAGCAAATAACAAGTGTAGGGATATTTGATAAGGTTTTGAAAGGTACCATTTTGAGGGGTCGTTTAAGTCCTTATTTGATCACTTTTGTATCTGTTATTGCTTAATATCGTTCCTTTTCACTTTTTAGGTCTGGTGAAGGCAAAATGCTGGAGTGGCACTTATTTGGACGAAAAGGCGCGAATACATGAAGAAAATGGCCAAAGTCAGAATCGAGACACTCACAGCTGCTAAAATTAGAGGGTGACGGCGTCAGGTGCTATTGGCGACGCCGTCCCAAAAATGTTGTGACGGGCCAGAACCCAAAACTCGTATTTACAAGCGACGACGTCCAGTAGTAAAAGAGTAGGCTGTCGCTACTCAGACGGCCTAGATGCAATCCAGACGACGTCAGAAGCTGAAGAGGACGGCGTCATAGACACAAGGTGACACCGTCGCAAGGTTAACGTGGCCAAGATGAAACCCTAATGGCGGCGACACGACGGTGTCACTAAACATAAGGTGACGCCGTCGCAATTGTAATCTTATATATAGAATCCGAATTTTTTAGTTTTAGAGAGAGTCTTTTGGAGTAAAAACCTAAAACCGAACCTAAGGTGTCTTGTACAGTATTTTAGGGTTTTAAACCCTATCTTACATCAAGATAAGCCTTTACTTCATTAATTCAATTATGTCTTTGATTATTTGTGTGTATGCTTGCATGTTCTCCATGTCCGGCTAATTTATTTGTGTGTTTGCTTAGGAAGTATGAAACTTAATTATTGAATATTGATTGGTTGTTTTCTTATCTTGGTTGATATATGATCTAGTAATGCGATAGGTCATTCGTTGTGTACTTAATGCTTGATTCATCTTTGTGAACCTTAGAATATAATTACCTGAGTAGTTGTTGGCTAAACCATCCAAAGAGCACCTTAGAGTAGGAGTTTATCATCCCTAGTGGGTTTGTAGACAAGACCCTTTGGTAAGTTCAAAGAGTTAGGGAGAAACGCATACCCTACAACTTTAGACACACAACGCAACTAAGAATAAGACGTGACAACTCAACCATCAATAGGAGATAATTAAGGAGTAATACAACTTAAGTAAACACATCTTTAAACTATCATACGAGCACACATTAATTAGACATAGACTCCCACAACCTTAGTTTAGATAATTAGATAATAGTAGAGTAATCGGTAGAAATACCAACCCCCCAAATCCAATACCCGAGATTCGTACCTTTCCATTTCATAAAATATAAAAAGATAAAAAATAATCTTCCTCAACCCTAACCTTAGCGTAGTAACTCCTTACTAGCATTCCTATTCTCCTAGAGAACGATATCAATACCCGTGGCTTACCCTAATTACTACACTGCAACGATTAGGTTCACTGCCTAGGGTGTTATAAAACTTGCTCGAAGAAAAGGAAGTTTCCTTGACCCCGAACGACGCGTGTATCGTTATCGCATACCTAAAGGATTTTCGGTTATTTCCTAGCGCTGACCTGGTCCTCCGTCTCCCTGTGAGTTCGATTGGAGCTACCGTGAATCATGATGATCACTGCAGTGTCATGACTAGAAAATTTTAAAGTAAGTGTTACAAAGTTATTTTGCATGCTTTTCTGTACACGACTTTTACCACATTTATGTGCATACCTATTTGTTAATTTTAAGTCTATGCCTTCCAACTATGAACACGTGCATTTGGATTGACTTGACTTCTTTGGTCAGACCTTAGGGCCTTTCCAACACATGGTGATTATTTTGTTATGTCAGACCTTTGGTTATTTTTGCAAGTTCATACTTGGTCGACTTATTTCGAGTTGGCTTGGTCAGACCTTGAACCCGAGGCATAAGATGAGAACTAAACATGCTCATGACATTATTACTTATCTACTAATGTCTTGATCAGTCTCATAAATCTAAGAGTTGCATTATGCAATTAACGCTCGTCGCTTACCTCTTGTCCTACTTAGTTACTCACTGGTCAGACCTTTGCTAAATAAGTGGGAGTGCAAGATGGATCTTAGTCTTAATTAGTAATTAATTGGGTAGTTAATTCTTTTAAGAATGTAATTATCAAAAATACTATAATTGAACTTTCTATGTTCTGATAAAATTATGTTGTTGCAACATAATTCGTAAACAAAGTTATTTTTTCTTAAAAAGACATACTTAGTCTCTTTTCCTGGTAAGAAGAGTGAGACTTATTCCTATCTTTTCTCCTTAGTTGACAAACTAAGATATGATTACAAATTGTTAAACTCATTTATGATCTTTCATTACCTTTTTAAGGTCTAGAAAATAATTGAAAAATAGAATATTTTGTGTAACTAGAAAACATTTTGTTTATAGCGACCAAAATAAATGACATCTTGCACTTGTCACGATGTATTAGTTTAAACCGCAAAGAGTAAAGAAATTACTAGAATATTCGCTAGGTAATTTTTTTGGACTCTTATTATTCCAAAAGTGCTAAATACCTTTGGGGCTATTGTTACATACTGGTTTTCAGTAACACATAATCACACATACATATGGGTCGAATGGTATATGTTTTAGAGAGAGAAAGTGGAAGAGATTTGGGAACTTTAGTGAGACAAAGAAAAATGGATTATGAAAAGCTCCAACCCTTTGCCTTGCTAGGCAAAGGGTATTTATAGTTACATGCATGGGACGCCCTCCTTCGGGCTGTGGATCAGGCATACAGTGGGTAAAGACCTGTCTGTCCTCCACGGTGTTACATATAAACTACTAGCTATTACTAAATGACTACGACTACGAGCTTTCTAATGATTATCTATACTTGAGGTGACTGACTCTTTAACTACCGGATATTGGAAATCCTAACAATCTCACCCTAAGGGAGGTCACCTCAATTACAAACAGATATTACATTTTGGTGTTCTTGGATTCTTAATTAAGTTCCTTGCTCTGTAGCCCGTAGACATTGATTCTTCATGTCCCGCATGTTTTGTTCTTTCAAGTGGAGGTCTTTAACTGATCCACGTGATTGAGTTTTGAGCTAGCTTTGAGATCATCAGCCACAGCAAATCTCTGACTCACCCTTTATAGTATCGCCATTATGTGAAGTTGTGACTTTTGGACTGACATGCTCACATTTTCGGTCATGATATCTTCTCGTCAGAGTAGCGGAAGCTTCGTTGATTCATGATATTTTTAACAGCATAGCAGAAGCATGGATAGAAAATATCAGAGCCAGGTTGATGGAGATATGCACTTATCATGATTTCTTTTGAAGTGATTGTGTTGTGTGAGCATGCGGCTATGGTGTCCCTGCAAACAACAGTTAGCAATAAAGCTCACGAAGGTGTCTTTGCTCACTTTCGCTGAATGGGGTTACAAGAACCACGGTTCCCCGTTGATCAGTACAAGTACTGCCTGTGATCAGGTAGAATTTCGAAGAACCTCCTTGATAGGGTTTCGCAGCTAATCAAGCTGTTCTTAAACCGGAACGTCTTAAAGAAGACAACATGGAGTGAGTGAACCAGCGAATTCAGATTCACTGATTAATGAAAAATGATTTGAAAAACAATCGTGAATTGCTTAATGGAAAGTGTCTTGGCAATACAACAAAGGTTTTATGAAAAATCAGTTATCAATCATAAATACCCTTTATATTTTGAAAACTTAATACACAGTTGATGTGGTAGAGAAAAGAGTTGTTAAGCACACCTACCGGTTTTTCAAAGGTATCCGTCAATCCATTTCCTGGACCAAGGTTGATTAAAGAATGAATTGCCCCATCATATCTATCCAGTTGTCACAAGTTTGATCTTTCGAGAAGATCTCACAGGTCACCCACCAAGAGCTTGTTTGTTGTTGGCTCTAGAAGGATTTCCATCTTCATCGTGAACATTTTTACATATCACTCGGATGTTCTAGAAATACCACAAGGATAATGCATAGGACTCTCAAAATATGTTCTTACTTTCCACATTGTGTAAAACAGTAAGTCTTCATTAATTTTGCCCTAATGAGATTTATTGATGATCTCTTGGCTCTAGACTCAATAGTGCATATTTGGTTTCCTATGCCGGAGACTAGGGAGAGGGTCTCTTTCTTCAATATTAACAATCTCTAAGAGAAAGTCGATAGATTATGTAGGTTCCCCGTGAGAATGAAACAAGTCCTTTTAAGAGGAACTTGAGTAGCTTGGGAAGTTTTAGTGTAGTGCGTCACTGGGTCCATGACGTCTTGTCTTCAATACCAGTGTTACCTTAGTAACAACCAGTAGCATATGAATTGAACCCAGTTTCTGCCCTAAGGTTGAATTAATGGAGGCTATTTCTTTTCACCCTTTTCGCATTCAATTCTTTTTCATTCTTCAACCCCTTCAGTGCTTACCGAGACTTCATAACTAGAACCTTGTTGGGTTTATTCCAGTACTAGCTCTGTCTCAGTCCGCACTCTTCCCATATTCTCATTTTTCTCCCTTTTATCATCATACTTAAGGACTTCTACACTATCTAGTGGATTGTCCTTGGGTAGATCCCTCCGGCTCTGGCCGGATCGTGGGAACGAATACCTAACCTTACCATCCTTATGTCTCCAGGCATAAAATAAATTGGTCGGTCTTTTGGTATTGCTCATTCCACCTCGAAACCAATTGAAAACCATTTGAAAATCAATCAAGGTACTTGTGATATAAAATCAAAGTATTTTATACCTTAATTGTTTTTGATATTTTAGAAATGCTCCCCCTCAACATGTGCTTCAAGTATTAGAAATCATTTTAGCACATGGAGGCAAGAGGACTTTGAAATTTTAGATTGAGATTGAAAACAAATACAATTCTTAATTAACATTTTCTAAAATAATCATATTAGAGGGAAGGATGAGGTTTTCTTTTGATGTCTCCCCCTCAATATGTGCATCGAGATTCAAAAGTGTTTTGAACATATTAGAGGGAACATGCACTTAGAGACAAATCAATCATGTTTCAATCCTTTTTGGTTTAAGATAAATGCTCCCCCTTAACATGTGCATGGAAAATTTGAAATCTTTTGGGACATGAAGGGAGGAGTGCTTGTTATTATATTTCTAAAACCACTCATTGAATTATCAGTTTATATACAATTTAAATCACAAATTCTCCCCCGATCATAATTTTCAAACCCTTTGAGATTTGTGATCTCAATTGATTTAAATTATTTTTTAAAGCTTTTTGAGGAGAGGTGTGACTTGCTTATGAAAACATTTAACTGATATGGATCAGATTATGAAACTTTAAATTCCAATGATTAAACATGCTTAGGTATCTTACGAAAACACAATATTAGCCTTAGTCTGGATCTAATTGTACAAAAATTGTTCCTTTTGATTATCGAAAAATAGACCTTGCTCGATTACGTGCCAATTGTTTGAAAAATAACCTTTTTGTTTTGATTGAAATCATTCTCCCCCTCCATCAATGACCTAAGTTATTGATTGAGTGATAGAGATTTTGACAAATGATGAGTCCAGATGATTTTCAAAATTAAGTCAGAGTTATTTTCAAAGCAATTTAGTTTTCATTAGATGACAAATATTTTTCAGAAGAATATTTTGAAGGAAAAATACTTGTGAGGAAAATTTGTTTTTTTGACGACAAATTTTCTGTATGAACTTTTGTTTTTAGAATCAGAGCATGAGGTTTCAAAACTAGATAAAACATGGCTCTGTTCTTTCTTTTAAAAAAAACCGGGTTACTGCCAGAAATGACAATAAACCTACATTTTTCTCCATCTCAATTTTTTTAATGAAAATAAAATGTTTATTATTGCAGTTCGAACTTCATCTAAAGACCCGTGCCATTTTTGAATGACAAACCAAAGTCCGTAGATGTTATCGAAACCTGATAACATGATGTAAAAATAATATTTTTTGGACTTTTTCAATTAATTTTCTGATTTTTATGGGTTTTGAAATTTTTATATTTTTCTGTTTTCTTTTTGTTGGTTTTATAATTTTGTATTTTGCTTTTTGATAAAATATGAACAAATATTAGATGAGGAAACACCTTTACTCCTCGTCTTCCTCCTGAAGACGTTTGAGTGTCTCAGGTTGTAGGCTCTTCAAGCCAAGTCGCGGAAGGATAAACTCAAACCGTTCTCTAGGAAGAGCTTTAGTGAAGATGTCCGCCAGCTGATATTCAGTCATTATGAAGTATAGTTCAACCACACCTTTCTCCACTTGTTCCCTGATGAAGTGATGTCAAATGTCAATGTGCTTTGCTCTTGAATGTTGAACATTGTTGCAGCAGAGAGCAATGACACTTTTATTATCACAAAATAGAGGAACTTTGTTGAATACAAAGCCATAATCAGATAATTGGGATCTCATCCATAGGATTTGAGCACAACAAGATGACATGGCTATGTATTCAGCCTCTGTAGAGGATATAGATGTACTCATTTGTTTCTTTGAAGACAAGCTTACTAACTTATCTCCTAAAACTGAGCACCTCCTGACGTACTTCGATGTGTATCTTGACACCCTGCATGGTCTGCATCTCCATATGTTGTTAGTGACATATTGGTGTCCTTCGGATACCAAAGTCCCATGTTAATGGTTCCTTGGAGATACTGAAAGACCCATTTAACCGCTTCAAGGTGCTTTTTGGTAGGCTTAGACTGGTATCTAGCACACATGCATACAACGAACAGAATATCAGGTCTACTGGCTGTGAGGTACATCAGGGATCCAATCATACTTCGATATTTTGTTTGATCAACCATAATCCCTGAGTGGTCCTCATCCGGTTTTGTGCGCTCCACCATGGGAGTGTCAACAGGGTCACAAGAATCAAATCCAAATTTCTTTAAAATTTCATTTGCATATTTAGATTGATTAATAAAAATCCCTCCGGGACTTTGTGAAATTTGTAATCCCAAGAAAAATGACATTTGTCCCATCATTGACATTTGAAATTTGGAGCCCATATCCATTTAAAATCGGTCACATTCATTTGGGTCAGTCGAGGCAAAAATAATATCATCACCATAAATTTGAACGTGAATTAAGTGTTTGTCTGAATTTTTGGTGAACAATGTGGGATCAACTGCTCCTTTGCTGAATCCTTTTGTCAAGAGAAACTTTGACAGTATATCATACCATGCCCTTGGAGCTTGCTTCAAAACGTAAAGGGCCTTCTTCAAGCGGTAGACATGGGTAGGATGCTTTGGATTCACGAAACGTTTGGGTTGACTGACGTAAACCACTTCCTTGAGATCTCCATTAAGAAAAGTAGTCTTTACATCCATCTGAAAAACCACCATGTTCTTGCTAGCAGCATTGGCCAGGAAGATTCTGATAGCCTCAATTCGTGCAACCAGAGCAAATGATTCCTCAAATTCAATACCCTCTTCCTATTGGTATCCTTTAGCCACTAGCCTTGCCTTATTCTTTAGAACATCACCGTGCTCATCAAGCTTTACTTTGAAGATCCACTTAAGAGAAATAATCATAGCACAATCTGGAGCAGGTACTAATTCCAATACATCATGGTGATCGAACTCCATGGATTTCTTCTTGCATAGCACTAAACCAGCTGTCCTCAGACATTGCTGTTTTGACATCTTTAGGTTCAATCTTTGATAATACAGAATTGAAGAAGCACCATAAGGCATCAATGGCAAGTTGTTTACGAGTTGATACTAGACGAGAAGGGTTCCCAATAATGTTATCCAGTGGATGATCATGTGTCCATTTTCTGAGATATTCATGTGGTTGATGATGAGGAACTGATGTAGCAGAATTTGGATCCCCTGATGAAGATGACTCAAGTGTTGGTTCAGGGGCAAATATGTTTTAAAACGGGGCATCTTCAGGGGTAGCAAAGGGGTTATCTCCATCATAGTTAGCAGCTACATTTCCATGATGAACTATTGAAGATTGAGGATTCGAAGGTGATGATGAGTGATCGACAACTGGCGCTTCTTGAGATAGAGTCATTGAAATGGATGGACCATCCATACTGATTAGATTGGAAGCAGCTGTAGTTGGTGGTCTAGAATTGTCATTAGTCTGAGGTTCGTAATATTCATCAAACATCGGATCAAACAATTTCTTCAAATCTTCTTCTGATGGAGGTACATATGAAGCAA
This sequence comes from Chrysanthemum seticuspe, assembly GCA_019973895.1. Taxonomy (NCBI): domain Eukaryota; kingdom Viridiplantae; phylum Streptophyta; class Magnoliopsida; order Asterales; family Asteraceae; genus Chrysanthemum; species Chrysanthemum seticuspe. The sequence continues at coordinate 321,223,052 of BPTQ01000006.1, forward strand.
TAGGGGAGTGATTCTATACAAGAGAAGAACTAATGGGACTAATTGATAATGGTTGAGAAGCGGGTCCTGAACTGGATTGTCCTGGAGCCATATGCTCAGACAGCTCATCGAAGGTGACGTAAATAGATTCCATGATGTCCTGGGTTCTTTTATTGTAGATTCGGTAACCCTTCGAAGGTGCATAACCAATGAAAACTCTGATGTCCGCCTTAGGTTTTAATTTACCCAAATCTTGACCTTCATTAGTAAGATAGCATAAGGCACCGAACACACGTAAAAAAGAAAGATCCGGTTTTCAGTTAGGGAGCGGTTTTGGATGTAGCATGCAGTGGCAATGGCTTTTGCCTAGATAAACATTGGAACCTTTGAATAAATCAGCATAGTCCTTGTTGCTTCTACAAGAGTTTGATTTCGTCTTTCAACTACACCGTTCTATTGAGGAGTACGTGGAACACTTCTTTGATGGCTGATTCCAATGCTTTCGTAAAACTGACTTAGTTCTTTGTTTACAAACTCAGTTCCATTGTCAGTTCAGACAATTCTGACTGTTTTATTAAGCCGAACCTGCAGCTGTTTAATAAGTTTGATTATTCCGTCTGGTGTTTCATCCTTTGACCTCAAAAACTTAACCCAAGTAAACTGAGAGTAGTCATCAACCATGACTAGCACGTATTTCTTCCCGTTTATAGTTTGTACTCTCATGGGTCCGTACAAATCCATATGAAGAGTATGTAGGACTTCCATAATTGAGTTTTCAGGTTTGGGTTTATGGGCATATTTCTTGCTTTTTCCCAATTGGCATGCTAAACAAAGATGATATTTTTCATATTTTAATCTGGGCAAGCCTCTTACGAGGTCCTTTCTAGAAAGATCATTTATGGTCCCGAAGTTCAAGTGATTGAGACGACGATGCAATAACCATGACTTTGTTTTAGAAGCCTTTGACAACAAGCATATTGGAGAAGACTTCATCATATCTTTGATAGAGATGGTGTACAAATTAGTGTCACGTGTTCCTTTTAAAATTTCAACACCATCTAGTTCTCTACCGAAGCAAGTGTGTTTTCTGAAGGCCATTTCAAGATCAGAGTCACATAATTGACCAACAGACAACAGATTATGACCAAGCCCTGCAACATAATATACCCGGGAGATTACACTGTCACCAAATACATAATCTCCATAACCCATAATTGCCCTAAAGTGGCCGTTCCCAAATCTAACTGTCCCGATGAATTTATTCACGAAGCTCATGATCCGTGAGCGATCTCCAGTCATATGCTTTGAACAGCCTGAGTCCAAATACCACAGAACGATTTGTATGACATGTAGTTGAACACAGACAAGTATGGATGACTGGATAATTTGGATCCCCATGTAGGAATGGGTTCCACTTGGTTAGTAAATGAGATTGGAACACTCACATCAGAAATAGAAGCTATGACATCATTAGTAGTGGATGCAAGACTAGTAGAAGCACTTGGCCTATGTGTAGTATGACTACTTCTTAACGGGATGATCCTACCAGTAGGTTTCGATTCCTTAGTAGGCATAGATCTATTCCTGTTAGGAAAAAATTCGTTAACTTTGAATGTCCGGCCAGTGGGTTTCCATTAATAACCCACATTATTGAACTTTCTCCCTGTAGGTTTCCAATAATTTCTAACCTTTTTCCACATTGTACTTTTGGTGCCCTTAACCTGCTTAGCAATTCTAACACTTTTGATTGGGGATTTAACAACATTTTTCAACTCATTCACAGAACATTCATGATAAATACCAGAAACCAAACATTCATTATATGTTTTGCAAATAGTAGCAGCATTCGAATTAATTACAGTACGCTTATAGCTAATACTAGAATCAACACGATTCGTCTTATTCAACTCAAACTTATTGTTCCTAAGGTGGTCTTCTACTTTATTCCCTTGATTACTCTTGGCTTGCGAGGTCCTATCTTGCTTTGTATTGCATGGTGGCTTTGACCCGTTTACCTTAGTGTCACTGATTACTCCTGTAGAAGGAATGATGGGAACATTAGTTGGTTTCACTATTTTTTTATTCCTGGTCTAGAAGTGTTGGGATCTTAGATTCTAGGAGGCACATCAAAGGTCACATGCTTGACTTTTGGCATAGAACATGGCATAACGACACTATATTTCCTAGTACCAGTTTTAGGAAATATAGATATTAAGCATTCTAAAAGCTCCTGAGATCTTTTGGCATATAAGCATGCATCCCTAATCGCATTATCATTTGGTTTCTCTATCTTATCCTCTTCAACAATCTCACGGGGACATTCTAGACTATCCTTAAGGTACGAAAACTATGTTTGATATGCAAGTTCATTGTTTTGAAGATGAGGGGGAATATACTTCATAGTCATAGCATATTTAGTACAAGCAGGCACCTTTGGTGCAATATTCTCACCACTGGTGATTGGCATTTTCCCTTTTACCTGATTCTTCAGATTCTCAATTTCATTTTGCAAAGAAGTTATCTTTTCATTGTTCTTGTTACGAGTGACCTTAATTGATTCATATAATTCTTTGAAATGTAGTTTAACTTTTTCATTTTCTGCTAGAATACACTCATTTTCATGTTGTAATTCATTAATGATGTTTTGAAGATAAAAATTTTGAGAATTATGAGAATCTAAAGGAGGAGGCATATGGGAGCCAGTCACTTCATTTTTTTCTCCCTTCAATTGAGAAATTTGGGCTTTCACCCTTTTGATCGTGTGGCACTGAGCTCGAATCTGTTCATCTTGTTTGTTTAATTCAAAAACTGTATCAAACTCAGGAGCATCCAAGGATGTCTTGGCATTCGAGGTTTTAACATTTTCTTTGAGATTTTGATATTTTAATTGCAAAGCAAGATATTCAACTTCCAATTTAGAAAATTGTCTGACCATGTTATCATGATCATCCCTTTTGATTTTATCATGAAATTTTGAATTTGTGGTCTCAAGCTCAATGACACGATCGTGGAAGACTTTCAAAGCAACAAATAGTTGGTAACTGCATACAGGCTGACTAAGGTTTTGCTTTGAGTGGGAAGAGTTCTAGGCACTAAATGCATAGGTGTATTTGAAGGATACACAGTAGCTGGAGGCAGTTTCCTACAAGGAGGATTCTTTTCAACAAGATCATCAACTTTTTGCTTATCCATATCTTTCTTCCAAAACACTTGTTCAGGGGTCAACTTAGTCTGAGGTCTAAACTTATTGAAGGCAATCCAGTTTTCCTTAGCATAATTAGGTGTTTTAAATGTGATATTATACGCTATGCGCCAAGGATTTTTTAGTTTCTTATTCTTTTTCTCCCTAGAGGCATCTTCTAATTTCCTATCTTATTCAGTGCTTTCTACACAAGTAGGCTTTTGTTTAGGCTTAAGGATTTAATTTCCATCATAGATCACCTTTTGAGCAGCTTTTGCTTTCTTACCAACCTAAGGATTAGGTTCCTCTACAAGACTAGTACTATGCTCATCGCTTAACACTCCATGCTTATTGATCAAGTGAGCAGTCTGAATGGTGTTCCCTTGTATGTACAACTTGTTTTCAAGTTTGCTTTTCAAAGTTTTTAGGTTGGAGCAAGAAACAACAACTCTTCCTTATCCAACATTAAATTTTCAAAGAGTTGCTTTTCAAAGTTTTTAGGTTTTAACATTAAATTCATGTTTAAGCACTTTTAAATTTTCTTGCAGTTCTTGTTTTTGCTTAACAGTTTTATTAAGTTTTTCTTGTAAGGAATTGAACTCTTGTTTTAATATTTCTTCCCTAAAATTACTTTTTCTGTTAAGTGTAGCATTTGGTTATCCATTTCCTGCTCACGAGTAGTCAACTCAAACTTAGAACGTTGTTCGTATATAGCAATTTGTTCCTTATAGGCATTTAGTTCAGTGGCTATGGAATCATTTGGGACATATGCAATGTATTCATCAAAAATATAGTCATCATTGACAGCAGAAGATGCATCACTTGGTACAATTTCACTTTCATCTTGCTTCACATATTGATCATATGGGACAATATTGCTATTACCCATATTTTCAATATCTGATTCAATTGTTTCAGTTAATTGTACTTCGTTGTGAATCTTTTGTACATCAACCACATCGTATAGTTTTAATACCTCTGATGTGATGGATTCCTTGGAGGGACTGGCTTGTTGAGGTGGAGAGACCATTGGTGTGATGTTAGCCATAAAGATGGTTTGTGCCGTTGGTTCATCATCTACATCAGAATCAAATGCATCACAATCTGCCACTTGAAAGACATTGGGGTTGTTCTGGGCCACACCATGCACTGGTTGTTCATCCACATCTGCATCATAAGTTTTGGCATTTCCATCAGCAAGAAACAACAACTCTTCCTCATCCAACACTGCTCCATTGTCTTGAGCTTGCACTAGTAGCATCTTATCTCTGAAGTACTCAACATTCTGTGGACATTTTGGTTAAGTGCAGTTCCTAGCAATGTGTCCTTCCCCTCCATGGTTTTAGCACTTGATTGGCTTCCCTTGACCTTGAGCCGCAATCCTTCCTCGATTATGATTTCCCACATAACCTGCACCGGCTCATGCATTCCTATAACCAACTCCAACCCCAACATTTCCTTGCTCATTATGTCGTAGATAAGCATTCTGCCTTCCTTGAACGTTTTCACTACTACCCTTCCATCTTTAACCGTATCATGATTGTGTAGGTTAGATGCAGTTCTGAGATGATTGTTGGTGTGGGGAGTAAGGTTCATGTTTTGCTTAACCATTAGAGCCAGTTGATTGACAAGGTGTTCCATGAATGAGTCTGAAGGCTTATATCCTGGATCCGGAATAAGTTTTTGATTACCATCCCCAGTAAGTATGACTTGTGATGCTTTGGTAGATTCCAACATTTATGTAGAATTCAGTTGAATCATTAGAAGAACTTGCATCTCCAGCATTGGTATTGAACTTTTCCATGATCATTCGTTCAAATGCAGCTTGCTTCTCATTTTGGAGCAAATAAGCATACAATTGCTCGTAATTGGTGTTCCTCAATCCTTTGTTTAGTTTGACTGCAGTGACAAATTTGTGCCATTCGGGATTTATGTTGTTCACAAATTGAGCTGGATATTTGGCATTGTCATCTTGATATTCCTCATATCATTCACAAGCTTGTGGAATCTCACATAATATTCAGTAACACTTTCTCCTGGATTCATTTTAAAATTCTCAAAGTCATCATACAACTGAGATTCTCTATCTTCCTTAGTTAGTTCTGAACCAGAGAGAAGCATCTTGACATTATCCCAGACAGCCTTGGCTTCAGTGTTGTGATTGATTAGCTTGTAAGTGTCCTTTGGTAAACCTTGAAGTATGATGTTTGAGGCTCTAATATCAGCATCATATCTCTTCTTTTCCTTATCATCAAGCTCATCGTACATTCTTGGTCTATCCAACCCTAATGTAACATCTCCATCAGTTCCGGTTTCGAGAATGTCCCTAGTCGTTCCAATTTGAAATGGTCCTTCATCAATAGACTTAAGGATGTTAGCCCCATTCTCTTTTCCTAAACAATACAATCTGATTCTTTGAGCCTACGAGTCATAATCGGTTCTTTCAAGCATGGGAGGATGAGTATCGGATCCTGCAACTTGAACGTCATCAGCAACAGAAGAAGTGATTGTAGACATGATTTCTAATTCTACGGGATTTTTCTACTCTTTGATTCAACCGGGAAATAGATTCTTTCACGGGATTTTACTAAATCAAGAGAAAACCGTAAAACATATCACGAAGAAATGACAAGTCTCAAAAGACAACTCGCACAACTCACAAACCGCTTCTGTCAAATCGCTTTCAACACAAATCGCTTCACTGTCAAATTGCTTAAGTGTCAAAACGCTTAAGTAACAAACCGCTTAAAGTGACAAACCGCTTAACACACAAACTGATTAACACATAAACCGCTTAAAGTGACAAATTGCTTAACACACAAACCGCTTAACACACAAACCACTTAATGTGACAAACCGCTTAACACACAAACCGCTACCACAAACCTTAACCCGAGAGACAAACCGCTTAATTTGCTAATCAAACTTCTTGAAACAAGGGACAAACCGCATACAAGAAATAGGTCTGAGAGACAAACTGCTTGAAAGAAACTTATCAAAAGCTAAACTTTTCAATCCAAAAACAGTCCAACCACGATGATTCAAGCCTTCCAAACCAAAACCAAAACACTTATGATGATTCTAAACACAAAGGTACTATCAAAATTCAAACTTTAACACTTAAAGTGATCAAAATGATGAAAAAAACTCAAAACTCATTCAAACCCAAAAACCTATGAAAACCACTAATAATCCAAGAACATGTAAGGTAGATGATCAAACCATGGCTTTGATACCAATTGTTACATATTGGTTTTCACTAACACATAATCACACATACATATGGGTCGAATGGTATATGTTTTAGAGACAGAAAGTGGAAGAGAGTTTGGAACTTTAGTGAGACAAAGAAAAATGTATTATGAAAAGCTCCAACCCTTTGCCATGCAAGGCAAAGGGTATTTATAGTTACATGCATGGGATGCCCTCCTTCGGGCTGTGGATCAGGCATACATTGGGTAAAGACCGGTCTGTCCTCCACGGTGTTACATATAAACTACTAGCTATCACTAAATGACTACAATTACGAGCTTTCTAATGATTACCTATACTTGAGGTAACCGACTCTTTAACTACCGGATATTGTAAATCCTAACAGCTATGTAGACTATAAAGGAAGAATTGCATGCTAAAGATTCAAGTTAATTGAAAGTATGAATGGCTAGTCCATTATCAACATAAGTAGGACTTCATATACTCTGTTCAACACCTAAGTACATTGCTACTCATAGGCATTCGAAGAGAATGGGAAAGTGTATAAAACTATTGTATGCTTTCTACTGGAAATGTAACACTTACAATGTTGACAAATCCATTGGGAGCAATTGCATTTTATAACTAAAATAACATTCCTATAATGTTGTCAATTTCAGTAAGAGCTACGGGAATTATTTCCTTGTTAGTCACCCATATCATTTCAAACTTGCTTTGAAATAATTCATTACTTTCCGAATATGAACGACCATTGCTTAAAGGAAAATTGCATTTTATTTTATAAGATAACTCGTTGCTTTTCTGTTGTTGCTCTCTAAAGAGTTACCTATAGAATAATAATCCACAATTCCTTATTATAGGTTATGGTTCTAAAACTACTTGTAATATCTATGACATTATCATATTGTTTATACAAAACAATCACATGTTGTTTTTTTTTCATAATATGATGTTGTGCCTTACACAAGTGGGAGAAATCTCAAAGTGTGTGCAAGGAACAACAATATTATTGGTATCTCTTGACCGCATGGTAAATAAAACTAATAATTCTACTAGGACTTAAACATGCGAGATGTTTATTGCCCTACTACATGTTAATAAGAATTCTACTAGGACTTAAAGACGCGAGTTGTTTATTGCCCTACTACTCTAGGACTTGAACATGCAAGATGTTTTGTGCCCTACTACATTCAAATGTCATGATATAGTGTAAAAATACTTCAACATTTGACTACTTGTTTTAGTCAACATAATTATGGTTATATGATAATGATCATAATCTGAAGTATAAAATTAACTTGAAATTACTATAGAACTCGAGAGTTTGTGTTCATGATTACTTTTGTTAGTATAGTTATGCTTACATGTTAAGACATAATTATAAAGTCCTTGAATTAATCAATGACTTATAACATAAAGTATATATAGTAAAATTGTTATGTCTTCTAGTTAACACATAAATATGAGGCCTTTAAATTATTCAAAGATTTATAATGTATTATTGACATGTTATGTTTTCTTGTAAACACATGAACATATAATTCTTGAACAGTTATGTCTTCTTGTGAACACATGAACATAAGGTTCTTGTATTGTTCAATGAATATACATTATAGAATGCACTTGGTTCATAAATACTTAATATGCAATTTGGCTCGACCCAATTGACAAGTATTTGGTCCAAAGAGAATAATGTTATCTATGAAATTCTGATATAGTTTCACAATTCTAATACCACTTTAATTATGGTATGTCTAATGTATTGAATCAAACCTTATTCATATTGTTTGGTTCATGATAACTTTAATTGTTCTACCTCTAAAACATATCAAGGTTAGAAAATTGCATGTGTCATGGATACACTCAATATAGTTAAAACCAAGAAGGTATTCAAGACAACTCAGAACTGAAAACCCTAATCACTTAGGGATTATAGGTATTCCACTCAAACCAATCAAATCCTAAATCCTTTTGGATTTTTGATTTTTCTACACTTTCTAGCTTGAAGATTTTAGTTTTGATGTTCTTCCTAGCTCGACGAAACACAAAACTGTTGCTTAGATTTTTAGTTAAAGAGTGATACCAAAATTAGAGTTTTTCTACAAACCCTAATTAGTGTTGTTGGAAGGAATTCCATTATGTCTTGATTTAAGTTCTGAATTTGTTAAAATCTTATGAAGCATTTTATTAACAAATCTTGAGATGAGAACTTTAACTATATTTTGTGGTTCCCAATAAAGAACAATTTATCGTTGCTTAAATACTTAGTATTTAGAGAATTGTCTCTACTTACAAAAGTAAGTGGAAGCATATACAAATCTCAAAGTTTTTGAGAACAAAATACTTAACCTTCTAAAATCCACTTATTAATGTCATACTAAGGTTAAACATGTAAGTGTCGACCAAAGTATAATGATTACTCTCATTCATAAATCCGAAAGGATGCCTCATCACTTGAGTGATATTTTATATCAATGATGAGGGATATAAGTTAGAAGATTATTGTAAATCAGCTAACTACTAAAATACATTATCACATCTTGAATCTGATAAATATCTTAGAACTATGAATGATAAGATGCAGTCCTTAAAAGGCAAATCAAGTTTTGAGCTTGATTGTTATTTCGCCTAACTGTTAACCTATGAGGTTGGAATGAGTTTCTTTTGAAGAAAGGCTCACAAGGACAAAATTGTATACATGTTAATGCATGTCATTTAATAAGAAGTTTTTAATCATACTTAAGCAATTAACTATGATTAGATTTTATTATATATGCATGTATTAATTATATAAAGATAATTAATTGTCATGCATGTTTCCTTGTATGTGGAATATGGCAATTCAAATTTTATAACTCTTTCTTTATGATTACCTTTTGCGAGGATGGTGTGTAATCAAAAGGGTTATGAATCTATATTATCTTTATGTAGTATACAAAATTAATGCAATCCAAGTTTGGATTGGATCATGCATCTCGGAGCTGAGATCTTGAATTTAATTACAGTATGATTCTGATTGAATTAAGATAACTCTTGAGTACATCTGACATTAAGTGGGAGCATTTTGTTTTTCCTTAAAATTTATATGTTGAAGATATCATTCCATTCAAGCTAGATATTGAGCCTTAAGCTTGGAATGAAACTTCACTTGGAATTTAGGGAATAAAACAAACAACCTTGAAATAAATGTTTATCTAGAATAAAACAAATGCGAAAAATTAAGTCCAACACAAATGCAATATATCATTCAAGCAAGTCTTAAATGGTATATTTCACTTGGAATAATTTATTACGTGGATGGAAACCTTATGTTTTTAACTAAGGATTTATCATGTATATATTATATTGTGCATAGGATTAGTTGTTGCTTTTGTACAAGAACAGGATGTGCTGACAACAACAATATCTAATTGAGCGTGTATAGATTGTTGTTAATACAGATGTTTACGAATTATGAAGCATAGTGTTGTATAAGTACCAATGATGCTATAGGTTAATTAATACTAGTTGAAGTAGGATCTTATCTTTTATGATAAATCTGCTAACTAGATATGCTCAACATAGAGCATTGTTGCATTACACATTAAGGAATTAGAATACTTTACACTTTTATAAACTGTAAAGATGATTTTTAGTATGTTGTTGACTTCTACTACCTCATGCAAGGTAGGGCGACATCTCCATACTATAAATCTTGCAACAGTATGAGAATATGAGATAAGACACTCATCTTATATCTCAAATCCCTCACTATATGTGAAATTTGAAACAAGTATTCGAAAAGTTTACTCAGATAACTATTTAGTTTTTTCTTGTAAAGAAAGGTGAAAATGTTGGAAACATTATACTTTAACTTACTAAATTAGTTTCATGCATATCAGTTTTAGTATTTGGATAATTGGGATTGAAAGAAATTTTTTACTTTATGATGAATAAAGATACTTGGTATTTGTTATTCATTCATATAGTAATTGTTATCCTATATTTGCATGTTTAATCCTTGAATGATTTTAATGTTCTAAATATGTCCATTGTCAGTTAACAATATGGGAATATTGTTATGTAAGGCAAATGTGAGTGTTGGTTTATTCTAACGAGAATGTGGATTGTTCCCACCAAACTCATATGTATTCACAAGGGATGCATATTGGATACCCCAACTTTCAAACATTTACTTTTGGATCCTTGTCATAAGTAAAATATTGAAAATGGGTTGTTAAAATCGTCCTTAGACTTGAGATGCAAGCAAGTTCTGTTATGTGTGGATATCACTCTTTGTAAGTATAAGCAAAACGCTATCTGAATAAGGTAGTTATAAAAGCTATATTTCGGAGTGATGTGAAGCAGCATCCACAACACTTGTAGTCAACAAAGGGTTTGTTACTCCACTTGATATGTGCAAAAAGATACCATGGGCCCTCTCCAGAAATAATCGGATAATTGTTTGACCGAACCCAAAGGGTAATTCAAGATGATACTTGATTACATTTGGTATATCTAATTAAATTCTATAACGATATTCTAAATGGTTAAACTATATGGAATGAGTTAGGATCCATATCCATGGTTTAACGGTATCTATAACAAAGGATGATTAAAAGCAAGACATTAATAACCATGCTACAGAGAAGATTTCATGAAACTATATCTCAGACACTTTTAGTTAAAAAGTGAGTGAGAGCGTTGCTAGTCGTTTCCATCGTTAGTTTTGTGTGTCATTCGACACTACATCTCCCAAGTGGGAGCTGTTGGTTTGTGGGAGTTAAAACACACATAAACGACTAGAAGTGTGTGAGCCTATAGGGGCACACACGTTAAACACGAGAGTACGTGACAAACGTTTTAAATACTTGATATACTCGACCCGTATTAAGCATGCAACCCGATTATACCCACGACCCATTGGACAATTTTTTCTTTCTAATTGGGTGGATTTTGGAACGCCTTGGGCCTAGTCAAAATTATAGTCGTTTGATGTTTGGACTTGAGACTTGGAGCTCAAGTTTGAGCCCAAGTGGAACTTGTTTTCACAGGCTATATATACACGTAATATAGAAACTCAAGATATATGGTTTTTATCCCTAACTGATGACTTTATTATCCCATGCACAGCCAAAAACGATTCACCAATTCAGTCTTTATATCCAGTCGGATCTATCTCATCCTAATAGGGTTTCTGTATGGCTTATTCAAACTCAAAACCTTGAATTGATTTATTGATCCATGTGGTATTAGAGTTTTGTAGTTTTGGAGTTGTTGTTATTTGTTCCAGGTTGAACGTGGTTTAATAACAAGGGGTTTTGTTTTATGTTCATTGGTACTCGGATAGAAAAAGGTACAAGAATACCAGACATGTTTTGTCTGATATCAGGTAACACACAGAAAAGGTTCTCGGGAAGTGATAGTTTCTCCGACAGAAGATAAAGATTGTCTCTTGGGTTTTCTTTGTTCGTGGTATTCAAGTTATCAAGGTGTTGATTTGGTTAAACGTTCTTGACTAGCGTTTATTCGAACGTACTTGGTTTAAGTGTTTGTGTGTGATACTTGTAGAGGTATCTATTTTAGATACTTGGTTTCTTTGGTTTCTTGTTCGTTTGATAGCTTGCAGTTGACATCAAAGGTTAGTTTTCTTTTACCTTTTATTCATTATAGTTTATTATTTACGTGTTAACCTAATTGCGTAAACTAGATCCATATTTCACTGCGTACTCGTTGCGTTACTTGGTTAACTAGAATATAAAATCCCAACATGTTAAACTATAACTAATTCTTAACCAAATAAATGTAAAAAAGTTATGTGAATTAAATTCACAAAATAACATTTGGCATGGTTCTTTTTCATTTTCATTATAAATTACTAATTATCACATATATAAAGTTAACTTGACGTCTATTCCCTTTAACATAACTTGATATACATGATTTTATTTTATAAACATTATACATACCATTTAAAAAACCTTTTATAAACATTCAAATAAGCAATACACCCCAATTAAAGCACTCTAACTCACCTGCTCAAAATCACCAAGCGTCCACATCTTCCGCACATAAAAATCAACAAAACTCTCTCACCTGCGCTTAACAAACCTGCTCAGGTATTCGTTGTTAGTTAATTACTTCAATAGAGGTCGTGGTTCGTTGTTGTTGAACCGAAATGGTGGTGTTTGATATGTGAATTTGGGTAATTAGTTCATTAGAGGTTTATAGTTACAAGTATTTAGTTGTGATTCGTTGAATTTGAACTCTAAAATTGGTTAATTGCGTTAATTGTTGCATATAAGATGTTTGATGATATGCCTAACTCAAATTAGTTTATGATATACATCAAGTGTTGCTTGTACGGTGTTTGATAATTGATTATGCCTAACTCAAATTAGTTTATGATATACATCAAGTGTTGCTTGTACGGTGTTTGATAATTGATTAGCTGAACCTGATGCATGTAAAGTGTTTGATGATATGCCTAACTCAAGTCGTGTACTCGTATAGTCAAAATATACATTAATATAGTATATATGATTTAATTGTATATTTGTATTTAAGTGCCGAATATGTAGATTATGTAGCATCTAGTAGAAATAGGTGTTAACGAGAACTAGTAAACATGATAAAACCCCTAAAAGCGTGTTTAATATTAAATATGAAACATGTGAGACTTGTTTGTGTGGATACTAGTAAATTGTTTAGGTTGTGCAAAATTTCTGACTTAGCGAGAACCATTAGATAAAAGTCTCTCTATGTGTGTGTGAGATAGTGTCGACAAGTTTTTATGTTAGATTAGAAAGTTAGTGCATACTAGTAGTTTGTTATATGTCTTTTGGTGGATTAGAAATGTAATGTTACTAGGCGTAATGGACCCTGATGTACCTACTCTTGGAACTTTTATCTTCTATTTTTAACAGTGAGAAATAGCAATAAAAAGTTAAAAACCATATGAACTATTCAGTGTCTAACAAAAGAACAGGGGACCATTTTGAAGCTCTTATAATTTATAGATAGGTCAGAAATTACAAAGAGACTAGAGTGTACTTTGTATTTTTATGATATGAAATGACAACTTGTAAAGAAAGAAAATATCCAGATAAACTTACTAGAGCTAGTCTTATCTTTCTGCAGTTCTTAACGCCAAATTCTATGGTGGCGGCAACAAAGCTTCTAGTACGCAAACAATTCATAGACACCTGAAAACAATTAAATTTGATTGCCGCATCATGGATTCAATTCATGATTCACGAGTGGATAGATCATCTTGAATCATCACAAGAGGTATGCATACATTACGCTCTGAATGCATACAACTAACAACTGAATCATTATCAGTTGTCCTAAATATGATCTTACCACTTATAATAAGCTAAAGTTTGATTAGTTGTATTATATATATATACTAGCTTAGAGACCCGTTAACACCGGGTTAGTTTTTAAAGAAATAGATAAATGAGATAATAATAAAAGTAATAATGTAAATTTGTTAAATTTAAAATATGTTTGAGTCACAATCGATTTACAACCATCGCGTTGCCAAAATAAAATAGGTTGACTCGAACATAAAATGATGTGTGATTTCAATGAAAATTTAAGTTGGTATCAAATCTTGTAACATTAAAAATAATGAAGATATAACGTGATTACACCAATGATACATACATGATACAACATGAACCTTGTTCAAAGACCTTCAAGTACTTCTTTATACAAGACATTTGTTGTGGTTTTGGAGAGATTACCATCCTGATCACAAACAACAACCTTCAAACCCCGCTTGCTTTTTACTCTTGATACGGCAACGTACAGTTGTCCATGTGTGAACATAGGACGGGGCAAGTACAAACCAACTTTAGAAAGCGATTGCCCTTGGCTTTTGTTGATTGTCATGGCAAAAGATACTGATATCGGATATTGTTTCCTGACAATCTTAAGAGGCAAACGCTTATCTGACGGAGTAATCCTCAACCTTGGAATAATCACCTTTTTTCGGAAGTTGGTTCCGTTAATGATCTGCGCCTGAATAGAGGTTCTTGTTAATTTAAGTACTTAAAGTCTTGTACAATTACATAAACCATTTGATTGGTCTATGTTTCTTAACAACATAATGTGACAACTCGTACTTTCAGGTCATTTCTCAAATTTACTATTCATCTCGGGAATTTACTATTCATCAGTTACTATTCATCATTTTACTATTCATCATTTTCGGAGTCGAAGTAATATTTTGAGAACGTATTTGAAATTTTACTATTCACAAAACACTATTCATTCCCGGAGAAAATCACTATTTATGCTTCACTATTTCATCGTTTATCGTAAACTAGGTTTACGAGTATCAAATTCACGTAACCTTAATGGTTTAGCTGCGAATTCATGAACAATCATCAAGGACATTTCATATAGACTAAGTTTAGTCTACATATCATTAGCATCATTATCATCATATTAGTTCATGCATGGTTTTGCATTTTACATTATACGCATAAATTCCTATTAAATAAACGCTATCGCGTAATTAATTATTTTGAACATTTGATCCGACACTTCCAAAAATTATCCCGATATATTTTTATACTCATAATAAGATTATAAAAATAATATTATGAGTTTACCCGGTTTTTAAATTTATTTTGTATATAAATTGTTATATTTATATAATTACGACGGTTTTCGTAAATACTACACGATAATTATTATTTCACTCAATTTTTGTAAGAAATATATTTTTATAATTTTTATGACTTCAATATATTTTATTTTGATCTGTTAAAATTTATTTTTAGCTAATGCTATCCTAAATGCTTAAATATGTATACAAGTTACTAATTACCCTTAAATAATTACACATTATACTACACTTAAATACTAAAAACAAAAAAAAATGTGCTAGTCTTCTACTAATACACCCTTGTAGACAAGGGGATGACTCACACCATTTCAATACAAAATATCTAACCTATACTTCACTTATATTCATTTTATACTTACTAAATACATACTTCTTATTATATCAAGTGTGAAAAAAAAAAAGTTTCCTCTCTTCCTCTTGCTCAAGAACTGGCCATAGGAGACCAAGCACAAGGAAACCATTTTTTCTTCAAGTCAAGTTCATATCAATCTAGGCACACTCTTAAGTAAGGTTTTGAAATAAAAACCTAGGGTGTTTAGGATTAACCCTTGTTCATTTAACCTCATCAAGTAACTAGTAAGCATTTCATGTTCATATTCATCTTTCATATTGTGACAATTCGTATTTTCAGGTCATTCTCAAAACATTACTCATGTTTCATTATTTATCATTTATCGTGAACTAGGTTTACGAGCATCAAATTCACGTAACCGTAATGGTTTAGCTGTGAATTCATGATCATATCATCGATGTCATTTCATATAGACTAAGTTTAGTCTACATTTCATTAACATCATTTTCATCATATTAGTTCATGCATGGTTTTGCATTTACATTAAACGTATAATTTTCATATTAAATAAACGTTATCGCGTAATTAATTATTTTGAACAATTGATCCATTACATCCAAAAATTATTCCAATATATTTTTATACTCATATTAAGTTTATAAAATAATATTATGAGTTTACACAGTGTTTTAAATTTATTTTGTAACTAAATTGTTGTATTTATATAATTACGACGTTTTTCTTAAATTCGACACGATTATTGTTATATCACTCAAATTTTGCAAGAAATATATTTTTATAATTTTTATGACCTAAAAATATTTTATCTTGACCCGTGAAAATTTATTTTTATTCAACGCTACCCTAAATATTTACAAATGCTACAACTTACCACTTAACTCATTTAAATTCACAAATATCTTACAATTTCTTACACTTATACACTTTAAAAAAAAAAAAAACATAAACAAAGTATGACAAATACCCCTTGTCGACACAAGGGGTGAGTCACACAAGTGATATTTGCAAAATATCTAAGATACATGTATTATACTATTTTTTTTACTTCATTTCTTTCATTCACTTCACTTTGCAAAGCTAGACCAAAAATTGTCTTCCCTTTTCTCTTAAAATATTCGGCAGCCAAGGGATCAAAAGGAGGATTATTTCCAAGTTTTCAAGTCAAGTTTAATTACACACTAGTATCATTTGTTGCTAAGGTTTTGTAATACGAACCTCAAGTGATTAGGAAAAACCTTTTGTCCATAAACCTCATCATATCACTAGTAAGCATTCATATTCATATTTTTATTTCACATTCATTTTTATGGTCATATCATTTTATTTGAGAAACATGCAAGTCTCATGATGTTTATACCATTTTTAAAGGTTTTTAAGGTTTTTATGTGTTAAATATATATAATCCATCCTATAATTACTCCTTGTTATATTTTAGTTTTGGTGATGTCTAGGAACCCATGACACCCTAAGAAGGTGTATGGTAGGATTAGAATAGCTTCGGAGTTGTTTTGAATGGGTTAGAATAGGTTTGGCGCGAGAAAAACTCATTTCGACACGTTTTGAAAAGGGTCTGTCCTAACAATTTAATTCTGGAAAATCCGACAGTGAACAAAAATATTTGGTCTAGATATTTAGAAAATATACTTTAAAATGAAACCGTGGCCGCTTGAACGGATTAAAACGGAGTTATAACGAAGAAGTTATGAATTTTTCAATTTAGCGACGAAAAATACAAAATTCAGGAAATTTCAGCAAACCATATTTGTTTTGTACGAGTCAAAAATGAAGCTTGGACGTTGTAAATTATGTCGATTTGTTAAAAATATGTTAGTATACTTCGATACGAAGTTAAGGATCTTTAAAACGTAGAAAACGGATTTGTAACGACTAAATTACACATGTTTACAAAAGTTGCCGTAACTATTTTCATATAAGAAAAACTATAACTTGATTTCTAATAAACAAGTTTTGCGGCAAAAACTAGTACCAAGTAAAAGGTTGTTTTTTAACATTGAATTAGAACTTTTTATGAAGTAAAGTCTTCTAGTAAAAGTGAAATCGCCAAGTATACTTTCCAAAATGTCCAATTGTTTGTTTAGCGGAGTTGTAATGAATAAATTACGGTCGCTCAAACTTTGCCGAAAAACCATCCTTAAACTATATTTTGGACTAAAAGTACCATATTTAACCTCTATTTTCTTTATGTTCGAGACCTCTAGGATGAAAACTCATGTACTAAAACTTTGAGATTATCATACGAGCTTCCCAAAACCGTTCAGTTCGTTTCCTAACGCTCGACGAGCACTATTTTACGACTAGCTTTTAGAGGTCGTTTTTGTCATTTTCATGGAAATTTCAATAACATTATTTTACGACGAAAAGTAATATTTTCACAATAAATCACTAAATGATTATCGTCGGATATCATTTCAACGCAAATACATGTGAAGTAATTTAAAAATGGTCAAGACGTTAAAAGATTTTATTTTCGATGAGAAGTATTGTTTTCAAAAATTCATAAGTGGTATAAATATCATCCGAATCACATGCATAACATTACATCATGACTTATTACATATTATATCATTCATAATAGGTCAGTTTCGAGATCACGCTACATTTCGGTGTACTCACTTTTGTCATCACTTCAATTCATCAAGTGAGTTTTCATAGCCCCGTTGTATACATTTAATACTTGTTTTCAAACTTATGGGGGAGAATACATTGCACATCATTTTTATTACGATACCAAGTATATCAAATTCCTTTACATTGCTTAAGTTACCTCATGCCAATTGAATGTCCCCATTATATAACATGAGCCGTTAATTTCATAGAAGCGAGGGTGAGTGGATAGATCTATCTAGGGTGACTCCTCCATCCGGGTTGGTCGATCCCAACTAGTCATACGGATGCATATCATTTAATAACATTATTTGAGTTGTTTGGCAAACACTCTATTGGGGCGAACATCATGATCAGTCTAGTTTCGGTGTCATGGACTTATAGCAATTGTAACATCATTTTTGTGGCAACATTGTCATACATTATCTATACTTGTGTAGTCGTATAATTCATTTTCATAAACCTATGATTTCTCACCAACATTATTGTTTACCGTTTTAGCAATGTATTTTCAGGTAACTAGACATACGCATCATGGCATGATAAGGAACCCTTTTAGAGTCGCGGCGTAGACTTATATCATTGTATATTATGGCATTTTCTTTCAAAACATCGTTTGGACTTGTAATATACTTATATTTTCCGCAAACTTTATCAACTTTTGGGACCTATCTTGTAACTTTGGATGTTTTATATAAATGTCAAACGATGTGTTTTTAAATGAAACTTTAGGTCGTTCAATATAACTGTGATTGAGATGCTATGACAGTCAATCCCCAGGAATTCCATTCCGCTGCAAAACAGATAATTTGGGGGTGTGACAGATTGGTATTCAGAGCTTCAGTTATAGAGAACTAGGTTGCATCATTGACCCTAGACTATAACTACATTATCATAACATCTCATCATTTCATCTAAAATGCATATTCATTTTATATGCGGATTCATATACATTTTTATTCGAGTTATTTACTTTTATTTTACAACGGTTGTCACAGAGATGTCTTCAGATTCTGACACTATCCCTATATCATCTGACACAAACATGGAGGATGTCTCATCCGACACCAACATGAATGATGCCTTATCACACACTATAATTATATCTTCTATTGGCTCTACTTCAGACTTTCCACTTATATTGACTGACATGGAGACCGAACCCTTTGAGGAGGGCGAAGTCGCACCTACACCACCTGTCAGCCCTACACATGGCCCGATTCATCCACCATCACCACTATTATCATCATCATCTTCATCATATTATCTTAGGGAGCCTATACCTACACCAGACTTGCCGCTCAAAAAGCGAGCACGTTTTGACATCCCTGCATCATCCTCTACAGAACCCGAACCACCATCTAGGTTCGAGATAGGTGAGAGCTCAAAGGCTGCTGCTGCTAGACAGCCTTCCACTGAGACATTAGGGGCACGCATAGATAGCCAACAGGTTCAGATTGATAGGATGTTAGAACAGTTGGAGGAACTGTCATTAGATCGAGTGGAGAACATTGAGGAGGAGGTTGAAGGCCTCGTGATAGGTAGAGTTTCAATTGATTTGGCACACCAGGGTTTAGAATCGAGACAGTTACAGAACAGGGGGCATATTGTTGAGTTGAGGCAGGAAATGCCTGAGTTATATGACAGAGCCGAGATGGCCCAGGACGAGCTTCAGCGTCATACACAGGAGTTGGCACTAGCTCGTGAGAGCATGGTTACCGCACAGACTCAGATTAGCGAGTTGAGGGATTTGGTTGCGAGCTTGACTACACAGGTCCGAGATCTTCAGGATCGAGCTGGAGGAGCACCAGGAGGTGCCTAGTGTAGACCTTTATCATGTATAGTTTTTATTTACTGTTATCCTAGTCACAAGGTGTGTGACGTAGTTTAAAGAACTTGTTGTCTTTTGGTTGTTGTACAAACAAAATATCAAGTATTGACTCTACTATGTAGGAATGGTTTTACTATCTATGATATCGGTCCACGAAGGCCGAAATTTTCATGTATATTATCCACGTGTGTTGTGATTTTATTTGTGATATTTCGTGGTTGTTCCGTTGTGATTTCATTTATATTATACATGTTGTGGTTGTGGATATATATGTATAATGTTTGTTTCTACTTACGAGTTCTAATAATTGTTTCATCTTATGGTTTTGAAGAATTATGGCGCCAAAGAAAGCCACACCTGATTTGACTCAAGCTGCTATGCAAAAGTATGTGAATGATAGCATAGCTGAAGCACTAAGGATCGAAAGAGCATCGGTGGCGGCTGCTGCTGAGGCTGCGGCAACTGCCGAGGCCGCTAGACTTGCTGCTGCTGCAGGTAATGCAGGAGGGTCCGGAGTTAGGAGTTGTACGTATAAGGATTTCAAAAGTGGGGATCCCACTAAGTTCAAGGGTACTGAAGGGGCAACTGCCATGGTTATATGGTTTGAGAAAATGGAATCCGTGTTTTTGTTATGTAATTACCCGGAGGATAGCAAGGTTAAGTTTGCTACAAGTACACTACTAGATGGAGCAATGTCGTGGTGGAATTCGTATGCTCAGCCTGATGGGAATGGAGAATGCGTACAGGACCACATGGGTGCAATTCAAGAGTTTGCTGACAAGGAAGTATTGTCCACGTACCGAGGTGAAAAAGTTGGAGACCGAATTCTATGAGTTGATAACTATTGGGTATGATATTGATGCTTACGTTCGAAGGTTTCAAGAATTAGCAGCGTTATGCCCATCTATGGTTTCAGATAACGAGAAGCTACTGGAGGCTTTCATCGGGGGACTTCCCGAAGTTATTCAAGGAGATGTGATTTCGTTTGATCCACAAACGATTGAGGAGTCCATTCGAGTGTCGCAAAAGCTCATGGCTCAAGTGGTAAAGAGAGGCAAAATCGCTAACATCAACCGAAACAACAACAATACCAACAACCGTTTCAATTACAACAATAACCGAAACAATTACAACAACAATAATAACAACAAACGAAAGTGGGACAACAACAATCGAGGTGGAAATGTCGCTCAATGACCACCTAAGAGATAGGAGATTGCGAAGGCCTATGTTGCAGGCCCAACAGAGAAAAAGGGGTACACGGGAATTTTACCGAAATGTGAGAAGTGTTCAAGTCATCACAAACAGGGACGTTGTCCAGATCCATGTGGGAATTGTAAAAAGACGGGACATCAAACTAGGGTTTGCAAGATGCCAACTACAGGGGAAAATCAGAAACAACAAGTAACATGTTTTGGTTGCGGAGAAAGGGGACATTACAAGAGTGAGTGTACAAAGGGAAGGAACCAAGGAAACAAGAATCAAGGCGGAATGGCACAAGGAAGAGCCTACGTCATAGGAGGTGGAGAAGCTAGGGAGGACCCGAATGTTGTAACGGGTACGTTCCTTATCAATAATCGTTATGCATCAGTTTTATTTGATTCGGGAGCAGATAAAAGTTTTGTGTCCACTGCATTTGCACCTTTACTCAATATCAAACCAACCACATTAGACACATCATACAACATTGAATTAGCTAATGGTAACTTAATTAGCACCGACACCATTGTCCGTGGTTGTACACTCAATTTTCTAAATCATCCCTTCAATATAGATCTTATGCCTGTAGAACTTGGTAGTTTCGACGTCATCATAGGAATGGATTGGTTATCCAAACATCGTGCGAGAATCATTTGTGATGAAAAAGTTGTTCATCTTCCTTACAATGGCAAGTTCCTTATGGATTGGTTAGACAAAGGATTCATTAGGCCAAGTTCCTCGCCTTGGGGAGCACCGGTCTTGTTTGTGAAGAAGAAAGATGGATCTTTCAGAATGTGTATAGATTATAGAGAGCTGAACAAGTTAACGGTGAAGAATCGTTACCCACTTCCCAGAATCGACGACTTGTTTGATTAGTTGCAAGGCTCTAGTATTTATTCAAAGATTGACCTTAGATCAGGTTATCATCAACTTAGAGTGTGAGAGGAGGATATTCCAAAAACAACGTTTAGAACACGTTACGGTCATTATGAGTTTCAAGTAATGCCGTTCGGATTAACTAATGCACCTGCAGTATTCATGGATCTCATGAATAGGGTATGTAAACCGTATTTGGACAAGTTTCTGATAGTGTTTATCGACGACATATTGATTTACTCAAAGAGCAAAGAAGAGCATGAAGGGCATTTAAGAACGATTTTAGGACTACTCAAGAATGAGGAGTTGTATGCCAAATTTTCAAAGTGTGATTTTTGGAACCGTAAAGTACAATTTCTTGGTCATGTCATTGATAGTCAAGGATTACAAGTAGACCCTGCAAAGATTGAAGCTGTGAAAGATTGGGCTACTCCAACGAATCCTACAGAAATTCAACAATTTCTAGGACTTGCCGGGTATTACCGAAGATTCATCGAAGGTTTTTCAAAGATAGCTAAAGCTTTGACCAAATTGACACAGAAAAACAAGAGGTACGAATGGGGAAAGAAACAAGAAGCTGCTTTTCATTTGTTGAAGCAAAAGCTTTGCAGTGCGCCAATTTTTGGCACTACCCGAAGGAATTGAAAACTTCGTCGTATACTGCGATGCTTCACATAAAGGGCTTGGAGCTGTTTTAATGCAAAACGAGAAGGTGATAGCGTATGCTTCACGACAACTTAAGGTTCATGAGAAGAATTACACCACACATGATCTTGAGTTGGGGGCCGTAGTCTTTGCACTTAAGATTTGGAGACACTACCTTTATGGTACAAAGTGCACAGTGTTTACTGACCACAAGAGTTTACAATATGTTCTTGATCAGAAGGAACTTAACATGAGACAACGTCGTTGGTTGGAATTACCTAGCGACTATGATTGTGAAATCAAGTATCATCCGGGAAAAGCCAATGTTGTGGCTGATGCTCTTAGTCGGAAAGAAAGACCCAAACCTTTAAGAGTACGATCATTAGGAGTGACGATCAGTTCACCTTTACCATCAAAAATACTTGAGGCACAGATAGAGGCACTCAAGGAGGAAAACCGATCAAGTGAAAAGCTTTATGGTATGCCGGAAAATGCAAATGGCTTTGTAAAGAGAGCAGATGGAATTTTATGCTTCAAGGATAGAATGTGGGTACCATTGTATGGCGGGATACGAGAATTGATTATGCATGAGTCGCATAAGTCAAAGTATTCTATTCACCCAGGTTCTGATAAGATGTATCAGGATCTCAAGAAACTTTATTGGTGGCCGAGCATGAAAGCGGAAATTGCCGCGTACGTCAACAGATGTCTTACTTGCTCTAAAGTAAAAGTCAAATATCAAAAACCTTCAGGATTACTCCAACAACCTGAAATCCCACAATGGAAATGGGAACGCATTACAATGGACTTTGTTACGAAACTTCCTAAGACATCGGGAGGTTACGACGCTATATGGGTAATTGTTGATCGCCTTACCAAATCAGCCCATTTCATACCAATTAGAGAGACTTATTACATGGAAAAACTTACTAGACTTTATGTCAAGGAAATAGTCTCGAGGCATGGAGCGCCAATTTCTATCATTTCCGACAGAGATAGTCGATTCACTTCAAACTTCTGGTAATCATTACAAGATTCATTTGGAACCAAATTAGACATGAGCACAGCATATCATCCACAAACCGATGGTAAAAGTGAAAGGGCAATTCAAACATTGGAAGATATGTTGAGAGCATGTGTGATTGATTTTGGGAATGGTTGGGCTAACCATTTGCCATTGATCGAATTCTCGTACAACAATAGTTATCACACCAGTATAAAGGCGGCACCATTCGAAGCACTTTATGGTCGAAAGTGTCGATCACCTGTTTGTTGGGCCGAGGTTGGAGACGCACAACTCACTGGTCCAAAAATGGTACGGGAAACAACAGAAAAGATAGTTCAAATTCGAGATAGACTTGGAACTGCCAGAAGCCGACAGAAAAGTTACGCAGATGTTAGGCGCAAACCGTTGGAATTTCAAATTGGCGACAAAGTGATGTTGAAAGTATCGCCTTGGAAAGGCGTGGTACGATTTGGAAAGTGCGGGAAATTGAACCCGAGGTACATTGGACCATTCAAAATTTTGAGCAAAGTTGGTCCTGTAGCTTATCGACTTGATCTTCCATCAGAACTTAGTCACGTACACAACACGTTTCACGTTTCAAACCTGAAGAAATGTCTTTCGGACGAATCACTCATTATTCCATTGGAAGAAATACAACTCGACGATAAACTAAATTTCATGGAGGAACCGGTAGAAATTATGGACCGCGAGGTCAAGTAGTTGAAACAAAGTCGTATTCCTATTGTGAAGGTTCGCTGGAATTCTCGAAGAGGTCCTGAGTTTACTTTGGAACGGGAAGACCAGATTCGCCTCAAATATCCTCATCTTTTCACCGACAACACCGTAGGACCCAACAAGGACTGAATTCAGGGACTGAATTCCTTTTTGGTTGGGCGAATGTGACAATTCGTATTTTCAGGTCATTCTCAAAACATTACTCATGTTTCATTATTTATCATTTATCGTGAACTAGGTTTACGAGCATCAAATTCACGTAACCGTAATGGTTTAGCTGTGAATTCATGATCATATCATCGAGGTCATTTCATATAGACTAAGTTTAGTCTACATTTCATTAACATCATTTTCATCATATTAGTTCATGCATGGTTTTGCATTTACATTAAACGTATAATTTTCATATTAAATAAACGTTATCGCGTAATTAATTATTTTGAACAATTGATCCATTACTTCCAAAAATTATTCCAATATATTTTTATACTCATATTAAGTTTATAAAATAATATTATGAGTTTACACAGTGTTTTAAATTTATTTTGTAATTAAATTGTTGTATTTATATAATTACGACGTTTTTCTTAAATTCGACACGATTATTATTATATCACTCAAATTTTGCAAGAAATGTATTTTTATAATTTTTATGACCTAAAAATATTTTATCTTGACCCGTGAAAATTTATTTTTATTCAACGCTACCCTAAATATTTACAAATGCTACAACTTACCACTTAACTCATTTAAATTCACAAATATCTTACAATTTCTTACACTTATACACTTTAAAAAAAAAAAAAAAAACATAAACAAAGTATGACAAACACCCCTTGTCGACACAAGAAGTGAGTCACACAAGTGATATTTGCAAAATATCTAAGATACATGTATTATACTATTTTTTTTACTTCATTTCTTTCATTCACTTCACTTTGCAAAGCTAGACCAAAAATTGTCTTCCTTTTCTCTTAAAATATTCGGCAGCCAAGGGATCAAAAGGAGGATTATTTCCAAGTTTTCAAGTCAAGTTTAATTACACACTAGTATAATTTGTTGCTAAGGTTTTGTAATACAAACCTCAAGTGATTAGGAAAAACCTTTTGTCCATAAACCTCATCATATCTGATAACGCTACACGCGTCGTTCGGGTCAAAGGAACTTCCTTTTCTTCGAGCAAGTTTTATAACACCCTAGGCAGTGAACCTAATCGTTGTAGTGTAGTAATTAGGGTAAGCCACGGGTATTGATATCGTTCTCTAGGGGAATAGGAATGCTAGTAGGGAGTTACTACGCTAAGGTTAAGGTTGAGGAAGATTATTTTTTTATCTTTTTATATTTTATGAAAATGGAAAGGTACGAATCTCGGGTATTGGATTTGGGGGGTTGGTATTTCTACCGATTACTCTACTATTATCTAATTATCTAAACTAAGGTTGTGGGAGTCTATGTCTAATTAATGTGTGCTCGTATGATAGTTTAAAGATGTGTTTACTTAGTTTGTATTACTCCTTAATTATATCCTATTGATGGTTGAGTGTCACATCTTATTCCTAGTTGCGTTGTGTTTCTAAAGTTGTAGGGTATGCGTTTCTCCCTAACTCTTTGAACTTACCAAAGGGTCTTGTCTACAAATCCACTTAGAGATTATAGACTCCTACTCTAAGGCACTCTTCGGATGTTTTAGCCTACAATCACTCAGGTAATCATACTCTAAGGTTCACAAAGATGAATCAAGCATTAAGTACACAACGAATGACCTATCGCATTACTAGATCATTAATCAACTAAGATAAGAAACAACCAATCAATATTTAATAATTAAGTTTCATACTTCCTAAGCAAACACACAAATAAATTAGTCGGACATGGAGAACATGCAAGCATACACACAAATAATCAAAGACATAATTGAATTAATGAAGCAAAGACTTATCTTGGTGTAAGATAGGGTTAAAAACCCTAAAATACTGTACAAGACACCTTAGGTTCGGTTTTAGGTTTTTACTCCAAAGACTCTCCACCCAAAGACTGAAAAATTCGGATTCTATATATAAGATTACAATTGCGACGGCGTCACCTTATGTTTAGTGACGCCGTCGTGTCGCCGCCATTAGGGTTTCGTCTTGGCCACGTTAACCTTGCGACGGCATCACCTTATGTCCGTGACGCCGTCCTCTTCAGCTTCTGACGTCGTCTGGATCGCATCTAGGCCGTCTGAGTAGCGACGGCCTACTCTTTCACAACTAGACGCCGTCCCTTGAAAACACGAGTTTTGAGTTCTGACCCGTCACAATAATTCTCCGACGGCGTCGCAAATAGCTCCTGACGC
This sequence comes from Chrysanthemum seticuspe, assembly GCA_019973895.1. Classification (NCBI taxonomy): domain Eukaryota; kingdom Viridiplantae; phylum Streptophyta; class Magnoliopsida; order Asterales; family Asteraceae; genus Chrysanthemum; species Chrysanthemum seticuspe. The sequence continues at coordinate 321,249,611 of BPTQ01000006.1, forward strand.
CGTCGCCTTCTACATTCAGCGACTGTGAGTGTCTCGATTTCGACTTTGGCCATTTTCTTCATATATTCGCGCCTTTTCGTCCAAATAAGTGCCATTCCAGCATTTTGCCTTCACGAGACCTAAAAAGTGAAAAGGAACGATATTAAGCAATAACGGATACAAAAGTGATCAAATAAGGGCTTAAATGACCCCTCAAAATGGTACCTTTTAAAACCTTATCAAATATCCCTACACTTGTTATTTTCTTGTCCTCAAGCAAATGTGCTTTTAGCCAATTAATTTATAAGTTAGGGGTCATTCAGCATTAATTCAAAACGGTCCACAACACATATAAGCCCCGCAAAAGTCATAACAAGCACGGAAATTACATACTAGCACCTCACATGGGGTGTTTGGATACTCACATCTCTCTCAGGTGTATAAATGAAATATAACAATATAGGAAATGGAAGATAAACACTCATTAACCGGTCCTAGTACATAGATTACCATAGGCTTGAGAATAGATCAAACCTCCATCGCTTTGGCGTAAGCACCTAGGAAAGACTATCAAAGAGGTCTTTTAAAGGGTTGTAATGTTAGGCTTACGGTAGGGAAATAAGGGTTTGGTGGAATAGGCTATATAGTGGTGGTAAGTCAAAAATCTTTATGTTAACTGCATATGAAGAATGGCGTTGCTAAGCCAAGACTCGACACTCTAAACTCTAGATAACTAAACTCTAGACTCGACATTCAAAAATCTTTATGGTAGCCCGTTTTTTTTTTTTTTTTTTTTTTACACTCTATTTTTTTTTCTTTTTCACTTTTTTCTATTTTTTTTTTTCGATTTTTTTTTTTTTTTTTTTTCATACACTTTTACTCTACCATCCTCTAAGATAACATCAAAATACTAGGGATTTATAAGCATCTCCCTACACTTGAGTTTTTATTACTCTAATACTAATTTGACCCGATTTGAAAAGATCAAAACACTTGGGGTACATTATTACGTAAACAAAGGGAATTTGAATTTAACGTTCCCTTCCCGTCATTTCATAAACTTTAACTTTTCCCATGAATCCCAATCGTCCCAAAACTGTATACAAAGGATATGACTTGACTTAGCAACTTATGCAACCAACTAGATAATTGAACTAAGGGTTTAGGGTGATAACAAACATTTGCACTAAAAGTGAGTGCATAAGGGGTAGGCTAAGGCGATTTGGGTGTATATTTGGGGGTGGGGTGTAAACAATGCTCTTCATTGATATTCCGGAAAAACCGAAATATCACGAGAACCGCGAAAAGGATAGGCTCTGAGGGGTTAACTAGGGGTATCGTGTACTAAAGATGAGTACAACGCAAAGGGTGTGGGGGAATTACTCAACCGATGTGGAAGAAGTAATTATATTACAGGTATCAAACAAGGGTTTTCCTAATGCCTCTTATCATTTAGTTATTCCTAACTACACAAGTGTAGCCTCACTTGCGATCTCGGAATGCATCACAAAACAAGTTCTAGAATCTAATATACTACCGGTTCACACTCTAAGCATTAAAGATGAATGCTTTAATTCCTACTAATCTAAGGGCGATCCTCACATTTTTTGGTGGAATTTGGGTGGTAAAGGGTTTTCGTGCTAGTCATATAACTTCCTATCCATGAGACGCTTTTGTTAAGACTAATGGCCCACTCCTATATGTTATGAAAAATTTTAAATTTGGTGCCAAAATTACCCTAACCGACATTTCTCATGGTTTATTACACAAATACAATTAGACAAAGCAAATAGTCAAGGATAAGCATAGTTTCAAAGTTCCCGTTTTATTTTCCCTCCCTACACTTAAACTGAACATTGTCCCCAATGTTCCCCGAAAGTATCAAAGTTATGATAATGGAAGGTAATTAAAAACGAAAGAAACTAATACTCCCCTGATTAGCTCGGTAGGATCCGTGTAAAGTGGTGGTTAAATTCTTTTCAAGAAGAATTTATGCGTGAAAAGCTCCTTCCAATCTTATGTAACTTCTTCTTGACAAACTAAACCTGCACACTTGAAGAAAACAAACGAAACCTTCGCGTAAAATCGGCGATAATAATAAATATAAGACTCGATTTAAACTAGGATATAATGCTTGTGGAATGGATGTTTACAGAATTTCTAAGAAAATTAAGACCTGGAAAATTCCAAAAATTTATAAGTAGCTCAGAAAACGAGAAAAAGTAATCTGATGTTTTTACTCCTTCCTGACGCCGTCAGGTTGCAATCCTGACGCCGTCAGGTTATCCTGACAAAAACTGGTTTGCGATTTTCTGGAAAAATTTCTGGAAAATTTACATCTTTAGAATCTGGAAAAATTTCTGCAAAATATTCATTATGACTCGATACAAGCATTTGACTCGAACAAACAAACATATATATATCTTTTAATTAATTGTTCTTCTCATGTTTACGTTTCTTTTGAAAACGTGTGTAATCCTCCCTACACTTATCCCTTATGTAAAATACCTTTATATGTAATTAAGACGAAGTTAAAAACAAAATAAAGCATTTTTACAAATTTAAACATGAGGATAAACAATTAATAAAAGATATATGACACTAACAAGCAAACAATTAAGCATGGGTTGCCTCCCACGAAGCGCTTTTCTTTATTTAAGAGTCTTGTAGCTAGACTCATAGTCGTGCTCCTACGTTTCCTTACGCATTCTCTCGTGCTCATACTTAAGCCATTCCAATGCTCTTTCATTCTTTTTGTAATCATCTCCTAATTCAAGGCATTTTTTGTAATATCGCTTAGTTTTCTCATATGGGTACCTAAGCCCACTCTGCTTATCCCTTTCACTAAGCAATGGAATAGGGGTCATTCTATTACAAACTTCGATGTCCTTATGTTTAAACCTAGGATGAGCGCGTGGCATTTGGTAGATGAAATCTTCAACCTCATCAGAGAATGTAATTAGACCATCAATCATCCGTTCATTCAACCTAGTCAATTTTTTGAAAGGTTTTCCAAAAATTACTTGAGTGAGGTCCTTATCTATAAATTCTCCTAAGTCTTCTAAGACCATGAATTCTACCAAATAAGCAAAACTTCCAACAAACACGTGCAGATAAATGACTGCTTCAACAACATTGTTCCCTTGATAAGTTAACTGATTGACCTTGATTTTGTTGTATAGGTCCCTTGAGATTAAGTTTAAAGGTAAGAATGAATTCAAATAAGCATCGAACCCTTCTAGTCCTATTTTGCAAGGGAATTGCATGTTAAAGGGGCCATCTTTCTCAATCCTACACCTAGGGTCAAAACATTGGGAGGGGTCTTCCTCAATTTCATTAATGACCTCTCCGCTATCAAATGCCTCACCATAATCAAATTCTTCATCAGAATCAGAGTAATAGAAAGGACTTTGTTGTTGCCAATTTATCTCATTATGCCCTAGGTGATTACCAAAATGGTGGGTGGGTGAAGGGTTTTGTGGGATTGCTTTCTCAATCTCGGGATTGGGAACGGGTAAAGTAAAGAATCTTCGATGAAAAATACGGATCATGGTTAATGATGGTTTTTTACGAACGGGGGTCACGAAGAAAGGGGATAGACTAAGAGAAATCTAAAAATGAGAGAAAAGTTTACTTGATAGGAATCAAGCAAAGAAACCTAAACGAGGTGGACTACTAACTAGCTATTCTATTCCCCGGCAACGGCGCCAAAAACTTGATAACGCTACACGCGTCGTTCGGGGTCAAAGGAACTTCCTTTTCTTCGAGCAAGTTTTATAACACCCTAGGCAGTGAACCTAATCGTTGTAGTGTAGTAATTAGGGTAAGCCACGGGTATTGATATCGTTCTCTAGGGGAATAGGAATGCTAGTAGGGAGTTACTACGCTAAGGTTAAGGTTGAGGAAGATTATTTTTTTATCTTTTTATATTTTATGAAAATGGAAAGGTACGAATCTCGGGTATTGGATTTGGGGGGTTGGTATTTCTACCGATTACTCTACTATTATCTAATTATCTAAACTAAGGTTGTGGGAGTCTATGTCTAATTAATGTGTGCTCGTATGATAGTTTAAAGATGTGTTTACTTAGTTTGTATTACTCCTTAATTATCTCCTATTGATGGTTGAGTGTCACGTCTTATTCCTAGTTGCGTTGTGTTTCTAAAGTTGTAGGGTATGCGTTTCTCCCTAACTCTTTGAACTTACCAAAGGGTCTTGTCTACAAATCCACTTAGAGATTATATACTCCTACTCTAAGGCACTCTTCGGATGTTTTAGCCTACAATCACTCAGGTAATCATACTCTAAGGTTCACAAAGATGAATCAAGCATTAAGTACACAACGAATGACCTATCGCATTACTAGATCATTAATCAACTAAGATAAGAAACAACCAATCAATATTTAATAATTAAGTTTCATACTTCCTAAGCAAACACACAAATAAATTAGCCGAACATGGAGAACATGCAAGCATACACACAAATAATCAAAGACATAATTGAATTAATGAAGCAAAGACTTATCTTGGTGTAAGATAGGGTTAAAAACCCTAAAATACTGTACAAGACACCTTAGGTTCGGTTTTAGGTTTTTACTCCAAAGACTCTCCACCCAAAGACTGAAAAATTCGGATTCTATATATAAGATTACAATTGCGACGGCGTCACCTTATGTTTAGTGACGCCGTCGTGTCGCCGCCATTAGGGTTTCGTCTTGGCCACGTTAACCTTGCGACGGCGTCACCTTATGTCCGTGACGCCGTCCTCTTCAGCTTCTGAAGTCGTCTGGATCGCATCTAGGCCGTCTGAGTAGCGACGGCCTACTCTTTCACAACTAGACGCCGTCCCTTGAAAACACGAGTTTTGAGTTCTGACCCGTCGCAATAATTCTCCGACGGCGTCGCAAATAGCTCCTGACGCCGTCGCCTTCTACATTCAGCGACTGTGAGTGTCTCGATTTCGACTTTGGCCATTTTCTTCATATATTCGCACCTTTTCGTCCAAATAAGTGCCATTCCAGCATTTTGCCTTCACGAGACCTAAAAAGTGAAAAGGAACGATATTAAGCAATAACGGATACAAAAGTGATCAAATAAGGGCTTAAACGACCCCTCAAAATGGTACCTTTTAAAACCTTATCAATATCACTAGTAAGCATTCATATTCATATTTTTATTTCACATTCATTTTTATGGTCATATCATTTTATTTGAGAAACATGCAAGTCTCATGATGTTTATACCATTTTTAAAGGTTTTTAAGGTTTTTATGTGTTAAATATATATAATCCATCCTATAATTACTCCTTGTTATATTTTAGTTTTGGTGATGTCTAGGAACCCATGACACCCTAAGAAGGTGTATGGTAGGATTATAATAGCTTCGGAGTTGTTTTGAATGGGTTAGAATAGGTTTGGCGCGAGAAAAACTCATTTCGACACGTTTTGAAAAGGGTCTGTCCTAAAAATTTAATTCTGGAAAATCCGACAGTGAACAAAAATATTTGGCCTAGATATTTAGAAAATAAACTTTAAAACGAAACCGTGGCCGCTTGAACGGATTAAAACGGAGTTATAACGAAGAAGTTATGAATTTTTCAATTTGGCGACGAAAAATACAAAATTCAGGAAATTTCAGCAAAACATATTTGTTTTGTACGAGTCAAAAATGAAGCTTGGACGTTGTAAATTATGTCGATTTGTTAAAAATATGTTAGTATACTTCGATACGAAGTTAAGGATCTTTAAAACGTAGAAAACGGATTTGTAACGACTAAATTACACATGTTTACAAAAGTTGCTGTAACTATTTTCATATAAGAAGAACTATAACTTGATTTCTAATAAACAAGTTTTGCGGCAAAAACTAGTACCAAGTAAAAGGTTGTTTTTTAACATTGAATTAGAACTTTTTATGAAGTAAAGTCTTCTAGTAAAAGTGAAATCGCAAAGTATACTTTCCAAAATGTCCAATTGTTTGTTTAGCGGAGTTGTAATGAATTAATTACGGTCGCTCAAACTTTGCCGAAACACCATCCTTAAACTATATTTTGGACTAAAAGTACCATATTTAACCTCTATTTTCTTTATGTTCGAGACCTCTATGATGAAAACTCATGTACTAAAACTTTGAGATTATCATACGAGCTTCCCAAAACCGTTGAGTTCGTTTCCTAACGCTCGACGTGCACTATTTTACGACTAGCTTTTAGAGGTCGTTTTTGTCATTTTCATGGAAATTTCAATAACATTATTTTACGACGAAAAGTAATATTTTCACAATAAATCACTAAATGATTATCGTCGAATATCATTTCAACGCAAATACATGTGAAGTAATTTAAAAATGGTCAAGACGTTAAAAGATTTTATTTTCGATGAGAAGTATTGTTTTCAAAAATTCATAAGTGGTATAAATATCATCCGAATCGCATGCATAACATTACATCATGACTTATTACATATTATATCATTCATAATAGGTCAGTTTCGAGATCACGCTACATTTCGGTGTACTCACTTTTGTCATCACTTCAATTCCTCAAGTGAGTTTTCATAGCCCCGTTGTATACATTTAATACTTGTTTTCAAACTTACGGGGGAGAATACATTGCACATCATTTTTATTACGATACCAAGTATATCAAATTCCTTTACATTGCTTAAGTTACCTCATGCCAATTGAATGTCCCCATTATATAACATGAGCCGTTAATTTCATAGAAGCGAGGGTGAGTGGATAGATCTATCGAGGGTGACTCCTCCATCCGGGTTGGTGGATCCCAACTAGTCATACGGATGCATATCATTTAATAACATTATTTGAGTTGTTTGGCAAACACTCTGTTGGGGCGAACATCATGATCAGTCTAGTTTCGATGTCATGGACTTATAGCAATTGTAACATCATTTTTGTGGCAACATTGTCATACATTATCTATACTTGTGTAGTCGTATAATTCATTTTCATAAACCTATGATTTCTCACCAACATTATTGTTTACCGTTTTAGCAATGTATTTTCAGGTAACTAGACATACGCATCATGGCATGATAAGGAACCCTTTTAGAGTCGCGGCGTCGACTTATATCATTGTATATTATGGCATTTTCTTTCAAAACCTCGTTTGGACTTGTAATATACTTATATTTTCCGCAAACTTTATCAACTTTTGGGACCTATCTTGTAACTTTGGATGTTTTATATAAATGTCAAACGATGTGTTTTTAAACGACACTTTAGGTCGTTCAATATAACTGTGATTGAGATGCTATGACAGTCAATCCCTAGGAATTCCATTCCGCTGCAAAACAGATAATTTGGGGGTGTGACACATATTCATATTATGTTCATTTCATCATATTTGAGAAAAACATGCAAGTCATATTGATGTCTATACCACTTTTTATAGTTTTTAAGTGTTATAAATATATATTCGTTATCCTATAATCACTCCTTGAAACATATCACTTTTGGTGATGTCTAGAAACCCATGACACCCTAAGAAGTTGTATGGTAGGATTAGAATAGCTTCGGCATTTGTTTGAATTGGTTAGAATAGGTTTTGCGCGAGAAAAACTCATTTCGACAACTTTATTTAAAGGTCTGATCATATTTTTGAATTCTGGAATTTTCGACAGATTGTAAAAATTTTTGGGCTAGATATTTGGAAAATATACTTTAAGACGAAAATGTGGCCGCTTGAATAGGTTAAAACGGAGTTATAACGAAGAAGTTATGTTATTTTCAAGTTTGACGACGAAAACTATAAATTTCAGAAAATTCAGCATGTTGTTTTACCTTTTTACGAGTCAAAAATGGGTCTTAAGCGTTATAAAATGTGTCGACTTATCAAAAATATATTTGTATACTTTAATACGAAGCTAAGGACATATAAAACATAGAAAACGGACTTGTAACGATTAAATTACACGCGTTTAAATAAAGTTGCCGTAACTATATTAAATAAGCAAAACTAATATATTTCTATTAGACAAATATTACGGCCACAAATGACCATGTTGAGGTTCGTTTTCAACATTGATGTAGTACTTTTTATAGCATGATTTCTTCTAGTAAAAGTAAGTTCGCCTAGCATATTTTCCAAAATGTCCAACCGTTCGTCAAGCGGAGTTGTAACGAATAAAATACGGTCACTTAAACTTTGCCGAAAACCACCCTTAAACAATATTTTGGATACAAGTACCATACTTTACCTATATTTTTCTCCATGATCGAGACCTCTATGATAAAAACTTAAAGCTAAAAATTTGAGATAATGATACAAGCTTTCCAAAACCATTGAGTTTGTTTCCTAACACTCGATGTGCACCATTTTACGACTAGCATTTCGAGGCTATTTAGTCACTTTCCTGAAATTGTCAAATGACATTATTTTACGACAAAAAGTTATAATTCCATAATAAATCATTAAATAACTATCGTAGGATGTCATTTCAACAAAAATACTTGTAAAGTAATTTATAGACTGTCAAGACGTTATCAGATTATTTTTCGACGATAAGTGTTATTTTCAAAAATTCACAAGTGGTATAGATATCATACGAATTGCATGCATGACATTACATCATGACTTATTATAGAACATATCATTCATAATAGGACACGGTTAGAGGTTGCGCCTCATTTCAAGTGTATCCACTTTTGCCATCGCATCATTGTCCAAGTGAGTTTCATAGCCCCTACTTTTATACGTTTTGAATTACTTTTGGGGGAGATACATGCTCAATTATTTTCATTTACTTTCATAGTTACTCTAAACTTTTATGGATTACCGTGAGTTCCATAGCCCCATTTTCAATTGTTTTTATACTACTTTTGGGGGAGATACATGCTCAACAACTTTTATGACATTCATGACTATTTGCAAACTATATGTTTATCTGAACTGAATGTTTAGTCATACGAAGTAACAATTTTGCCATATTTAGAATTTCTATATCATAAATCATTGGACTAGCGATCTTGGTATAATCATTGGACTAGCGGTCTTGGTATAATCATTGGACTAGCGGTTTTGGTATAATCATTGGGCTAATTGTCTTGGTATAATCATTGGACTAGCGGTCTTAGTATAATCATTGGGCTAATTGTCTTGGTATAATCATTGAACTAGCGGTCTTGGTATAAGGTTGAACTAGCGGTCTTGGTAATATCATGAACTATCGGTCTTGGTACAATCATGAACTAATGGTCTTGGAACTATTTGAAGCAACACTCATATGTGTTATATCGATTGAATATTGATAGATTAAGTAATGTACTATTATGGGAATTCATTTGACATCATGCACTTGAACATAAACTATACACATTTTGGCAGTGGGTTGTAAACACACAGGTTGCAAGTTTTGTATGGGCAGAACTTGGAACTGAGTGGATTTGCAATGCCTTTGCTGCATGCACATTCTTTAAAGGTTTTCTTCATGGCAACGCAAACTCTATGAACTCACTCAACCTTTGTGTTGACACTTTTAGCATGTTTTATCTCAGGTATCTAAGGCATTCACTTCATGGCATGCATGTGGACATATCATAGAGTCGCGGTGACGACGCGTCTCACTTGGGTTTTATGAACTTTAAAACATCGTTTGGATTGTAACAAATTTAATTCTGCACATGTCTAATTTCATTTGGGACCTATACTTTGTAAACTCTGATGGTTTTATTAAATCAAACGATGTGTTTTCCAAACGACACTTTAGGTCGTTCAATATAACTGTGATTGTGATGCTATGACAGTCAACTCCCAGGAATTCCATTCCGCTGCAAAACAGGTAATTTGGGGGTGTGACACATAATCGACACTCCGACTTTTAAAGCAAGCCTGTGGTTTTGAACACCTGAGAACTTCAATTCATTTATGAATTCAGGCGAGAAAATAGCCTGTGGTTTTGAACACTTTTATCCACGTTGTCACAACTTAAGTAGACCATTTCTTCTCCTGGAAATTTGGCCAACAAATGTTCATTTATAGTGTCGACTAACTTATTTGTGGGTGCCAAAATCGCCTTTTCTTGGAAGTAGGCCGGATCATGTATGTTATCCAACATGTTTGGATAAGTAAAGTCAATAATAGATGCTATGGGGTCATCAGCAGTATCTATTAGAATATCTTCCGGCACATCTATAGAAACCTCTCCTTCATTTGGTCCTCCAAGCTTGCCGTCTCCCACATTCAATATCCATTCTGTAAACTCTCTTATCTCGCTAACATCTTCCGGTCATGAACCAACAGTAAGCCTCATGTTAGCGGTTAGCTTAAGAACTTTGCAGTAATCCCATAGGTATGATTGTTTCAAAGAAGCACCAAAAATATCTTGGCGTGATCCTTTCGGAATGACTGGAAGAACCTGCCTAAAATCACCGCCAAACACCATCGTCATGTTTCCAAAAGGCTGATAACACGCGTCATACCGGCTCCTACGAACTATGTCTCTCAAAGACCGATCTAAAGCCTCAAAACAAAGCTTATTCGTCATAGGCGCTTCGTCCCAAATAATAAGCTTGCACTTTTTTAACATTGCTCCCAAATCGCTTTGAGCACTTATTGAGCAAGTGGAGGTCTCATCAACGTTTATTGGAATATGAAACCTGGAGTGAGCAGTTCGCCCTCTTGACATTAACAAAGATGCAATACCGCTTGATGCAACGTTCAAAACTATATCACCTTTTCTTCGAATGCCGGCTACAAGTGTTTTCCATAAAAATGTTTTACCGGTACCTCCATAACCGTAAACAAAATAGATACCCCCTGTTCCACTATCAACAGATTTCACGATCATTTCATACACACCCTTCTGTTCCGTTGTCAATAAGGCATACAAACGTTGATATTCAGATTCCATCTCGACCGGGTTATAATCATTTTCATCATATATAAGTCGGTTTCCAAATCCATTGATGTATTTGTCATCAGGGTAAGGCATCTCTGGCCAACGCCTCAAACTACTTCCTCTCACTCGCATAAGTTCTTCAATGTAGTTCAAAGCGATATTTTTTTCCTCATCGCTAACTTTCAAATCTGCATATAAAAAATGACATGTTAATATTTAATTCCTTATAAACTAATCCACAACAATAAATAAGCAATGCAGGGAACCTAATAAACAAAATTTGAACACTAAAAAGCTAAAGAGAAAGTGAAAAGGGGCTGCTATGATGAGGTTGTCGTAACAGTGGGTAACACAAATAAGCTTATGGCCTTATGGGATCTTAAAGTTGACCAAGCTAACTATCATTTGCCCATTATGTAGCTCATGAGGAGCTTTCACAAGCTTGCAATAAGCTTGATAAAAGGCTTCATGAGGTTGCTGTAACAGTGGTGAAATAGCCTAAAGGGCTTATTGAAGGGCAAACAAAAGCTACCAAATAAGATCTAAATCCTAACCAAAGCATAAAAACATGAACACTATATGTATAACTACTCATTGCATCAAAATCTAATCCTAACTCTAACCTAAAGTGGGGCTGCTGTGATGAGGTTGCGTTAACAGTGGGTAACACATCCCTATTTAGTGCTAATGAAGGTAATACAAACTCATCTATAGTGAAAATAAGCTTATGGGCTTATGGGATCTTAAAGTTCATGAAGCTAAGTACCATTTGCCCCAGTATGTAGCTCATGAGGAGCTTTCACAAGCTTGCAATAAGCTTGAGAAAATGCTTCATGGGGCTGCTGTAACAGTGGTGAAGCAGCCTAAAGGGCTTCTTGAAGGTCAAACAAAAAGCTACTAAATAAGCTCTAAATCAGACGTCATGTAACAAATAATTATTCACATACATGAACTACTATATAAGATTTTTAGAGTAACTGATCATTGAGGTTTCTTTATTAAGTGTTTACTCGACAATTATATGCATAAGACGGTTATTACATGTCATGGAGACTTTTTGTACCGTTGTTAATTAGGAGTATACTCGGTCACATTGACTATGAACCTCCCTTATTTAATTTTCTTTTCGACTCTTCTAACAATACAACCAAAGTAATGTGTCCTGCAATTTTGTTAGTGTTGGAATCGCTCCTAACTCGTAAATGGAACGACATTGACGGGATTACTGTTTCTATCTTTGTTACCTTAAACACATGGGCTTGTTATGACAATTACCCATAGATGTATGTGTTTGGGTATATAAACCCCTCCATACTTCTATGGAGGGGTGAGATCTCTTTGTGTAATTCACCTTTCCTTTCATCAATAAATACATAGTATTTCCCTTCTCTCTCTACTCTCTCTCTAACTTGAAGATGGGTTTCTTCCATCTTCCAAGACTTCCCGATTCACCATATCACCCATAGAAACGATCCTAACATTGGTATCTAAGAGCCCTTGTTATTTATGGTTGATTTTGGTGATGTTATCTTGTCAAAATCTTGTGTTAAAAATCTGTTTTTTATTCTTAACCGTTCATACCTTTTTGGGTTAACAGGTTATTTTTTATTCATGTGTGGTATCCTTGTTTTGGTCAAAAAGATCATGTACATATGTCTTGGGTCTTATCCAAACAGTCACTTATATGCTTTTGTGTACCAAATAACGTGAAACAAAAGTGGTCAATCCGTCAGATTCCGTGGTCAAAACAGTCAAAAGAAGCATTTTTTATGATGTTTCTGGGTTAGTATGAAAACTGGTCGAAAAACTCGTCGAAAAAAGTCAAAGGGTCAAAACCCTAAACTTACGCATAAGGGGAATCTTCAAAGGTGTTACGCGTAGCTGTGAAGTTACGCGTATGTAAAGTTACGCATATGCTCTTTCGCATAAGCCTAGGCTTACGCGTAAGAATGGGCTACGCATAAGATGTTACGCGTATGCCTACGCATAAGCAAGAAGCTACGCGTAAGAAAGTAATGAGCAGATAAGAAAAGTTACGCGTAAAATGGACCACGACCACAAACATACCATATACCAAAAAGGAACTAGAATTCAGTTTCATTATGACATCATTAGTCCATCCAAAATCCAACTTCAACAATTAAATTCCAAACTATCCTAATCCCAACATCAACTCCTCACTTTTACCAAGAATCAAATCGAAAAGAATACCACTCAAGATCTCAGATTCGTTCAATTTTTTTAATCTTTCTAAAGATTTTTTAATTGAACTTTTCTCATCATTGATCTCTTGTGTGTGATGCTATCCGAATCATACAAGAAATAAAATATAACAAGCTTGTTACTTTTATTTCATTGATTCGTTTATGACCAAAAAACAAAACGAAAAGTAACAACAATTAAACCTACCCGAGACCCACGATTAGGATCTTGAAGCCTTTATGATTTCTATAAAATGAGTACATCAAGTAGGGTACGTTTGTGTTTGTGTAATGATGTGAGATGAGATTGAGATATTTGGTAATTGGAGCGTATGTTTATGTTGATAGGCGTTTGATGTGAGAAGCAGAGTTATGTGGGAGAGAATATTGGAGGAAAGAGGCGGATACTTTATGTGTGTTAGGGTTACAATACTTTTTAGGTTAAGTGAATTATAATACATTCATACACGGTTAAAACTTGTGCAGAGGATAGGACAAGTAATTTCCATTGGGCCTTGGGTTGCGATTCGGATGATAGGGCCCAACTGAGAACGTGTATTAGAATTGTGATTGGTCTTCTTATTGGATTTGATGAATGGATTTATGGACTGTGTCTTGCACTTTGGACTCCATGATGGGACGCAGACAAGTAATAGAATTTGTTATCCGAATTTTTATGACAAAATTTTTGGATACAAATTTTATTTTGTGGTAAATTGAATGGTATTTTGGTATGATATCTTTTCACGGGGATACGTTATTTGACAAGATCGGGAAACCATTAACAAGTTCATTTAAACCGTTAACGAAGGCTATTTTTTGGGGCATTTAACCGCAAGATGTGACTACAATGTGAATTCAATATTATTTATTTGAAGTTGAAGTGGGATATCACGGGTGCGTGTACTTAGTATCTTGAAGATATCGGGGTTGGTTGGATGCATGATTCTTTGAGATCCTTGTTCGAGCTTTAGCTAGCCATTTTGAATGACAAAGACTTGAGTTATCTAGTTGAACCTGATGTAAGGAGTTACGTTGTTGTGCTCACAGCTTATAACTATCACTTTTAAGGAGTTACGTTGTTGTGCTCAAGTGTCACACTAAGGTGTGGATAATTTGAGAAACTTTAAGTTTACCTTTTTTGATGGAGTTAAGAAAAAGGGTTCTTCGTCTGACAATAGTGCAAGTTTAAGTCACAAGTTCGGGTTATAATACTTCAGTCTCGAGTTCATCATATTGGGTTTTTCTCCATCAGTAGTCACTACAAAAAGCCGTCAGAATGATAATGGGGTCGGTAAAGAGTTAGCTGAGAAGAGTATACTCGAGTAGAGAAGTTTTATCAGCAATTGATTCTCGCGAGATATTTATGGTACTTCACACTTGTTCGATTAATTGAACATACATGGTTTCGATGTCTCCAATTTCATCATCAACATACGTGGTGTATGATTCTGATTCATTGAAAACATCGGGGGGAAGTGAGTATAGGTGGTGTCTGCTTCCTTTGTTGTTTTTGTATTTTTTTACGAAAACCCTCTCCTTTCATGAATTTCTTCAATCAGGGGGAAGAAATGAGACGATTTGTGGTTTAAACGTCTCACTTTGGTGTTATCGTCTCACTTTCACATTGTTATCGTGCGTGAAGTTACCTAAATAGGATGTTATGATGCCTCACACACGGTCATTTTATCGAGTAATTGCAGATTCACTGGTAACTATTATTCCGATAGACCGCAACATTCGGGGGGAAGTCGTTTCATTTCGTCTTTCGTGGTTTGTTTGGTGTGAAGCATCTATATTTGTGAGAAGATCTGGTTGATTTCTTGCATGTTACCCCCGAACGGATTTTCCGCAATAAGTCAGATTTACCTTGTGTGGTTTACTGCTCATCTACAAATTCCGCTGCGTACTGAAAACGTTAAAAGTTAGAGGAAATGTTCACTACATCAAAGTTTCGAATCTGCTGAAGACGGTTGTCAGTTTGGGGGGAAGCTGATTCAGAAACTTCGCCAAAAAGGAGTGTATGGAGAAGCTGCTAAAGACATGCGGCATGAATTGGGGGGAAGTTAATTCAATTTATGCATATTACATCATTTGTCTACAAGTGAAGAAAACGGTTCTCAAGTCAAGGTACCAGAAGAAGACAAAGAGCGTAACCTTTCATCATCCCTGCATTTGAAGAGCTTATGAAGACCTTTCTTTATTTATTTTCTATATTTGTAGTAAATGTTGTAAGTAATCCCTTATGTCGTCCCATTGGGGGAAGATTGTTGGAATCGCTCCTAACTCGTAAATGAAACGACATTGACGGGATTACTGTTTCTATCTTTGTTACTTTAAACACATGGGCTTGTTATGATAATTACCCATAGATGTATGTGTTTGGGTATATAAACCCTCCATACTTCCATGGAGGGGTGAGATCTCTTTGTGTAATTCACCTTTCCTTTCATCAATAAACACATAGTATTTCCCTTCTCTCTCTACTCTCTCTCTAACTTGAAGATGGGTTTCTTCCATCTTCCAAGACCTCCCGATTCACTATATCACCCATAGAAACGATCCTAACATGTAGAGTATAGGTGGTGTCTGCTTCCTTTGTTGTTTTTGTATTTTTTTTGAATGAAAGAAAAACTTGAACAACCAACCTTCAAATGAAGGTTTACAAGAGTATTTATAGGAGGAAAGCTAGGGCAACACTCCTAGTTTCCATCCTTTCTTAAATGGGCTTGGGCCTAAGCTCATGGGCCTTCTACATAAGCTTAAGGCTAATAACAAACATAAAGGCCATAATAAAGCTAACTATTACATATTAATTACTAACACTTGATTATGGTTTAGGAGTGATTCCAACAATCTCCCCCTCAAGTGTTGGTGATGAACGGTGAAGGCGTTGAGGTAATAGTAGCTCTGACGTTTTCTGACATTCTTCTTTCTTGTGAGAAGAATTGCCTTGATTCGAACAATCTCCCCAGTGTAGAGAGATAGTTGACTTTGAACAGTTGTACTTTGACGTCATCTTTAACTTTGTTCTTTGATTATTGTTCTTTGTGGTGAAAGTGATAGTATGTTGTTGTCAGCTTCAAATCTGCCTCAGGTCTGCTTCGCTGCTCCAGTGTCTCCACATCATTCTTCAATATGCTCACACGCTCTTTGACGTTGGAATTCAATATTGATGAAGTTCTTTAAGTCTTTAACTTTGTAGATTCTTTGGTTTGACGAAGAATCATTCTGACTGTTGTGTTGCTGTTGGATAGAACTTCCATTAGTGATGATGTTGGCGTGAGCATGAGAAGAATCAGCACGATCATCCCGCTCCGGAGCTTCCATAAGAAGAAAACATGTCAAACGGTTAGTAATAAGCGGATTCCGGCACTTACAAGTTTGAACTTCGAGAGTGTTAACAGCATAGTGTGAAAACACAACTCTAATTCTTTAAAAGGCCGTTCCTGAACTGGAGTCCCACAAGTGAGATAACGCGATGTACCAAAGTACATCTACAGTTCAGATGAGTCGCTGAGGTACACCGAAGCATCATCTCACGACTGTAGACCGTTTGAGACACACGCCGCGTAATTCACGGGGAGTTACCAAAGTGACATGCTGTCAGGGCTGTTTGATGTTGACCCTGGCAGGAGTTTCCATTCAATCATTGAGGATCACAGATGTGAACCTCTCATAAATGTTCTCGACAGATTGCTAAGATCTGTGAAGGACTCGATATGAACCACTGCTAATCTTATTTGTTGATCATCAAGTGATAAAATGTCAAGTGTACCTAAGAGATCTTTTGATGAATCTCGTGGCTCTAGACTTAATAGTGCGTTTTGGTTTTCCTGATCGGAGACTAGGGAGAGGGTCTCCTTCTTCAATACCAGCGATCTCTAAGAGAAAGCCAATAGTTTACGTAGGGTTCCCTGTGAGAATGAAACAAGCTTCTGTTGAGAGAAACTTGAGTGGCTAAGAAGGTTTAGTGCATGCGTCACTGGGTCCATGACGACTTTTAATCTTCAATACTGGCGTCACTAAGTGACAACCAGTAGCATATGAATTGAACCCGGTGTCTGACCTAAGTTGAATAATCTGGAGGGCTATTTCTTTTCATCCTTTTCTTTGCATTTCTTTTTGATTCTTCAACTCCTTCTTTCTCTGATTCTCATTTTCTCCTTTTTATAATCATACCTAAGGACTTCTAAGTACTAACTATTGGTGATGTCCTTGGGTAGATCCCTCCGGCTCTGGTGGATCATAGGACGGTTATTCCTAACCATAGTCACCTTATAACTCCATGACTAACCTATGTTGCCATTAAAACCACTGTTTGTGAAAAATCTCTCAAAGGGTTTGTTAATGAAAATCATGTTTGAACCACTGTGAGAGATAGGATTTTGCATAAATACTCCCCCTCCACATGTGCTTAAGAGTTTTAATGGTTTAAATGCACAGTGAGGAAAGAGCGCGCAGATTTTGAATTGATCCACTGGAGATAGACAATCCCTCGCGAGACACGGTTACGTTGCATAGTTAAAGAGTTACATTGTCAGCTTTTAGGTGACAACTAGCTCTAATAACTACCTTGAAGGTGTAGACAAACCTCAAAAGGTTGTCATACCCATCAGAGTTCATGTCTACCAAGAGTGTTTCGAATGGTACTTTCTACTTGGACAAGTCCTTTGCGAGACACGTTTACATTACTAGCGAACTAGCTTGAAATTATTACCTGCCCAGGACAAGTCTTTTCGAGTAACTAATAGTTTAGTACCGTCAATTCGTTGGTTATGTCTGAAGTACACAGATTCATTTGCATTTTGCACAACATATTTCTTGTCACACAGTTTTCTCCCACTCAAAAATGGCATATAAAATGTTATTTTTGAAATGTTGACAATAAATATGACCATTTCGAGTGTTGCGGGAAGATGACCACTATGAACAATTTGTGAACAAAGTTTTAACGCAAATACTCCCCCTCAACAAGTGATATAAACGGTTGAGGTTTTGAAAATCATATGGGGAAGTACTTGTTCTTTTGAGCAAAAACCTTGAAAAGTGATAGGTTTGATAGGTTTTACTCAAAAGTAAGAAGCTTTCGCTCCTTTTATAAGGATTGTGGCACTGAGGCGTACCACAGGGTCCTTTCATGTAAATTACGGGTTGTACACTGTTATGTGTGCACAAGCCATAGACAGAGTTGATCACCCATCCAAATTTATATGAAGGAAACAATTCAAGGGGTACCAGGAAGTGCAGTGATGTTTCCAGGAGTGCGCACAGGGCGTTGAAATCCGGTTACGTTAATCATGGTTCGACCACCAACATAGCTCTCCAATCATCTGAACTGATCCCTTATGAACAACCGTTCATCAATCATGGTGATGATCCTTCTCACATTCCTCCGATCCTGAGAATTCCGTCGCTTAGGGTTCCCAATGTTTTCACGTATATCCTTCAATCGATAAGCTAGTCCATCCCTAACCATCTTCAAAGTATGATCTCCAAATTTGTGAAGCTCATTACACGCCATCAAGCAGTTGCGATGAAGTTCACTGCGATAAACGACACCAAACGGTTTGCTGATGAGCGTTAATTTTGATAGCTGGTTGATATCGGGAAGATCAAGCTGTGGTGGTGTAGGATCGTTAATATTTATGTTGTTAGATGATTCG
Organism: Chrysanthemum seticuspe; assembly: GCA_019973895.1. Lineage (NCBI taxonomy): Eukaryota > Viridiplantae > Streptophyta > Magnoliopsida > Asterales > Asteraceae > Chrysanthemum > Chrysanthemum seticuspe. The sequence goes on from BPTQ01000006.1 coordinate 321,268,316, forward strand.
GGTGGTCTAGGATTGTGATTAAACAAGAAAGCCATTTTGAGAGATGAAGAGAGTTGAGAGGAGGTTCTTGAAAGAGAGTTGCTATATGAAATGAAAGGTTTATTCAAAGAAGCCACACCCCTTCCATGGATGGAAGGGGTATTTATACTTACAAACTACACGACCTCCTATCGGCCTGTGGATCAGGGATACAGTGGGTAAAGACCCGTCCTTCTTCCATGGTGTTGCACTACGCTAAACTATGCTAATAACTGACTAATAAACTAACAAATAACGTAAATAACGACATGTCTACGAGCTAACATATGCTAGACTATAATTGGGGTGACTGACACTTTCACATGGAATTTTCTAATTCCTAACAATCTCCCCCTAAGGGAGGTCACCCCATGAAATACATTTTGCATCCTAGCATTCTATCTTTGACTTTAGTTCTGAGCTCGTAGACTTCAATTCTTCAAGTTCCTCAATCTTTGTGCATTAGTAGCGATTATTCAAAGTCCGCATTGATTTGTACTTTTAGTGGAGGCCTTTAACTGATCCACATCTTTGATGATCTTTGAGCTTTCATTGAGATCATCAGCCACAGTAAATCTCTGGATCACCCTTTATTGTGTTGCCATCATGTGAAGTTGTGACTTTCCGACCGACATGCTCACACTTTTGAATCATGACATCATTCCATCAGAGTAGCGGAAGCCTTACTGGTTCATGACATTTGCAGCAGTGTAGCAGAAGCATAGTATAAAAATATCAGAACCAGGTTATGTAGATATGCACCAGTCATGATTTCTTCAATTAAGTGTGGTTGCAGTGAACATGCGGCTTTGGATTGACTCCTCAATTCTGATCAGCTGCAATCGTCGGAGTGTACCCGCATACGACAGTTAGCAATAAAGCGCACGAAAGTGTCTTTGGTCACTTTTGTTGAATTGAGGTACACGGCCCACGGTTCCCCGTTGATCAGTACAAGTACTGCCTGTGATCAGGTAGGATTCCTAAGAATCTCCTTGACAGGGTTTCGCAGCTGTTCTAGCTGTTCTCAAACCGGAACGTCTCAAAGAAGACAACACGGAGTGAGTGAACCAGCAAATTGAGATTCACTGATTGATGAAAAATGATTTGAAAAACAATCGCGTATTGCTTGAAGAAAGAGTTTTGCAATACGACGAAGGTTTTATGAGAAAGATCAATTTTCAATCAAAATACTTTTTGTATTAGAGAATTAGTACACATTCGACGTGCTAGCGAAAAGAAGAGATTCACACATCGAACGGTTTTTCTAAAAGTATTTTTCAATCAGAGATACTTTTTGAATTTGAAATGAATACACATTCGACGTGCTAGAGAAAAGAAGCTTTGCACATCGAACGGTTTTTCCAAAAGTATTCGTCAATTGCATTCCTGGACCAAGGTTGATTCAAGAATGAATCTCCCCATCGTTTCTATCCAGTTGTCACAAGCTTGATCTTACGAGAAGATCTCACATGTCACCAACCAAGAGCTTGTTTGATGTTGGCTCTAGAAGGATTTCCATCTTCATCGTGAATACTTTTACATACCACTCAGATGTTCTGGCAATACCACAAGGATAATGCGTAGGACTCTTAATATATACTTACTTTCCACATTGTGTGAAACAGCAAGTCTTCAAGAATTTAGTGTCCTAATGAGATATTGTGGATGATCTCTTGGCTCTAGACTCAATAGTGCATATTTGGTTCCTGTGCTGGAGACTAGGGAGAGGGTCTCCTTCTTCAATATCAACAATCTCTAAGAGAAATTCGATAGATAATGTCGGTTCCCCGTGAGAATGAAACAAGCCATTTTAAGAGGAACTTGAGTAGTTTGGGAAGTTTAGTGCAGTGCGTCGCTGGGTCCATGACGTCTTGTCTTCAATACCAGTGTTACCTTAGTAAACACCAGTAGCATATGTATTGAACCCGGTTAGTGCCCTAAGGTTGAATTAATGGAGGGCTATTTCTTTTCACCCTTTTCACATTCAATTTCTTTTTCATTCTTCAACCCCTTCAGTGCTTACCGAGACTTCATAACTAGAACCTTGTTGGGTTTATTCTAGTACTAGCTCTGTCTCAGTCCGCACTCTTCCCATTTCTCATTTTTCTCTTTTTTTTTTCATCATACCTAAGGACTCTACACTATCTAGTGGATTGTCCCTGGGAAGATCCCTCCGGTTCTGGCGGATCGTGGGAACAAATACCTAACCTCACCATCCTTATAACTCTATGCATAAAGTAAAATGGTCGGTCTTTTGGTACAGTTCATTCTTCCTTGAAACCAATTGAAAAATCATTTGGAAAAACAATCAAGGTACTTGTGATACGAGATCAAAGCATTTTGTACCCTAATAGTTTTGATCATTTAGAAAACCTCCCCCTCAACATGTGTGTATGATTTAGAAATTGTTTAGCACAAGGAGGCAAGAGGACTTTGAAATATTTTCTTTGATCACAATTTTCATACGAAAAAAGCCATTTGAATTTCATGGTAAAATTCTCCCCCTCAATATGTGCGTAGGATATTTGAAATCATTTTATCACATAGAGGCAATAGTTCTTTTGAAGCACATTTACGATCACACAAGCCATTAAGAAACCATTTAAAACTCAATCAAGGTACTTTATGTTAAAACATAAAAGCATTTACACCTTGATAGTTTCTTTTCTTTAAAAATGGTCCCCCTCAATATATGCTTCGAGATTCGAAAGCGTTTAGCACATATGAGAGAGCAGCCTGCACAACTGAATCAAAACGATCAACTTTTATCAAATTTCATTATTAAATCACAAATTCTCCCCCGATAAAATTATCAAACCCTTTGAGATTTTGGATCCCAAGTGATTTAATTAGGTTTAGAAAACATGGGAGAAACTGTGGCCTTGTTTAAATACTCATCTGGTTTTTGGATAAATCCTCCTCCTCAACATGTGCATTATGTATATTGAAATCGTTTGGCACATGGAGGCAGGAGTGCCTTTAAAGGACTAAAACCAATTCCATTTAAAACAGATAAGAGATTTAACTCACGATCTCTCCCTTGATCAAAAATATCAAACCATTTGAGATTTGTGATCCCATCTGATTTAAATTATTTAGAAAGTTTTAGGGAAAGACGTGGCAAGATTTAATTTTGAAAAATGACAGATAAGGACATGATTTAGACATTAAAGATTGTTAGTGTCAGGTATGATAGTTTTTAAGAGATCTTTAAGTAAAATAAAACAATTTCACAATCAAACAAGAACAGAAAAATTTTTATTTTGACAGATCTTTGAGTTTTAAAGAAAAACCATACCATGACATAACATTAAATCTTTAGATCACCACATTTTAGCGTACAAAACGGAACTTTTTGTGAAGAAATATCGTTTTGAAAATATTTTATATTAAATCACTCTCCCCCTCAATCGATGACCGAAGTCGATAATTGAGTGACTTAAGTTTTGATAAAATGAAGTCCGGTGATTTTCAAAATTAAGTCCAATATATTTTCAAAACAACATTTTTCCATTTTCAAAACAATTTAATTCATTTAACTCAAAAATTGTTTAAAAATGGTATCCTGCACAAAGATTCGTTAGGTGGTTGAGCCGCTTTTGTTGTTGTTGCTGTAGGGTTTGGAAGAAAAACCATCTGCTGATGCAGTGAGACTTCTTCTTACGTTGCATTTTGAATGCCGACTGAGGTCAAATTAAGCTCTGTTTCTTCAATCACTTAGAAGAAAACCATCTGATGATGCAGTGAGACCTCTTATGTTGCATTTATGCCAACTCTCCATTGAAGTCCAATTAAGCTCTGTTTCTTCATTTGTCAACCCAAGAAATAGTTACCCTTTCCTTTCGGCATCCAATCATCTTCAATTGTGGGATCCGGATCGGGAACATTCTTATAACCAATATACCTGCATACGTTAGTGAACACACATACAGATATATGGTGGTCAACATCACCCAAACAGCAATTGACTAATAAAAGTCAATGTAACATATCAATCAAATCATATAAATGTATGGGAATAATGTGTACATCAAACTCTAATCATCTAATCCTAGCAATCATATCCTAGGCATCTAGTCCTTCAACATAGGTTAACATCATTTTTAATTAAGCATATTAGGATAATTAAGAAAGCCCATTAGATGATATAGATTTGAAAACATTATCCCCCTCAATCAATGACTCAATTTGTGAAAAGTTTAAAAGTGCTGAAGTCATTGATTGAGTTTGCAGATTTAATAAAAACTCTGAATCTGATTGTTTTAAAAGCAACACATTTACCACCATTTTAGAAAACACCAAATATTTTTCTGAAGAATTTTAGACGGAAAAACATTTGTGTAGGAACAGCACTCCTTTGACATACTTTCCTTGTTTTGTTTTTAGGATAATTGCACGAAATATTTTTGAAAATAGGTTTAGCGCAACACTTTCCTTCCTTTAAAAGAACGGGTTGCTATCTAAAATAATAGCAAGCCATAGTTTTAAGCACGGGTTACAGTCTGAAGTAACTGCAAGCCATAGGTTTAGCACGGGTTACAATCTGAAATAACTGTAAGCCATATTTTTGAAGCCCGGGTTACAGTCTGAAATAACTGTAAGCCATTTGATTTGAGACATGTTTTGAAAAAGAATATTTGAACTTCATCTAAAGTCCCGTGCCATTATTGAATGACATTTCTATGACCGTAGATGTTATCGATACTAGAAGACATGTCAAGAGAAAACATATTTTTGGTATTTTTTTAAATTTTCTGATTTTTATGGGTTTTTGTTGGTTTTATATTTTTCAATTTTCTTTTTGTTGGTTTTATATTTTTGTATTTTGTTTTTCAGAAAAATATATACAAAGATAGAATAGATGATATAGTTAAAGAAGATGATGATACGAGTACCGAGATAAGGATATCGAACAGCCCCGTTGTAGAAGATAGAAGTCATCATCCCTAAAACTTTCACCGCCAAAGCTTCCAAGACTCTTGAATCGAAGAGAGAAATTGAGCCACATGAAAGTGAGACTTTGGCAGCTTCCCCCTAAACCGAAAATCCATGTGATGAGCAGATTCGAAGCTCTATTTCAAGCTTGCCTTAGCTAGGTGCACAGAGAAGCACACCATTATCATCAATCCCGCTGCTCCTTTTAAGAACGAAAATCGAGATTCTTCGTTCGGGGTTATATCATCCAATAGAATAACAGCAAAGTATCATCCCACGTATAAATAATCTTCTTAAATTTCTTTTTCACTGAAGTCTGAAGTGATCTATTCCAAAAGGTGTCAAGAGAAAAATTCCCCCAAGTAGTTGAATTGATGCAGTCAGCCTCTTTGTATAATGCTCAAGAACTCTCCTGAATACACATCATGAGGGTAATGAAGAACACCTCTCCAATGTTCACATCTTTCATCCCTGATGATAGTGTATGAAGCTCAAGAACCCGAAGTACACCAATATCCAAGAGCTCTCCCGAATACACATCATGAGGGGAATGAAAACACCTCCCCATGTTCACATTTTTCTTCCCTGATGATCGTGTATGAAGCTCAAGTATCCGAAGCATACCAATACACAAGGAATGAATAACTGATAACATTGAAGAAGCAGGCCAAGTCACTGATTATCTCTGCGGGCGACAATCTCTGTGGATGTCAACTCCGAAATAAGTGATTATATCTTTGAATCACTGATTAAGCACTCAAGTGAAACAGCTGAGCATCCCCAATGTACACAATCTCTCTCCCCTGATCATTGCGATACCATCGAAATCACCACACACTTGTGTACCTCTTTTATCTTCAGAAACTAACTCTTACATCTCTTCCCCCACATAGTTGGAATAAGAACACTAAATGCCTTGATGAGTAAAACCTTGAGTTTCTCTGCAGTCATGACATTTGTTTTCCCGGGATATCTTCAATCACTTAGAAGAGTTAAGTTCATCAAGTTTACTCACCATGAGTCAAACCTTGAGTTTCTCTGCGGTAATAACATTTGTCTTCCTGGGATATCTTCAATTACTTAGAAGTATTAAGTTCATCAAATTTACTCGCGTTTAGATGCGTGTCTCCTTTCCCCCTTGCTAGTTTAGACACTTCAGAATCAGCAACTCTTTTTAAGCCCAGAAACTAGAAATCTTTTGAGAAGAACATCATTAGCTTAGATTTATCTGTGAGAATCAACTTGCTGCAGAATGACTTGAGCAAGTCTAATTAGGGATTAAATTTGGCATTTCAATCTCCCCCAATTAGTGCTCTCCCCTAAACCGACAATCTGTTTGACAGATGCCCAGATTAAGAAGAAGTCTTTAGATCGTTAAATGCAACTCGTCTTTAGTCTTCTAACATGTAGCAGAAAATGTAGAACAGACTGTAGACTCGACCTTCTTCAGGATTGTTCAGTTGGGGAGTAGATAGTTAACATCTTCAACTCACACCAAAAAGCATCCCACCAAAAAGCATCCCAATTAACTTACATCTTGCAAATCCCCTTAACTAAAATCTCTCCCAATCAAACAAGAACAGAAAGATTTTCATCAAGGAAATCAGCAATAAGGCCGCAATGAACACACAAGATGGTAACGCCAAACTACCAATCACATCAAACAAGAACAGAGAGATTGTTCGGAATCATCATGTTGATGTATACGTGAAGCATTAACCGGAAGCACTTTGTCGATAAACTCATCAATCCGAGTGAAGATGTCAACCAACGGCTCTTAGAAGAGAAAAACTCCATGTGAAGATGACCCGATAATAAGAAGCTCGGTTCTTACATGAGTTTTGAGCCGTATGACCATTTATATTCTCAAATATCAATCAACAATGCAAAAAATTCACACTTCTTCTCCCCCTCAAGAATTGCATACGGAGATGCCATTCTTGATTAAATAAGTGAAAATCATCCGAATGTTCTATTCACACTTCTCTCCCGCAAAATAAGCACGTGATGTCGCCATCTTCATTATAATCGAGCAAGTGGAATGAGAAAACAATCAGTGGTAGCCCGGTTCACTTGAAGACTGAAGCATGTTGATGAGAATGGTCATAATTGAGAAGATTTCTCTTCTTCAGAAGATAAAGCGCACTGACACGTACACTTTTCTTTTCTTTGAGGAACGAGGCTTGAACTGAAGTGTTCAAACGTCATAAGAAGATTTCTCTTCTTTTAAAGATAAAGCGCACTGAAACGTACACTTTTCTTTTCTTTAGAGAACGAGGCCTGAACTGATGTGAACAGACGTCATAATCTCTCTCTTTTCAACTCTCTTAGCAAAACATGTAATCATCACCATTAGCATTCAGTAGGCTCTTTGTAGTGACAACTGATGGAGATAATCCAATATGATGAGTTTGACCCTGAAGTAAACTAACCCGAACTCGTGACTTAAACTTTCACATATGTAACAAAGAGCGGTGCAGATTTCCATTAGCATCTCTAAGTACTCTATACTCTTCATCCAACCAACCATCAAGTAATACACGTACTTTACCTCTTGAAAATCCACAATTGAATGTGACACTGAGCACTACAACGTAACTTCTTAAAGTGATAGTTATTTTGAGGTGATAAGAGCCCAATTCCCCCAAGTGGTAAAAGAAAAGGTAAAAGTCACCCAACAATAACTAGATTTCCAAGTCTTCGCTTTTGATAATAAGTTTGAACAAGGATCATGAAGAATCTTCATCCATCCATCCCTTGATATCTTCAGATACTAAGTACACTCGCCCGTGATAATTCACTTCAACCTCAAATAAATAATACTGAATTAACGCCGTTGTCACATCTTCTGGTTAACTGCTCAAATCAAGCCTTCTTTGACATTTAAATGAACTTTGATAATGGTTTCATCCCGACCATGGTTAAAAGCACGTAACCCCGTAAAACCATGTAATAACCAAACTGCCATGACGAATATCCAAACACACATCCAATTCATGAAGTACTCCCTTTTTATCCCTTCTTCGAAGCAGAAACCGTAGCAGGAGCATCAGATATGATCCCAAAATACACTTTCCTTTCTCCAGGATGAATCCATCATTACGGGATTTTACAATTCTATAGTTTAAACCGAGAAATAGTTTCTTTCGCGGGATTTTACAAAATCAAGAATAAACCGTAAGATAGATCCAGAAATGCTCATTGCTTTAACCAGGATGTTTTCATTGTCACGGGATTTTACAAGTCTATGATTTAAACCGAGAAATAGGTTCTTTCGCGGGATTTTACAAAATCAAGACAAAACCGTAAACAATGTCAGCTTGAATGAGTTATGACAACCTTGGTTTCGGTGAATATCTGTTTTAGGGGAACATGCAGCGGTTCATCAACGGTTCATTATCCAACATTATCAACCATCTAATAAATACTTTGGTAAACACATCATTCACGCATTCTGTCGGCTGTTGTTGTGACAACATGGTGAGGTAAACCCGATATGCCAAACTTGATCATGAAATGAAATTCCCCAGATTCGTTACTTAAACTTGTACTAATCCTTGTGAAGAAGAAACAGTGTACCCAATGTACAAAACCTCTTGACGTATCCTCTACTACGTGAGACACCGAAGTGATAGCTATGTTGTGGGTTAAGCGAGAACGAATCACAACAATAACTAGATAGTCAAGTCTTTATCACCCTCTATAAACGCCCAAACAAGTCATCTTCACGGAAGGGTAGAAAGAAAGAAGATGAAATAAGTAAACGCGCCCGAAAAAAAACCTCACTTCAAATCCACATAAGAAATACCGAATACAAGCAGCCCCGTAGTCATCCTTATTCAATTATCAATTCAAGCCGTGAAATAATATCTTATGTGAAAATGTATATGCCAAAGTATCAACCCGCATGACATAACGAATCTCAGCATTATACCAAATCTCATCGTCAAGTCTCTTCAACAACCAGTTGTGAGAGGCCATACCGCAACTTTGAACTAGATTCAATTGCAAACATTTTCCCTGATCCATTTAATATATCTAAATAAACAGTCCAATTGTTTAGAAAATGTTTTATACGCCATATCCAACAATTAGAGCCTAGTAACATTAAAATCCAACAAAACTCAAATGACGGAGTACTAATATGCGCATTACACATTTTCGTCCAAATAATACTCCCCATCTTAGTCAAATGATGATATCAGATTTTAATGAATTAAAGCTCGGTTCAAATCCAACATGAGCCCATTATACCAATCGGTTCCCAAAATATTAGTCCCAAAATATTATACCAATTTGGTCCAAGAAATCCAACACATGAATCAAATCCAAAATGATATACATTCCCATCATAGCTCCTTTTGAGGGCCCATACTCAAGCTGGTAACACATCTCATAACCCTAAATCCATGGGACTATAAAACTCCACTAATAACACAATCCAACCTAATTACACTCACAAATGATAGTTCGCCTCACTTTATCTCAGAAGCATCCCACAAAATTTTATTATCAAACCCTAAACATTTTCACTGAATATCCGCCCCCCTAATTCTCAGTCACCAAACACTAATTATTCTCAATATTCAGTCTCCACCAAAGAAAAACGCTCCAACACAAGATTAAGGTTTCACAAACCTTTTCAATCACCACGTTTTCTCTTATCCCACGAACTCAAATCAGATCGAGTATGATTTTACTAGGCATGATGACCTCGCCACAGGGATGGCTTGAGCAAGTCATGGATGTGCTTCAATATCAAACGGCTTCAATATCAGTATTGGTCTCGGGTAGGTATAACATATAAACTTTTGTTTGAGTTTCTGAATTAGATTCTTTTGAACGAACTAATGAAAAAAAATGTAACATAATTGTTATATTCTTTTCATTTTCTGTTTTGGATGTTAGCAAATGGTTTTAGATTAATGATGATTACTCGCTTGTGTGTTTGACTATTCAAGATTAGATAATCATTTGAGCATAACAAGCGAGGGTTCTGAAATCTTGAGGGCTGTGATATGTTTTACTCCATTAAACGAACCAAGATAAAGATTGTAGCATCCTTGTTATAACACTTTTCTTGTTCAGATTCGTATATAAAACAAAGTCAGTGATGATTGTTTCGTGAGACCCTGAAATGGTTTGGGTATAACTTTGAATACTCACGAGTACAAATCTGAGATAGGTTCTTGATTGAGTTTTTCGTTTCAGATTTTGTAAATGCATGTGTCGAGTAGGTTGTTATAGTATGTCTAAGTTTGGGGCATGGAAGTTGGATGATGTTGAATGTTTTGATTGACTTGGACTGATGATGTGATTCTAAAGTCTTTGAGTCTGGTATATTGCGTCTATGGTCAATGAGTGAACAACTCGCTTTGGTCTTGTGGTCGTGAGTCATATGGTCAACAACTCGCTTTCTTTCTAACTCGCATCATCTCCAACTTGCATTTGAGCAACATGACAACTCGCTTTTGACATTAAATCAATAGCAACTCGCTCAATAGCAGAGTGCAATACCCAACTCGCTTTAGAAAAGCAGCTGCAACTCGCATCAGTATATGCAATGTATCAGGACAGAATATGCAACTCGCTTCATGACCCACTCGCATTCAGCATCTCGCTAAAAAGCTAGTGCAATAGAACCAAATGCGAGTTAAGTAACTCGCGTGTGACCAAAGGCAACTCGCAATAATACATTCAAAGAATCTGGACACAAAAGCAACTCGCATTCAAAAATGCGAGTTAAGACAAACATTATAAACACAACTCGCTCCAAAAGAAAGTACCAACTCACTTGTATGAAACAGACCAACTCGCTTCAAAGAACATGACCATAAACAGCCTATATGAATCATCATAGTCACCAGAAAACTAAAACTAGATTCAATAAGCACCACCAGCAGCAACAAACAGATTAAGTCATCATAAAACAGCAACATAAGACATGTTTTAACACCACATAACAACACTTGTAAAACCAGTTTTGCAACAACAAACCCACAAACCAATAATAATGAACCACATCAACAACACAAACCGCATCAAATAATGAACAAATCGTATAAAGCCATGAAATAAACCACGAGAATCAACACAAACAACAAAACCTTGGCTCTGGTACCAATTGTAGGATCGTTAATATTTATGTTGTTAGATGATTCGGGTGGTCTAGGATTGTGATTAAACAAGAAAGCCATTTTGAGAGATGAAGAGAGTTGAGAGGAGGTTCTTGAAAGAGAGTTGCTATATGAAATAAAAGGTTTATTCAAAGAAGCCACACCCCTTCCATGGATGGAAGGGGTATTTATACTTACAAACTACACGACCTCCTATCGGCCTGTGGATCAGGGATACAGTGGGTAAAGACCCGTCCTTCTTCCACGGTGTTGCACTACGCTAAACTATGCTAATAACTGACTAATAAACTAACAAATAACGTAAATAACGACATGTCTACGAGCTAACATATGCTAGACTATAATTGGGGTGACCGACACTTTCACATGGAATTTTCTAATTCCTAACAGGTGGAGTGAAGTTGACACGTTTCTGATATGATTCAACGGCAATCTGGAGATCTTCAACACGTTCTTTTATGACTATGCATCTGATGAAGATGAGTAGTGACTTGATGAATTCTCGTTGTATTTCAGTTGAAAATTGTCTCATGCGACCCCGTACTTTGGCAAGGTACATGTCTTCAATATCGTTGAGAGACAAATTCTCAAAGTCAGCTTCACATAATGCATAATCCCTTTCACCCTGTCTTTTGACCACAATCTTCTTGAGAAAGGTGTAGTCCCATTTGGATGAAAGACCAACATGTTGGATGGCAACGATGTCTTTAGTACTAAACACAGCATGTTGTAACTTCTGAACCTGACAGCTTCTATAGTAGATTCGTCGACGTTCAGGCCAGTGATGAATCCCATACAATGCATCTCGGTCGTATGCTTCCATTGTGTTGGAGAACAAATGATTGGCACGTTCCTCAATGGCAATGCAGTTTGAGTAGATAGCTGCAGGGAATGGAAGTGTCAAGGATGTAGCATATTTCCTTGAACCATCGCCACCATGGAGAAGAAATTCCAGGTCTTTGTTGAAGAAATATCTGAAGGGAATCCGTGGTTCATCTGGTTGGCCAATGGTCGGAAGAGGTTTGGTCCAATCGGTGTAGTATGGGGGGTTGTCCCTTTTTATGAAGTCAATGTTTGCTTCCGGGTTGAGCCAATCCATGTTGTTAGACATGGCTCTAGCAATGTTCTCAAGGTGATATTCAACCTCGATGGCACTTTCAGAGGTGTCTTTTAGAATTTGAAATGCTTCATTCTTGATTCGCCTCAACTCAGATTTCGTCATTTTCTTCACATGGAACTTTTCTTGCAAGATTTTTGCATGCTCCAATGTAGAACCTTCGACCAGATCTTGACCTTCATCAGGGTAGGAAGTTTGATTGACAAGTGTAGAGAACCATGCAAAGTCTTCAGTTTTATCGTCATGTAGCCATGATACGACGTCAGTAGTCGGCGTCTTCTTCTTCTTCTTTTTCGAAGGCCTAGATGATGATTCTGGTTTCTGTACTTGTTTGGGAGAGGTGGGTTGTTGTTAGGGCTCAAGGACCTCTTCATCGTCACCACCCGTATACTCAAAGTGATCACCGGTTTTCTGAGTCAGGGGTGGTAACTCGGAATCGTCTTGAGGTTTTTCAGTTGAAGAACGAGGAGGGGACCTTTGTTGAACAGGATTCCTTTGAGGAGGAGGTATCATCGAAGAAGATTCACCAGACTGCTTCTGACGTTTAGGTGCATAGTCTTTATCCTTATCCTTATCTTCATCGTCTCTGGGACGTTTCAGCTTTTCTCCTTCAAATCTACAAGCTTCTTGAAGTTGGTAGTCAAGCAATGCTTGATACAATTTTGCTTCTCCAGAGTTGAACATTGCAGATCGTGGCGACATTTGTGTCACAAGCTTGGCTACCAATTCATTATTCGAGAACACGACCGGATCGGTCGGATTGATTGTGACGGTTAAGGGTGTTGATCGAATAGTTTGCTTGGCGATCTGCATCAGATTTGGATAAAGTTGTCTGGTGAACAACTCCTTTGTAACCTTAGGAACGTACTCCAGAAGGTACTTTTTCGTGTAGCCTTCGATCATTTCGTTCAGTTCCTCCTGACGGAACAGTCCTCTTTGTGACCTTAGGTGGTGTCTGCTTCCTTTGTTGTTTTTATATTTTTTTTTGAATGAAAGAAAAACTTGAACAACCAACCTTCAAATGAAGGTTTACAAGAGTATTTATAGGAGGAAAGCTAGGGCAACACTCCTAGTTTCCATCCTTTCTTAAATGGGCTTGGGCCTAAGCTCATGGGCCTTCTACATAAGCTTAAGGCTAATAACAAGCATAAAGGCCATAATAAAGCTAACTATTACATATTAATTACTAACACTTGATTATGGTTTAGGAATGATTCCAACAGTTAGTACTAAAGTTTAACTTAAACCAACTTAAAGGGGCGTTTGGAATACTGTTACTACTAAGTCTAATTTAAAGCAACTCAAAGATGTTTAATTGATACTGCAATACCGTGAATTAAAGGATTGCAATTCTACCGATATAATGAATAGTACGCATCACATGTATATGGTAACATTATACAACAATCAAAGTTATAAATGAAGTAAGTAAAAAAAAAAAAGAGGTACTTACCTATTTAGTTAACAAATGGCTTTACCTATAAAGACTGATAAGACTAAAAAAGATAAGCAAATTCTATAGCAACACATGTAGATACCCTGACTGTGACATGTAGAGACCACTAACTCTTAATGTGATGTTGTTAGTTAAAAGCAAGTCTTTTGAAGAACATGATATCGAATATATAACATATATAATCCAGACATAACAAATAAACTTGTCATTCCATATCAAAGACCTGTCAATTTTCTTTGATACCAACATCACTACATGTATGTTGTTGAGTACGAAACAATTTATTGTAACTTGATATGCATGATTAAACTAATGCCAACTGGAACAGGACCAAAAAGACAAAATAAGTATTATAGGTTGTGGGCGAGAACAATGATATTCTTTAAGTCGAATTCATAGCATCAAATTCGTACATCTTACTTGTTTACTTTATTATAAAGATCTTGGAAAGCATATATACCAGCAAGAGTAAAATGCAGTTAGACTTGTAACTTTTTTTGGACAACATGGTATCGAATATATAGCATATATAATCCAGACATAACTGACCGTGACATGGTATCAAAAAGATAAGATGGTCTATAGCAAGACAACACTCCACTGACCTAAGAGCATAATCTGAAAGTCGCCATTTCGTTCTAATTATTATAAATAAACATAAACATGATAAAAATAAACACTGAAACACTCCACTGCGACAAGTTATACATGGCTTATGAGCACGACTTATACATAACTTATAAACACCTTAGGACCAGTTAACTGACTTATTTTTTTTCTTATTTAGTGGCTTATGAGCTTATGTAACTCGGCCTATATACCATAAGTCTTTTTTTTTCAAGCTTACTTCTCAGTTTATGAGCTAGTTTTCCATTTTCAAGTTATAATAAGCTCATAAGTGAATTTACGTTATTTACTTGTGACAGAGCTATTTTGCACATTTTAGCCTGAAACATTTTGCACATTTTAGCCATAGCAATACTGTTAAAATTGACTGCTTAAGACAACATAGCGTGCACTAAAGGTACTCTTAGACTTTTAATACTATCTTACATTTCTTGAAGGCGATTGCAAATAAAAGGGTATATAAGGATGATTGAAGGATAAAAGATTATTACTTGGATGCTCTTACTATACGGACCAAGCTTATAAGCAGTTTGTGATTCATAATGTATTATGATTAAAAATATGGTAAAAAACCTTGTGATATGTATATTGCACATACCTGGAATCCCTAAAATCTACCTTCTTTTGTATTGAACATCTTGTGCCAGCAAATGCCATGTTTCCAGCCAAACTGTCAAAGGCGTTGTAAGTTCCTTTTTATTAAGCAATGTGAAAAATAGATCACGAAGCTGTTCAGGGAACGCCTAATAGGCTGCGTCTTTGATACTTTCAACATAGTCCTTATCGTCCTCCAAAAGGCCAGCTGCGTAGCAAGCGTCTTTGTAGGTAGGATAAACGACACCGTTAACCTTTCTAATATCGGCGTGCGTCCGACACCCTTTTGCACTGTTCAGCAGCATCCTACAATAGTAAGCATCTCCCGTTCCTATAGGAACACTATGAATTCTTCTGATGGATTTACCTTGTTTTCTATGCGTCCAAATTCTTTTTGGCGCATTCCAAACAAACATTGTAGGAAACCCAACATAAGTTAATTCCCTTGCTGGCGGATATGATTCATTCATTTGCATCCAACCATCAAACATAGAAGCGGCAACAGTTGGCTTTTCAATAACCGCTTCAAGGCCTGCGTTTTCGTCATATACAAATGTCCGCTCGCCTTCAAGATGAAAGGATAGCCTCTCAACGTTCGGTGTTCTATAATGAACCTCAAAACCAAATATTCTCCAAGCCGCCTCGCAGGCAGATAGGTACCTACAATCCAAGAACGACTTAATATCAATAACTTGTTACAAACAATTTAGGAATTCCTAAAAGAGTTGGATAGTCATTTTAAATAAACCAAATTGACATCATATTCGAGTTCAAAATTCCACCTGCAATCCAAGAACGCCTGAATCTCATCAACAGCTTTATCAAGTTGTTCACCCTCTGCTGTGGTACCCGGCTTATACAACTGTGCCGACACCCTATCCGGACCTTTGTTGATATACTTAAACAAATATTTGATCGAACCTGTTTGGTTACACCACTCAACATTAATGTGGCATTGATAACGTTTGAGAATCATAGCGTTATATGGGATAACATAACCGTTATGCATTTGATGACCGTTCTTTTCCACATACTTTCCGTCGTCCCTTCTTCTATAAATGGGATATCCTTCCGCGTCTACGGAACTGCATTGTGTAAATTTTTTAGGAAAGTGTTTTGTACATTTACCGTCATCCATACAAACCTGTTTTGGATCATCTTCACCGCAAGGACCATGCATCATAAAATCAGAAACCAACTTGTACAAATCCGGGTCCTCGTCTTTATCTGGTATCTTAGCGGAAATGTATTTATCAATCTGATCAGCATTTGGGACCTTGTCGTCCTTGTGCAAGAACAAACAAACATGCGCGTGAGGAAGTCCTCGCTTTTGGAACTAAACGGTGTACACAACTGCAATATTTTGTAACATTTAGTTTCAAGAATACAAATGTATAAAATTGGTGAGATAATAATAAATTGATTATAGAAAACGTATAAATATATATGCTAAACTATTATGTACATTACATGCTTGAACGCGTCCAAATAAACGTCGTTCTTTCAAATCAATCATTAACTGGTCCAGTTTCATTTTAAAAACTCTTGTAAGCGCATCAGGCCTATCTGTAGCAGAAAGGTTGTGGTCTCGCATGTATCTTGCACTCTCCGGCCAGTTAGAATTGCAAGTAATGGTAATAAATAAATCGGGACAGCCATACCATCTACACAACGCCATGGCATCCATATAGTTTTGTTTCATGAACCTTAGTCCGCCAGTAAAAGTAGAAGGCAAGATGACGGGCTTTCTAAGGGTAGTGGGGCCGTTATTGTGGAGTTTGTTAGGACTCCTTGAGATCGTTTTGAGCCTCTAGGGTTTAAAAATAACATAGACACAATTATGCACAGCGGAATATATAAACAACTATATTGTTGGGTTTCTTGATTTGATGATACAAAACAATAAAGAATGAAACATCAAGGGCTCAAAGTGACAAAGAAGAAATCTACAAAAAGATGGAAGGACTTGCTTGCAAAAGAAGATTTATTATTTAGTCCTTCGTAGTATTTTGTAAAGCCTAATCCTCTAGTATATAAAGAGGACATGGGGTGTAGGTTTAATAGATAAGTCTTCCATAATGTAGTCTAGTAAAGGTGTGTGTGTGTTCTAGGGCGTCGTTCATTGTAAACGCCTAGAACTAGTTATCCCTAAGATATGAGATGGCTTAGATCCCTATTATAGTTAGGTAACACGTTATATTCTGATCAATATATAATTGGGGAAGATGTGGAAAAACCTTGTGTCAATAACAAAGTGTTCTTATGTTTATTCCGCTGTGCAATATTATATCTTTGTTATTGTTAAACCCTAGAGGCTTACAAATGATCATGAAACTATCTTTACCTCGTTTTTAGTTTCAACAATTGGGTTTAACAATAACAAAGATATAATATTGCACAGCGGAATAAACATAAGAACACTTTGTTATTGACACAAGGTTTTTCCACATCTTGCCCAATTATATATTGATCAGAGTATAACGTGTTACCTAACTGTAACAGGGATCTAAGCCATCTCAGATTTTAGGGATAACTAATTCTAGGCGTTTACAATGAACGACGCCCTAGAACACACACACACCTTTACTAGACTACATTATGGAAGACTTATCTATTAAACCTACACCCCATGTCCTCTTTATATACTAGAGGATTAGGGTTTACAAAATACCACGAAGGACTAATAAGTAAATCTTCTTTTGCAAGCAAGTCCTTCCATCTTTTTGTAGGTTTCATCTCTTTCTCTTTAAGCCCTTGATGTTTCATTCTTTATTGTTTTGTATCATCAAATCAATAAACCCAACAATCTTCCCCTATTTGATGATGAAAAAACAAACACGGTTCTTGTACGAACTTCCCTAAATGAAGTAGCAGAAGCTGAGATAATAAATCTCACCATGAATGAAACAAATCTTGTCTTCCTTGTCTTCCCCTTAATCCATGCTATCTCTTCTCATATCTTCCCCTTTTTGTTATCAACAAATAGAGAATATAAACAGTAGAAACACTCTAGCATAACAGTGGATTTCAAACAAAGTAGCAGTGATAACGAGTGAACACTAGTAGTGGTTACAAAAAACACTAGCAGTGGTTTTGAGAAAAACACTCGAAACCACTAGCAGTGGTTACGAAAAACACTAGCAGTGGTTTCGAGAAAACACTAGCAGTGGTTTCGAGAAAACACTAGCAGTGGTTTCGAATCAAAACACCATCAAAGCTACCTTCTTCCATAAATTAAAGACACCACACAACGTATAAACAACCTCTATCAAGAAATAGAACAAGTATAACAAATTCAAGAAGTTGAATATGCATGAAAACCCTAAAAATCAAATTTCTGAAAAACCCTTCAGCAGCAGACTTCGACGTATTATAACTTTTTACTCAATGCTCCAATTGACAATCCCTCTGGTCAAAAGTTAGATAAATATATAGAGAACGTCCAACGAAAATTTCGTCACGATCCAACGGTTAACGAAAAAGTTATCGCGTTTTTAAAACTGTGCTGCAGAAAAATACGAGAATTTTCAGATTCGAATTGTGTCTTCTATTAGCCATTCTTCGACCAATAAAACGTTGTGAATTCCTAGGTAACGAGCTCCCCGAGCTCTGATACCAATTGTTGAAACTAAAAACGAGGTAAAGATAGTTTCCTGATCTTATGTAAGCCTCTAGGGTTTAACAATAACAAAGATATAATATTGCACAGCGGAATAAACATAAGAACACTTTGTTATTGACACAAGGTTTTTCCACAAAACTTGTTGATACCAGTTGAGCAAACGATCTAATATAGAAACTGACTTAGAACAAAAGCTTATTAAGTATTACACGGAATTTAACACTTAATCTTAAGAAGAAGAACAGTAAACATTCAACACCTCAATATTATTTATTAATACGAATACTCTTACAGTATTAGGGTTTTGCAACCTTGAAGTGTATCGACCTTAGATATAAAACTTACGTATATCTAACCTAACCTAGGACCTCCTTTCATAGGCTAAGGAGTCCTATACATTATATAATACGTAACCTACAAGATAAATATCTTTTCCATATTTATCTAATACAATAAACTAAACCGACTAAACAAGACTAGCAGTGGTTACAATATATTATCCGTGGTTACACTATACTACTAGCCGCGGTTTGTCTTCATCAGCGGTTACATTCTTCTATCCGTGGTTATATCAAACATGTTCGTGGTTCCAGTACTTAGAGTAATTCTTTATTCAAGGAACCTAAAACCCAACAATCCTCCCCTAAACTTGATATATTCCAACAGAATTCTCAAGTTTCCTTTAAGCTCAAAACATCTGAATTGGAGGATGTAGCCAAACACTTACTAGCCTTAAGAATGTCTTCATACTTCTTCAACAGATTGTAAGCTTAACCATCATAGGGTACTAACATCTTGATACAACCAGGCTTCAACATCTGAGCAATATTTCCTGGATGCTTATTCAATTGAGGATAATCACCTTCTACAAGCATGTGAATAACTTCTCCAGAAACTGTTAAAACATGAACTCCAGAAGTTTGATATAAAAACCATCTTGTAACATGACCATTGTAGAGTCCTTGCCATTCAGGTTCATCATGAGTAGGTTCAAATAAAATCTTCAAATGGTGATAAACTAGTCTCTCATGATAATCATTTGGATGCTCTTCACCAAACTTATTCTTGTAAAGTATCCAAAGATTCATCAAATCATCTCTATCAAAATATTGAAGCATCTGTGAAAATTTATTATACTCATAAACCTCATTGTTGAGTCTTTCAATTTTCCACACTCCTTCACTTCCATCTTTAAGATTAAACTCATAAGAAATAATTTGATTAACATCTTCAACTACTTTCAACTTTTTAGAATCAGATGGCTCCTGAAGCTCAGACTTTCTCTTGTGTCTACTTTGAATCCACTCTTCTTCCTTCTTGGAATTCATTGGACAGAACTGATCATTATTAATCCTCATACACATCTCCAAAATTCTATCAAATGAACATTTACTAAGATTATCAGGAACATGAATGCCTGAGTTCTTAATAATCTTCATAAAAACATTCCTCATTTGTGCAATAGAAGGAGGCTTCTTTCTTATAACTTCCTTCCTGTTTTTACCAATCCTCCTTGCCCATAGACCCATAAGTCTAGCTCTTTCCTCATAATCCAATAGTGCCCATTCTTGTGCAGTATATTCATTGTGTATTTGTTGAGAAGCTTCAAGATAGTTTTGTGATTCATACCATATAGCTAACCATCTCTGACTAGCTTCCTCTTCTTCTTGCTTCCTTTTCTCTAAAGCTGCTTGATCATCAACTATAATACTTTTTGCATACTCTTCATCATAAGCTTCTTGTTCTGCCTTACTTTTAAACTTCAGCTCTGGTACAACAACCCCTTTTCCTTTCCCAATATTAGATTTAACCACTTTCTTCTTCAATGGTTCACCAATAACTAAACTTTTTCCTTTAGGTTTGGTTGCAGTAGATTGAACAGATAAATCAGGTGTAATGACAGGTGTAGAAATAGATGAGGTTCTGCTTAGATTTATCAAGGTACTTGCAACTTCTTTCTCTACTTCCTTGGTTTTAGGTGGTGATACAGAGAGAGTTGTGACAACAGTGGAAGAGGTTATGATAGCAGTGGGTATGAAAGTAGTGGGTAAAATTGCAAAGTCTGAAACTGCATAATTGTGTCAATAACATAGTTGTTTATATATTCCGCTCTGCATAATTGTGTCTATGTTATTGTTAAACCCTAGAGGCTCCTAAACGATCACGAAACTATTGTTCATCACGTTTTTAGTTTCCACAATTGGTATCAGAGCTTGGGTAGCTCGTTACCTAGGGATTCGCAAGGTTTTTCGATGAAGAAGATGGAAAAATTCGAAGCTGGTACAATGTTCGTATTTTTCTGCAGCATTGTTTTAAAAACGCGATAACTTTTTCGTTAACCGTTGGATCGTGATGAAAGTTTCGGTGGACGTTCTCTATATATTCATCTAACTTTTCACCAGAGGGATTGTCGATCTGAGCTCTCAATCAAAAGTTATTAAGTGTCGAAGTCTGCTGCAGAAGGAGGTTTTCAATATCGAATTTTTAGGGTTTTCTTGGATATTCAACTTCCTAAATCCGTGTTTCTTTGAATTAATTCATTATGGAAGTTGTTAATACGTTGTGTGGTGTCTTTAAATTATGGAAGAAAGTAGCTTTGATAGTGTTTTCTCGAAACACTGCTAGTGTTTTCTCAAAACCACTACTAGTGTTTTCTCAAAACCACTGCTAGTGTTTTCTCAAAACCACTGCTAGTGTTTTCTCGAAACCACTGCTAGTGTTTTTTGTAACCACTGCTAGTGTTCACTCGTTACCACTGCTACTTTGTTTGAAATCCACTGTTATACTAGAGTGTTTCTACTGTTTATATTCTCTATTTGTTGATAGCAAAAAGGGGAAGATATGAGAAGAGATAGCATGGATTAAGGGGAAGACAAGGAAGACAAGATTTGTTTCATTCATGGTGAGATTTAATTATCTCAACTTCTGCTACTTCGTCTAGGGAAGTTCGTATAAGAACTGTGTTTGTTTTGTCATCATCAAATAGGGGAAGATTGTTGGGTTTCTTGATTTGATGATACAAAACAATAAAGAATGAAACATCAAGGGCTTAAAGTGACAAAGAAGAAATCTACCAAAAGATGGAAGGACTTGCTTGCAAAAGAAGATTTGCATATGAGTCCTTCGTAGTATTTTGTAAACCCTAATCCTCTAGTATATAAAGAGGACATGGGGTGTAGGTTTAATAGATAAGTCTTCCATAATGTAGTCTAGTAAAGGTGTGTGTGTATTCTAGGGCGTCGTTCATTGTAAATGCCTAGAACTAGTTATCCCTAAGATCTGAGATGGCTTAGATCCCTGTTACAGTTAGGTAACACGTTATATTCTGATCAATATATAATTGGGGAAGATGTGGAAAAACCTTGTGTCAATAAAAAAGTGTTCTTATGTTTATTCCGATGTGCCATATTATATCTTTGTTATTGTTAAACCCTAGAGGCTTACAAACGATCATGAAACTATCTTTACCTCGTTTTTAGTTTCAACAGTTATTACCAGACGCAACACTTTGACGAATGCTTGAGTACGTATCACATCTAAGTTTTGTCTGTTTTGATCGATGGTAAAAAAACGCTCTGTCTCAACCATAGTGTAACCATCCACAAGAAATTGCTGAAACAAACGACCTCCATGCGTAAATAAATTTTCTAGATTTGGGCGATCCATAATCTGAAAAGCAAACCACTCCCTCATAGTGACTGTTTTGTCCCTTTTTTCCGTGGACGGTTCGGAGTTGCAAGACCGAACAGGGCGTCTGCCAGCTTTCTTTCTATGTGATATACCCAAATAATAACCATCTTGCGCCCGTGGCATCAACAAAGGGTATTGTAAAGGAAGGTACATAGGATGGAAAATGTTGATACGTTGCAAACCTTCACGATGCTTTTCTATCACAATATCTCTATCTTCTATACATGTATCGAAGTCACCTACAATAAGACCAGCAACCTCATTTGACGTTGGAAGATTGTAATTCCGTCCATCTTTGCCTCTCTTTGCAATGAGCTTTATTTTTATATTCTGCTCGTTGTCTTCGTTGTACCGGTCACGTGCTCTTCTAAATGTTTGAACCAAATCACTCGAGGAGTCTAAAACATCTCTTATAACAACGATAATGTTTCGATCAATACGGTCATTTGAAGTGCTTTGACCAGACGACGAAGAAGAACCGCTGCAAATGAGAAGATTAATGTGATTAGACCTAACTTCAGAAACTTAAAAACAACGTTTTACTGAATATGCATAAACAAATTCAGAAGTCCAGTGACGCATATTACCTTAACGCTTTTGCTCAATTCTCATTCTCATTATCCGTGTCATATATATACAGCTGAGCAAATTTAGGATGAGCACCTCCTTCCGGAAGCAAACTACCAATACTATGGTATGTTTGTCCATGCAGCCGGAAAATATATGGAGCACGGCCTTGCTTGTTGATTGTATCGTCCACCTTCCCACCCATAGAGGTGAACGAAAACATGCTATTGTATGTTCGGACATTCTTTTTGAAATTTTTACTCTTAGCATCGTCATTATAAAACAAATCATGCAACGGCTATGGGGCAGACGGCGGTTGTTTGATAAACACTTTTCCCTTGCCACAGCATATACTATAGGCTTTGTTTGTTGGTGTAACACCCCCAAATCTCGGTACAACGGAAGACTTAATCAAGTTTTCGGGGCGTTACTATTGGATTGGTATCTCACACAATTATAGCAAAAGATGGTCATTTAACAATAAAATACAATCCCAAATTTAAGTATTCGAAACGTTTAATCCAAAAGTATAAATATTAGGCCCAAAACATGATTTTATAAAATAGGTCCCCAAAGTTTATCAGAGTCATAAATGATCCTTGAACCCTCCTTCTTGCCAAGCTTCCACCGATCACTTTATCCAAATATCTCTCAAACACATGAGAAATCATGCTAAAAGGTCAGCTTACACTGGTGAGTTCATAGATAAAAGTGGGGCTATGAAACTCACCTTTGCCACAGAAATGCACGAATAAATACTAGCAGAAGATAACAGGTAATCACGGCACAACAATGCACTATTCACTATTGACACGACTGGCATCTAACGTTAATCTCCATGGCATCCAAAAGATTGTACGATGAGTACAATAGAATAGTTGTGATGCAACCTAATGCGTATACGATATTCTTAGAATACGGCTCATACGATAAAGAAATCAATAGAAAGTAATGTGTTGTAGTTTTCGTGGATCATTCATGTCATTACTTTCAAAAGCGCATTATCGTTCTCAAAAGTTTATAATTCATATCTCAAAGTTCAGTTTTTAACGTTTCGTGTGGTGGTAAGAAACATAGACGCGATGTTCAACTCATGCAAAAGAAGAGCAATCATCGACAAGATCGAGACACACAGACCTTAACTCACGCTAAAATGGGAAGAGACATTGACCAAGTTAAGAAATACCGACAATACTCAGGCTAGTCAAAGACTAGGAAACGACGACAACTATTTATATAAGATAAATAGGTGAACTTTCGATAATTTCCCCATGATCCCAATGTACACGTTTATTATATAAGATAAGTCTCCATTTATCGCTCAATCAATAAGGGTTTCTCAATCGTTACACATATTTATACAAGTTTACCCGAAATTACTTCATATAAGGTATAGTAAATAGTGTACTATAAATGACACATTCGTTTATTCCCAACCATTACGACTTTAATAAGTTATCTTATCAAAATAATATTTCCAAACAAGTTTATAAAAGCTAACATGTGTTATAAAACACGAGTTACCATTGTATTTAATAAGGGTTTATAATAGTTTAAACTATATCCGTCCATAATATATATATATGGTTATATAATTCAATGGCAGCTTAGATGTGAAAACAGAATATTTAGCTTTATTTCAAAAACAATTATACCTATCTTATTTAAACCAAAATGTTTAGCTTTATTGCAAAAACAATTATACCCATCTTATTTAAACCAAAATTTTAATAGAGTACAACGCACTAGTTAATATAAATGTTATCAACAAGTTTATAAATGGTATTACATATTTATAAGACACGATTTAATATCGTAGTTCATAATGAAAACCATCTATGTCGATATTAGATGGATATACGTTTCACTATTAGTAAAAATGCGAAGATAGAATCTCTAGTATTATTGCAAATCAAAATATATCTTAAACTCGTGTTGAGTCTAACACATTATATTTGCTTAGTTCCAAAGTGTTTCGTAAAGCATATCTTACATTCAATGTGACTTTCGTATAGAAATGTTATCCTAATTTATAAACCGTATCATCCCTACATATTATAATGAATTTCGAAATATACGATATCCCTCTTATTATTTATGTTATATTTCATTAATCATTATAGTCCAATATCGTTATATATTTACTTTGTTAAGTTCTCCAATTTACAAGTCGACTCGTTACACGTTAACCGTTTGACTCATAATGTCCAATTATTTCCCTCGTTCCGGTATCGATTTATAACTAAATCATTACACATTTCAAGTTAGTCCGTTGGCATATTACAAGTTATCATATTATTAGTTTCAATATTCCTTGCTAACATCATTTATGACCAATTTCAATTACCGTGTCTACGTGAATTGAACCCGTAACTTATTTTCACTAGTACCGTATATCCAAATTATAATTTAAGTTATTATCCGGGTCAAACGTGACCCGAGCGCAACGTACACATCTAACGCGACCTATATTCTCAAATCTATACCACATCATGTCTTGGGTTTTAACCATCCCAACCAACCTAGCCAAATGGACCTTAGGCCCAACGTAGTTTATTGATCCGAAGTATAACAAATCACCCAAAGTGACCCGGAGGTCCGACCCGATTTACTAACCCACCTTAGTTTGCTAACCAGACTCACCGAGTCACCCAACTCGGTTGAGTTTTCTATTCCCACTCGGTAACAACCACCAATATTGACCATAATCTCAAATCGAGAACCAAACGAATCCGAACCCCACAAGTACAAAACCAAACTACAATAATACTTCCCCTTTTCAAGAAAACTCCACAATAAGCTGCTGAAACAACGTCGAGACTCAATACGGGCTTCGACCCATAATCAACACCATACTCGACATCAAGAGTAGTTCACAAGGTTCACCACATGAAATCATTACCAAAATGTTTTTAAAACAGTTTTATAATTTGTTTGCCACACAAAACTATTACCAAACCGTTTATAATCCATTTTCAATGAAAGCTTAACACTTGAATATTAACCAACTCGTTTTAAAGCTTGTTCTATTATTCTCATATCCACGAAAATTAACACATAATATGCGTACGAATAAAACAAAAGAAAATAAATATCCATGAGATGTGATTGTGTTTACCGTGAGAAAAAGAAGAGAAACGAAGGTTGTGATGGCATCTCCAATGGGTACAACCCGTAGCCATCAATCCTTAAACCATTATACACGTTCTTACCACGAAACACTCATTTACAAAACTAGGGTTTGAGATATGAGGCGCGTTATTGAGTTTAAACACGCGTGAGTTGCAAAAATAGAACCATCGTGGCCCGATCTACAAGATGGGGTAGGCGGTGTCTTGATTGGGGTTCGCCGGAATTTGGCCGGACTCCGGCAGCGGCGCCGGAACCCTAAGGGTGGCCGGATAATATTTTAGAGAGAGAGAGTATTGGTGTGTGAAATTTAAGAGAGAGAAAGTTGGGTAGAAAATGAGAAGAGGTGGGTGGTTTAGAGGTATATATACCCACACGAGGGACTACTCTTGAACAAGTGGAACTAAAGGGGTTGGTTATGTAAATATTTATAGGGACCGTAGGTGAAACTTCTCTAATCTTTTAGTATTAAGGTCCGGGACTTGTTTAGCCTAGTAAACGAATGATTCATGACTCGGGAGTTACGATAATGTTCTTAAAATATTATTTCCAATAAAAACGATATAAAATACGACTCCTAACTCAATTAAATCAAACGATCGCTCTAATCGACGTTTCTCCAATTACGACGCATCGAGGAATTTATGAGTTTTCACAGCCTCACCTCCTTAAAAGGAATCGCGTCCTCGCGATTCAATTCAAGTCATCCTTTACAGTCTAGAAGGGGTGAGTGCAAAAGCACGAGGGCTTATCTTCACGTTCTCTAGGTGAATCAAGGATCTTACTGCAAGTTTCTATGAACTTCGAAGACAGAGAGGAAACTTTACTAAGTTGTTAGTATTCATCATCTATGATTTCGATAGGTCAACGAAGTTTAAACGTCTAAAGTTTAGGATTTCCCTAGGAATTACAATTGCCTTATCGGCGAGTCTTATCTTCCTATTACACACGAAATGTTAGGAACTCTACTGAGTCTTGATGGTAGCTCAAACCTTTGAGCTACTGGTCTCAATCCAGCAAGGATTTTCTAAAAGATTGAGATAGCGGGGATTAAGTTTTCACATTTACTATTCGCTTCACATAATTTCATGGTGGCTTCGAAAGCTAAATTCTAGGTTACCTCGGAGGGTTTAAGAGATTCACGTTGTCTATGCCTCCAAATGGTTTGTGAGTAACTTACATATCCATCTCAACTTAGAACGGTTTCCTTGGTATCGTTTCGAATAGGTTCAGAGTTGGTAGTTTAGGTATTTCCATTTCTACCCAACAATTGGGATCGGCACTTACGACCATAAAGAATCTCTTTCGGTGCCTTGGAGGTACTAAAGTGATAGGTACTAAAGTAATGTAAGGTGTCTATCCCATTCTTTTCCAAACTTGATAGGCACGCTACGTGTTCTAATAGGGTTCGAATGGTTTCTCTACTTCAGCCATTAGTCTGGAGATGATACACTGCAAGCATATCCAGGTCGGTTTTCTCAGCTCTAGGAAGTGATAGATGAAAAGTGGGTGCGTGGCGATTGCCATAGTCCGGAAAGATGGAAATTAGCATTTCCTAAAGCACACGGTTTCCTTTATGTGTGAAGAAGTCCATTTGTGTAACTTAGTTTTTCCGATCGCGCTTTTCCTTAAAGAAGTGCCATAGTGGAAAGAAGGTAAGGAGCTAGAGTTCAAAGGTGAGGTCTAACTTATTGGAGCAAGTCACTTTGCCGGAGGGAGAGGATTAGGTACTACCTCACCTCCTTAAAAGAAGATAGTTGGGTTCTCTAGTGTTGCTATATCTATATGAGGAGAGACGAGCGTTGTCGTCCATACTTTTCTGTTGGGAATAATCTGTTACCACTGATAGTTGTGGAAGACATTGCTTGGATTACACTAGCAGTGGAAACGTATTACCACTTCTGCCTACATTATTACCACTGCTATTAGATAATGGTTAGAAGAACGCGTCTAGATAAGTATAGAATAGATCTTGTGTATATTCTATATTGTTAGCTTTATACTTATCTTGTAAAGGACTCCTTATACTATAAAAGGAGGGCATGGGTTATTGTCTTAGGTACTTGTCTAATTACCTATGTATTACTCACAAAGGCATCAAGGTGTAACCCTATTGATAAGCAAAGATCACTCGTATTATTCATTAATAATATTGAAGCTTAAGTTATGTGTTTAATCTGTGTTTACTTACAATACATCACACAATCCGTCTTCTAAGTATTACTAAGTAAATTCCGCGTGCTTAATAATATTATACAAAATATCATTGACACAAGGTTTGTGTCCAGATCCATCAAGTGGTATCAGAGCAAAGGTTCTAATATTTTGTTTTAGAAGATTCAAGGAATAAGCTTAACCTACTCACTCAATTCAATGGAGATGGAAAAGAACCAATCCAACTCTTCTACACCAAGGCTACCTAGGCTCAAACTTAATGAGTTTGAGATGTAGAGGATAATGATTGAGCAATACTTTCTCATACAGGACTATGCTCTATGGGAGATCATCTTAAATGGTGATTCTTTCCAGCCTGTGACAAAGACACAGATGGTTGGTGACAGTTTATGTGCCTGAATCTAGTTCTGAAAAAGCACTGAAGAAGAATGATCAAAAGGCTAGAAGTTTGTTGCTGATGACTCTTCCTAGAGACCATATCATAGCTTTCAGCAAGTTCAAGACTGCTAAAGAACTCTTTGAAGAGATTTACTCTGTGTTTGGTGGTAATGATGCTACAAAGAAGACACAAAAGACATTGTTGAAGCAAAGTTATGAAAACTTCTCTGCTTCAAGCAATGACTCACTTAATAGCATCTTCACTAAACTCCAGAAAAGGAAGACCTCAATTTGAAGTTTCTAAGAAGTTTGCCTTCAGAGTTTCAAACTAATGTTACTGTCTGGGAAAACAAATCAGACATTGAAACAATGAAGCTCAATGATCTTTACAACAACTTCAAACTTATTGAACAAAGGTTGAAGAAGGCAGGGAAACTTGGTACAAGCTCTAGTAGCTTGGCATTGTTGTCAACCTCTGTTGACAGTGATGATTCTGAAGATGATAGTGATGATGATGTTGCCACGGCTGGTTCTAAAGTTTCCACTGGTAATGTTAGTGTTACCACCGCAGGTTTAAAGAAGAAGATTGCTAGTATTGGAGATCCTACCTTTTATGCTTTTATCTCCACTCAAGTTAATGGCTCTATATTAACTCATGAAGACATAGAGCAAATTGATGAAGATAACTTGGAGGAGATGGATATAAAATGGCAAATAGCTCTTCTTAGCATGAGGGCTAGGAAATTCTACAAGAAGACTGGCAAGCCTATTTACATCAATGGTGGTGAAACTGCAGGCTTTGATAAGAAGAAAGTGGAGTGTTTTAACTGCCACAAGTTGGGACACTTTGCTAGAGAATGTAGAAGACCAAAGACCAAGGACGACAGGTCTACTTGGTACAAGCAAAAGAAGGAACCAACTGTGGAAGAACCAAAGGCAATGTTGGCTATTGATGGTGTGAGCTATGATTGGAGTTTCATGGCTGATGATCAAGAGGAAGAACCTTCAGATGCTGCTCTTATTGCTATTGAATTTGCTCTCATGGCTTTCTCTGACTCTGAGGTACAAAACTTTGAAAGTTGTTCTAAAACATGTAGGGCTGCTAGAGAAGTTGAAAGGCTTAATGAATCTTATGAAAGTCAAAGAACAGAGTTGATTGCTGCTAATTATGCTGTGACAAACCTTAGGAGAGGTTTAGCTGTATTAGAAAAACAACTAGAGGACTATAGAGAAAATGAGTCTAAATATAATGATGAGATGATTTTTCTTAGAAGAGAGGTAGAACATACGACTGCTGTGAATGAGGCTTTCCAAAAAGAGCTTGATTAACTTAAGAAGATAAACGAGAATGTCAATTTAACTGTTGACACCTGTTATTATCAGTCTAAGTCAATTGATAAAATTTGGATTGCTCAAATACATAGTAAAGTTAAGTCTGGTATGGGTTATAATATAGTGCCTCCACCACTAAGGGGTGTTCATTCACCTCCAGGTATAGATTTAGCTCATACAGGTCTAGAAGACTTTTAGGATCTTAATCTTGAATATGGTCCTCCCAAAACTGTGTAATGTGAGGAAGAGGTTAAGAATGATAATGATGTTTTTGAGAGTGCTAGTGACTCATCAGTCATTGATGAGAATGCTAAAAAGAATGTAGAGACTTCTATCCCAAAAGTTGTTAATACTGTTACAGAGGAACCTAGGAAACAAGCTAATAAACCTAGATCAATTGTAAGGTATGCTGAGATGTATAGGAACAAGCCCACAGCTCCTAGGGGTAACCAGAGGAGTTGGAATCATGTTAAATCTCAACAACTAGGTAGTGATTTTGTGATGTACAATAAGGCATGCTATATCTGTGGTAGTTTTGATCATTTACATGCTTATTGTGACTATCACGTTGGGAGAAAGGAAGTCCATGGGAATAAAAGGGTGGAGTCTAACATGTTTCAAAATAATGTACACCCTAATTCACACAGCAAAATGGTTCCAAGAGCAGTTCAACTAAGAAGTGGCCTCAAAACTTTTGCCACTGCAAAAACTGTTAACACTGCTCACCCTAAGTAACCTATTAAAAGTGCAAAGTCCAAAGCAACTTTTGCAAAATCTGCACAAACAGGGAAAGGAACTTTTCAAACTAAAAAGGTTCATTATAACCAACAGTGGGTACCTAAAACCAAACCAGCAGTTACCACTGCTCATTCAAAAGTTACCACTTCAAGGGTTGTAAACAAGAAAAGGGGGGACATGGGCAATGCCGTAAAGGCCTCAACACGTTGGGAATGGAAACCTAAAAGAACTACCTCTACAACCAATCCCAATGGTGTATCAATGACCTTTGATAGATTTAACTATATTGATACACGAGGCAGATCTAAGTCAATCATGGCTTAGGTCCCCAAAAGAAACTAACTCTTTACTCTTATGTGCAGGAACATCCAAGGACAAAAAGATCAGATCAAGGATATACAGATAGTGGGTTTTCAAGGCACATGACTGGCAACAAGTCATATCTTTCAAATTTTGAACATTATGATGGACAGTATGTATGTTTTGGAGGTGGGGTTAATGGAAAGGTTGCTGGTAAAGGAGTAATCAAAACTGGTAACTTGGACTTTGAACCTGTGTATTATGTAAAAGAGCTTAAGTATAATCTTTTTAGTGTGTCACAAATGTGTGACAAGAAGAACAATGTTCTTTTTACCAAAGATATGTGCTTCGTTCTCTCTAAGGCTTTAAGATGCCTGATGAAAGTCAGATTCTTCTTAAAATTCCTAGAAAAGGCAACCTATATAGCTTTGATATGAACAACATTGTTGCTAAAGATGACTATGCTTGCTTGCTTGCAAAGGCCACAGTGGATGAATCCATGTTATGGCATAGAAGACTTGGTCATGTTAACTTCAAAACCATTTATAAAATTGTCAAAGATAGTTTGGTGAGAGGCTTACCTCAGAAAAGATTTGAAAATGATCAAACATGTATGGCTTGTCTAAAAGGCAGACAACACAGAGCTTCTTGCAAGTCAAAGTTGGTTAACTCTATTGCTCACCCACTTCAAATGTTACATATGGACTTATTTGGTCCTACATCAGTGAGCAGCTTGAATCTAAAGAAATATTGTCTAGTGGTGACTGATGATTTTAGTAGGTTTACATGGGTTTTCTTTCTTAGAACCAAGGATGAAACAACTGGCATCCTCAAGATCTTCATCACAGAAGTTGAAAACCAATATGATATGAAAATTTAAAATCATTAGGTGTGACAATGGGACAGAATTCAAGAATAGAGTTATGGATGATTTTTGCAGAGATAAAGGTATTAAAAAGGAATTTAGTGTTGCTAGAACTCCTCAACAAAATGGTGTTGCTGAGAGGAGGAACAGGACACTCATAGAGGCTGCTAGAACCATGTTGGCAGATTCTAAATTGCCAATCACTTTTTGGGCTGAAGCAGTTAACACTGCATGTTATGTGCAAAACAGGGTTTTAGTGGTTAAAACAAAGAACAAGACACCTTATGAATTATTTAGGGGTAGACCACCTATCCTTGACTTCATGAGACCATTTGGATGTCATGTATCAATTCTCAATACCATAGATTATCTGGGCAAGTTGGATGAAAATTTTGATGAAGGGTATTTTGTTGGGTATTCTATGGTCAGCAAAGCTTTTAGAGTATTCAACTTAAGAACCCAGAAGATTGAAGATAATCTGCATGTTGAGTTCCTAGAAAACAAAGAAAATCTCAAAGGAACTGGTCCAGAAAGGCTGTTTGATCTTGATACTCTAACCAATACTATGAATTATGTGCCTATTTCTATAGGAATATCTTCTTTTGATTTTGCAGGTTTAGAAGAGTTTCTTGATGATGATGAACCAAGCAAGGATCATGCAGATGATCAAGATGAATTCAGTCTACCTCTTTGGGACTATGCAGATAATGATGATATACCAAAAACTAGAGATGCTCACCCTTCTAATGCTTTTGGAAAGGAAGTAAGTAGCAACTTGAATGCTGAAAATTCTGAAAGTAGTGGAAATTAAGATTCCACTGCTAGGCCAGAAGTTTCCACTGCAACACTAGATATGGAAATTACAACTCCAGTTACAGAGGAAGCTCAGGCCAATGATGTTGAAATTTCAAATATGCCAAGTGAGATTGCAGTTCCTCCGACTCCCCACACTTCTATTCATAAATCACATACTCTTGAAAATGTGATTGGGGATGTCTATTCACCTATGAAGACTAGATGACAAACAAAGCTGCCTGATGTCAATGGATTCATTAGTAAAATATATGAATCTAAGACTCATGAAGGCAAGAATGAATGTCTCTTTATGTGTTTTTTTGTCACAAATGGAGCCAAAGAATGTTTACAAGGCACTTGAAGATGAAAGTTGGGTGGAAGCAATTCAAGAAGAGTTGCTCCAATTTAAGCTTCAAAAGGTTTGGGTGCTTTGTGATTTGCCTTCTAGCAAGAAGGTAATAGGTACTAAATGGGTGTTCAGAAACAAGAAGGATGAAAGAGGAATTGTTATCAGAAACAAAGCTAGGCCTATGGCTCAAGGATACACTCAAGAGGAGGGTATTGACTATAAAGAAGTGTTTGCCCTAGTTGCACGAATTGAAGCAATCAGGCTATTCTTAGCCTATGCATCCTTTATGGGCTTTAAAGTCTATCAAATGGATGTAAAGAGTGCTTTTCTATATGGGCATATTGATGAGGAGGTTTATGTCTCACAACCTCCAGGCTTTGAAGACCCTGAATATCCTAACAAAGTATACAGGGTAGTTGATATGTGCTTAAACACATATCTTTTCATTAGTAAATCTGACCCAAAACAACCAAGAAAGAGCCGTTTATTGCTAATAATTGTGGTTTTCTTGAGTTTGTGCTTGTGCAGGTACGGATATGTAAAAACACGCAAAAAGGAACCAAATCAGACGTAAATCCAAGCACGAGAGATCAAGAGAGTTTTAGCTGAGCCAGAAGGTCGGGATTGTTTTGGAAGATTTTATTCTCTAAATTTGATTTTTGAAGTTTCAGTCAAGTTTGAAGAAATGTCAAGAATAGTCCCTGAACTTTTAGTATTTAGCAGAATAGATCCCTGAAGTTTCAGAATTTACAGATTTCACCCTTGGATTATTTGAGATTGACATGATTGGCCCTTGATAAAGATGTTCAGAAAGTACATTTGTGGTCCCTGGATTTTCAGATTATTCACTTTTGGTCCCTTAAAGTTAACTTTGGTTTTATCCTAAATCCATTAACCAAACCTTTCGGCCCAACAAAGAATAAACCCGGATCCAGTCCAAAGACTAACCTCACCCGTCCAATAATATTACCCGAATACCTATACCCCAACCCGTATCCTTTGTTGTAACCCGGTCAACAAACCCACCCAAGGTCAATATAATTGAAATATATTAAAAAACCCAAAAAACCAAACCCGCGCTTTTCTTTTACCCCCAAATCTGGTAACTCATAGAACCCTAATTACCCCGCGAGTAAATTGAGTACAATTACCACAATTAAGGGCATAAGTGTACTTTCCCCTGACATCCACTGACACATGGGAATGCCAGGTCACCCATCCGTGTGCTAAAGGCCACGTGCTGCTCTCCCATTGGTAGAAACAGGTCATCAATAGTGATCCAAGGGTTGTTATCAAGTGAAGATGCGTGGGATTTGATCTAATGGTGAAAACGAGCTCAGAAGAAGCACAAATGAGGATTTCCAGAAGCTTCCCAAGACCTTGAGCTTAGCTATATATAGGACCCTTATTCGTTCACATTGTATCTCATCTTTAATCTTTTAATTTTTTTCTTCTCTCTAGTTTCAGTAGTTTAGCTAATTGTAATTTCCATTTTTAAAAGTTTTAAGTCTTTTGTAATTCTATTTTGTACTCAAATTTCTCATATTAATAGAATTTAGAATTTCATTTTCAAGTGTTTGTTTAAGTTTTTATGATTTGAATCTACTTATTATCTTAGTTTAGTGCTTATTTCAGTTTTATAAATCTGTTTTTAGCTTCTCTCTTCATAAACTTAAAAATACAAAAAAATCAAATAAAATCATTGAAAAATAAAAAATCATATAAAAGCTGTTCTATGGATTGATCCAAAGTTAGCTACTGTTTCTATATGGTTCATATAAGCTTTTAATAGCTTATTGTGAGCTTATTCTTCTTTTCATACTCAAATCACAAAAAAATCAGTTAACTACAGTTGCTACAGTATCTGGTTATGTTTTGCTGGTGTTGGATCATGGATTGGTATGATGCAGTAGCTGTTTTGGGTTGAAGTTGAGCTGGAATTGGATTAGGTTAGGGGTTGATTAGGTTAGAGGTTCACTATTTCATGTTTGCAAGCCATAGTGGCTAGGAGAATTGTAAGTTCATCAATCTGTTTTGTTCATTGAATCTATTGTTTGAATCTGATTTTAGTTATAATCTGTAGTAGTTAATCTTAGTTTAATGTTTGTTTAGTATAATCTAGTCTAAATCTGTTTATTAGATCACATTATCAGTTATATAATAGTGTTTGGATTAGCTGATAAAACTGTGATAGAGATTAGTTAATCAGATAATAGTAGTTGAGACATGCTTATTTAGGTTATTGATAGTCATTTAAGGTCTTTGTTCTAGTAGTTACACTCAAATAGTCAAAATCCATTTGAAACTGATCTAGTTGTTAAATCTGTTAAAATCAGTTAGTATAAATTTGCATATTAGCTTAAAACAAGTAGATCTAGCTTATTGTCATCATCATTAGTTTAATATCATCAAAATCAGTTCAATAATTTGGATCAAATCTCAACAAAGTCAAAGTTACTAATCTGTTTTACAAAAGTCAAATCTGTCAAAACTGTTTTTCATCAAATTTTGGGAATCAATCATTGTTTCATTATTGAGTTTAAGTGTTTCAAACTTTGGAATTTACAATTTCACTTGGTCTAGTACTGATAATTGCTTTTTGTCAAATCTGATCTAGTCATTTTAAGCCCCAAATCAGCTGATCAAATAAGCTATTTCTGCCCTGTTCACACTCAGCAAATCTGAGTGTGAATCAGGCAGAATTGCAGATCTTGTGTAATGCTCTTTTCAAGGAGTTAGAGTCTATAATTTGGTTTAGTTGTAGCTTGCCAGGTGCTCTTTAGGACTGCACAATTGTTTCTTAGTTTGAGCTTATCAATAAGCAGTTGCAACAGCTCATAAGTAAGGGGTCATTAGCTGTTTTGCTTAGATAAGCAGTTTGCTTAAATCATTGATTAGTGCTTGTAGCTTGTTAGGAGTAGGTATAATTAGCTGCTATTAGCTTATTTTAGCATATTCTAGCTTTTGTCACTGTTTGGTAGCCTAATTAGCTTGTTTGCTTATTTTTAAGTAGCCTCCTTCTTATCAGTTGTGCTATAGCCTTCATATTTCACACATAAGCTGCTTGTTTCTTATTTTTCATAGATTTATAATAACATTTTAGAATTTTCCTGAGATTTTCACAATTTTTGGTCACTATTTACTATTTTTCTTAATTAAAAGTAGTTTTTAATCAATTTTTAATAGCTTTTATTGCAAATAATTGAGAAAAAGTTCCAAAAAAATAATTTTTCAATTTTCTCAGTTTAAGAAAAATATAAAAAGCATAAAAAATATTTTTCCATATTTTTCCTCTTTTATTTGGTATTTTTCACAATTTAATTAGATTTAAATAGTTTTAAATTCATAGAAAATAGAAAATTAATCTAAAAAATAAAAAAATAGTTTTAAAAAGTCTTTTGATTTATTTTAGATTTTTAGAAAGTAGTTTCATATTTTTCTACTTAAATTTCATAATTTTTAGTATTTTAAATTAGTTTTAATAGTTAAAAATTAGATTTTAATTCTAAAAAAAATCAAGAAAAATATAAAAAAATAGTTTTAATTCTAAAATAGTTTTCTAATATCATTTTTAGTATAAAAGCAATTTTAGGTATTTTTAGGATATAGATTTAGACGTAGTTGCAATTTAATTACGTTTTATTATTTACGTTTTAGATTGATTCGCACTTAGGATTTCCCGTAGAATATATTTCCTTAATTACTTTCCCCATTTCCGTAGTTAAATAAATCAAAATCATTAATCCAAAACATCGAGCATTAAATTCCAAACCAAGAACGACGTTGGCAATTCACGCCTCGTTGGGAAACGATTCGGGTTGACTAATCCGTATACACGATCACACACGGGATTTGATTTATTATTCTTTTTCCTAAGAGAATTTGAATCTATCTTCGTGATTATTTTTGATATCGATATTGAGGTTTTATCCATACACATAACCCCTAAGCCTTCTTTATCAACAAATCAGTGTCCGAGCCGTTTTAAGTTTCTTACGGTTAGTCATTCACAAGTGGCTAGCTTGTGTGAGTAAACTTGACGTTGTGTTGGATATTGAGAAATCAAATTTTGGCGCCGCTGCCGGGGAGGTTGTGTCACGATCATATCGTTTGAGGTTTGACGATTAGTGACTCGAGATCCTTCATTCGTGAAGTTACTATTTTTCTATAAAAATAAAAAAGTAAAAAATATTTTCCTTTTTCTTTTATATATATATATATATCATATTAAAAATACAAAAA
This sequence comes from Chrysanthemum seticuspe, assembly GCA_019973895.1. Taxonomy (NCBI): domain Eukaryota; kingdom Viridiplantae; phylum Streptophyta; class Magnoliopsida; order Asterales; family Asteraceae; genus Chrysanthemum; species Chrysanthemum seticuspe. Next base: position 321,305,382 of record BPTQ01000006.1, read on the forward strand.
GATTTTCTCTTGTGTTTTTGCTAATAAATAGAAGACACCAAATTATATAACATTCTCAACGGAGGTGTTATCATTATAAGTTCCCGAACTAAAGATCAAAAACTTGCCTTTGTGTCGCTTGTGAATTGATTTACTTCTATCGGATAAACAAACTGTGTGGTGGGTATAAGGACGGCCTGACATTAAATTGCGGCTGAAAAGAAGCGGGTTTTTAATAAGCTTCGCGCTGACCTACAAAGCTTTTTTGCTCGCTTGTGCGTTTGTCTTGTAGAGGTGATTTATTCACTTGGGATTATTGGTTTAAGTTCACTGTGTTTTCGAATATCGGTCTCTTTTAATTGCCTTGGTTTTTAAGTGCATGCGCACTCGCTCTCGATCAAGACGACTTCATAATTAGAATCAGAACGTACCCGAGTTACGTAATATGGCTGCTGCTAACGTACCACCACACCCCGGTCCTAATCCTCCTCCCGGTAATCAAAATGTAGCTCCCGATCTCCGAACGATGGAGGAGCTATGTCAACCTACCATGTACGGGAGGGGAGGACCCATTGCACCGACAAATATTCAAGCTACCGATTTTAGCTTGAAACATCATATGATAGAACAAGTAAAGAACAGTTGTCAATTTTACGGTTTACCCGATGATGATGCAAACAAGCATCTTGATAAGTTTCTAACCGTTACTCAGAGTATGAAACAAAATGGGGTCTCCGATGACGCCCTTCGTCTCTATCTTTTCCCAAACTCTTTGACTCATCATGCCACTTCTTGGTTTGATCGACTCCCGAAGAATTCGATTCATACCTTCGAGGAAATGGTTTCGAAGTTTCTGGCAAAGTACTTTCCACCATCGATGGTGACGAAGTTGAGAAACGATATCAGTAATTTCAGACAGTATCCCGACGAATCTTTGTTCGAAGCTTGGGAACGATATAAGCTTGCAATTGATCGATGTCCAAATCATAATATGTTGCTTGTCACCCAAATTGATACGTTCTACAATGGTTTGACGTTGAGACATCGTGATACGATCAATGCTGCTGCCGGTGGAACTTTCATGAAAAGACGTACCGAGGAATGCTACGATCTTATTGAGAATATGACCGCTCATCATAATTATTGGGATTCTTCTGCTGCAAGGGGTGAACCGTCTCGATCAAATACATCTTCTTCTCTCGAAATAGCCACTCTGAACAAAAAGATGGACGATATCTTGAGGCTACATCAAATGAATAATCAGAATCAACTTCAACAAGTAAAAGCGGTACATCCGACTTGTGAGACTTGTGGAGGTCCCCATTCTTATTCCGAGTGCCCAGCCGTCGGTGGCTACGCACATGAGAATGTTTATGCTGCTACAGGACACTACAATCAACCGCAAGGAGATCGAAATCTTCTTAGCTACTGTTCAAACAATTATCTCGGACCTCCCGGTTTCAACCAATCTCAACAACAAAACCATAATCAAAACAGTTTCAATGGTAACAACAATCAAAACAGAGGAGTTAATCATGGAAATCAACACTATCAAGCTCCTCCATCTCAAGTTTACCAACAACCACCTCCTCCTCAACAACAATACCAACAACCTTCTCATTAAGTTGCTCCGAACAACGAGTTTCTATCTTACATGAAGAGCTCCGACAATACCATTAAGAGCTTACAGAATCAAATCACCAGCATCAGGAAGGAATTTGCCACAAGTAACAAGCAGATAAGTGAAATGAAGAATATGATGGCTAGTTTCTTTCAAGCCAATCAACCGTCTACTTCTTATTCTCAACCCTCGGGTTCCGGTTCTCTTCCAAGTAATACGATTCCTAACCCGAGAGGTGACATGAAAGCAATCACTACCCGAAGTGGTGTTGCTTATGATGGACCTACGGTTCCTACCACTAATTCTTCTTCTTCTCGTGTGGTAGACCGTGAGACCGGGGTGACAAAGGACCCGGTGCTTCCTACTAATAAGGGGAGTACTGTGAATGTCCAACCCACGGTTGTCCAAGATTCTGAGCCCAAAGATGCTCCCATTAATGTAAAGAAAGCTAATCCGAAACCGTCTATCCCATATCCGTCTCGTCTTAAAGATCAAACTCTTCGTGAGAAGTCTAATCATCAGATTGAAACGTTTTTCCAAATCTTCAAAGACTTGAATGTGGAGATCAGTTTTGCGGATGCCCTTCTCTTGATGCCCAAACTTGCTTCTATGATAAAGGGACTGCTTACAAACAAGGAGAAATTATATGAGCTTGCTACGACATCTCTGAATGAGAATTGTTCGGCGGTTATCCTCAAGAAACTTCCCGTAAAGTTAGGTGACCCCGGCAAATTCCTCATTCCATGTTGTTGGGATATGAAAGTGCTGAAGATATCAAAGTACTGAAGATACAAAAGTACTGTAAGCTGCAAAGAACTGAAAGAAGTCAAATAGTCAAAGTACTGCTAAATGACAGAGTCAAAGTACTGCAAGAGGAAGTCAAAGTACTGCTAGGACAGAAGAACTGTTATATTCGTTTATGGAAAGTATTGTATTCCATGTTTAGATTACTTGTCGTACAAGGTTATCAATTATAAACCGACTAGGATATCCTTGAGCCTATAAAAGGACTCCTAGATTGGCATTAGAGGTACGATTTCAGAAAAAGAGTTTTAGAGTTTACGATTTAGAGTTTAGAGAAAAGTTCGAATATCTTAGAGTTGTATTAAGAGTATCTGCATAATAAGCAGATTTAGAGTTTGTTAATAAAGTTTTCTTCTTAGCTTTGTTAAGTAAATTCCGCGTACTTAATAAAGATTGCTCAGTGTTTCTTTGTTAATAACTTAGGATTTATCCGAGGTTATTAAACCTTAACAAGCTAGTTTAGTTTGATTAAAGTATATCGATCCAACAAGTGGTATCAGAGCTTGTGTGGAAACTCTGACTAGGAAGAAACCCTATAATTTTCAAGATGTCGACTGAAGCTGTTCCACAACCCTCAATCACCTCACTCAGAATTCCAATTATCAAAAAGGGAGAATATGATCTCTGGTGCATGAAGATGAGGCAGTATATTGCCATTACAGACCATGCTCTGTGGAATGTAATTGTGAATGGGAATGAAGTTGTTCCAGAACCTGTTCAAGTTGCTTGACAACCTCTAGCACCAAAGGCAGTTTTACCAGCAGCAACCCTAAGGAATCAAGAGAAGGCTCTTAACATTCTCTTGTCTGCCATTCCAGATGGTCATCTTCTTAAATTTCATGATGCTAAAGATGCTAAACAGCTTTGGGCTGCTCTCAAGACCAGATTTGGAGGGAATGAAGCCTCTAAGAAGATGCACAGAAACTTGCTGAAACAACAGTTTGAAACCTTCACAGTTGGAGAAAGAGAGAGTCTTGATGCTGCATATGATAGGTTCCAGAATCTTCTCAACATGTTGGAATTATACAAGGCCGAAGTATCAGTTGAGGATGCTAATTTGAAGTTTCTAAGGAGTTTGCCATCTACATGGCATGTGATTGCTACTATGATCAGAGGACAACAGGGGTTGGATGTTATGGACTTTGATGATCTTTATCATCAACTAAAGGTATATGAACATGAGATGAGTGGTCAACCAAATCCCAAATCTCACAGTATTGCTTTTCTATCATCTGAAAAGAAGAGCAGTACTTCCAAAAGTACTGCTGCTCCTCAAAGTACTGTTTCTCAAAGTACTGCTGTTTACAATCCCCCATCATATACTCAGCAGACCCCACCATCTACTACTTTGAACTCGGATGAAGTTGTGTGCTCCTTCTTTGCACAACAAGCAAGCTTACCTGTCACTTATGAAGAAGATCTAGCACAGATTGAAGAAGATGCACTTGAAGAAATTGATATCAGGTGGCAAGTTGCTATGATTACTGCAAGGATCAAAAAGTACATGAAGAAGACAGGAAAAGCTATTGATTTCAAACCAAAACAAGGAATAACTTTTGACAAATCTCAAATTGAATGCTTCAATTGTCAAAAGACTGGTCACTTTGCAAGGGAGTGCAGGTTTGCTAAGTATCAAGCAAACAGAACATCTGAGAAGCCTAAACTTGAGCTCAAGGAAATTCCAATAACTGAAACAAAGGCGTTGGTTGCTCAAGAGAAGTTATCAGAAGTGGACTGGAGTGAAGAGTTTGATGATGAACCAGTGACTTACTGTATGGTAGCAGTGGAAGATGCAGTTGAAGACACTGTGGAAGCATTGGACTGGAACACTGTTTTTGATGCAAAATCTGAACATGCTGCTTTGGAATCTGATGATGGTTTTGGAAGATTTGATTGGAGCAAAGAAAGTGAAGATGATCCTATTCTTCTTGCTATGGTGGCTACTTCACCAACTCAGTCTCCTATCTCTGAGGTATGCTCAAACTGTTATGAGTTCTATCAAAAATTGCTTAACAGTTATGTGATTGAAAGAGATAATTGTATTAGGGCTAGGTCTGAGGTAGCAGGTTACCAAATCACTTTAGAGTCTGTAGAAGCTAAAATCATAACACATGAAAATAATGAAATGGCTTGGGCTGAAAAATATGAACAACAGGATTACCAGTTAAAACTTAGTGAATGGAAACTAAACTGTAAAATTGCTGAAATTGAGAAATTAACTAAGGAAAGAGATGATTTGATAGCTAAGTTTGCTGCTTGGAAAGAGTCTGGCTTGTCCCATGTTACTTATGTTGAGAAACAGAGAAGGGCTTACATTAGAACAGGCTTAGGATTTGGAATGGACTTTAGTAGTGAAGATGAAAACCAACCTAGTAATCAGGATGATGGTGTTTTTGAGGACATAACCACTAGTGATGATGAGCTCATTAACTATGTAGATTCATCTAGTAATGATGGCTCAGTAAGTGAACCACCTCCTGAATATAAGAAAGACAATGGTTATCATGCTGTTCCTCATCCCATTAGTCATCAACCCATAAGGCCTGATGTTTCTCGTTATGGAGTAGACAGTCTAGAATTTAGGAAGAAGCTTGTTGCTCAATCTAGGTCTGAGAATCCCAAAGAAACTGTTGAAAACAATGTTCAAAATCCAGCAGTACCTTTAAATCAAAGTACTGCTCAACAAGCAGTACCTTCTGCAAACCCTTTTCAAAACAGTACTGCTAAACCTTTTTGGGATAATTTTGGTCAAAACAAATTTTATCAATCCTCAAGAAGGCAAAACAATTTTGGGCATAGACATAGAAGAAATCACTTTGGACATATGGGTCAAAAACTATGTTTTGTGTGTTATAGTCCTACTCATTTAATCAAAGATTGTGACCGACACTCAGAATATCTAAGCAAGTTTCCAAGGAATAAGTCTAACAATCAGAGACCTAGAGAGCACAAACCAGTGTGGACTAATTCAAATAGGGTTAATCACAGAAACTTCACATCTGATCATAGATACCCACATCAGAGAAGACCTTCAGTATCTCACAGTACTTTCCAAAGTACTGCTCAGAGACAAGGTACTGATAACACTGCTTGGAATAGGAATCCTAGGAGATCTCACTATCAACCTAGAATGTATCACAATTCATATAGGGGATCTAGATCACAGGAACCACCTGTTAAAAGTGAATGGGTAAAAAGGGGAAGTACTGGTAAGGGATATACAGTACGTTCAACAAAAAGTGAATCTGATGTTTGTGTGACACAAGTAAATGCTAATAAACTGGTGAAAGAGATTTATGTTGAAAAACCAGAAAGTTTTGAAAATCCACATGCTAAAACTCAAAAGATAATTTTGGATCACCATTTGAAAGATAGTGGGAATTACATACTCAAGGAATTTGAGTTTGTAACTCCACAAGGGGAACACAAGTCAGTAATGGCTTGGGTTCCTAAGAGTTTCTAACTCTTTTCTTTGTGTGCAGGGCAACCCGGAAGAGGAGCTTAAAGATCATCTTATTGTGGATAGTGGTTGCTCTGGAAGTATGACAGGTGATAAAGAGATCCTGTCTGATTTTAGAAGTATTAGTGGAGGTAAAGTTGCATTTGGGAATGATCCCAATGGAGGAAGGATTACAGGGAAAGGAACAATTAAAGCTGGGAGAATCGATTTTGAGAATGTCAGATATGTGAAGGAGCTTAAGTTCAACTTGTTGTCAGTCTCTCAAATCTGTGATAAAAAGCATCCTGTGTTATTCACTGACACAGAATGTCTTATTCTCTCATCTGACTTCAAACCTGTTGATAATGACTTGGTAGTACTTAGAGTACCAAGGACAAATGATGTGTATAGTTTAGACATGAAGAGTCTGAATTCCTATGGTAGAGCCACATGTTTGGTGGCTAAAGCTACATCTGAAGAGGCACATCAATGGCATAGAAGATTGGGCCATGTGAATTTCAAGAACATCAACAAACTGGTCAAAGGCAATTTAGTTAGAGGTTTACCTTCAAAGACTTACAAGAATGATCAATCATGTTTGGCATGCAAAAAGGGTAAACAACACAAAGCTTCCTGCAAGAAGCTTGATGATAGGAATATTAGAGAACCATTGGAGCTATTACACATGGATTTATTTGGACCTGTCTCTGTGGCGAGTTTAAATAAGAAGAAGTACTGTTTGGTTGTTACTGATGACTGTAGTAGATTCAGTTGGGTTTTCTGTTTGGGCTTTAAGGATGATACCTTTGATGCTATTCAAACTCTTATAATAGCACTTGAAAACCAATTAAGACTCAAGGTTAGAGGTATTAGATGCGATAATGGTACTGAATTCAAGAACAAGCCTATGGATGACTTTTGTGCAAATAAAGGCATAAAGAGGGAGTTTAGTATTGCTAGAACACCACAGCAAAATGGTGTTGCAGAGAGGAAGAATAGGACCTTGATTGAAGCTGCAAGGACTATGTTAGCTGATTCTCATCTCCCTATTCAATTTTGGGCAGAAGCTGTAAGTACTGCATGTTATGTACTCAACAGGGTTTCTGTCACAAAACCACAGATGAAGACACCTTATGAATTGCTGATGGGCAATAAACCCAACATTCGTTTTATGAAGCCTTTTGGATGCCCTCTTACTATTTTGAATACTATTGATAATCTAGGGAAGTTTGATGGCAAGTCTGAAGAAGGTTATTTATTGGGATATTGCACCAACAGTAAAGGATTCAGAGTCTACAACAGAGTTACTAAGAAAATTCAAGATTGTCTTCATGTTGAGTTCTTAGAAGATCAAGACAATGAGAAAGGAAAAGGTCCTGATTGGATGTTTGATCTTGAGATTTTATCTCCTTCAATGAATTATGTTCCTGTTAGAGAAGAAAATCAACCTTTGCACACTGAAGAAGATGTTCAATATGTTGTTCATGATATTCATCTTAGACCTGATGCTATTCCTGATAAAGATCCTATGAGTCCAAAACAAAGTACTGATGTTCTTAAGCAAAGTACTGATTCGCCAAAACAAAGTACTGTTGCACCACAATCCTCATTATCTGCTGAGGATCAATCTATTCAAGAGGAACTTAATCAGATGCTTCTTCAAGATGTATTAGCACATTCTTACACAGATGAACAAAGGAGAGCTTATGAAGAGGCAAAGAAGAAGAACAAGACTACAGAGTTCTCTTACAGTACTTTGGACAGTACTTTCAACCAAAGTACTGCTGTACCAGTTGACAGTACTTTAGATGATTTGGATGATCCTACCATGCCTGGGTTAGAAGACACTGATGATGAACTTGAAGATGAAGGTATTTTCACAGATTCCAATGAAGGTGCTGATTATACTAACTTGGATGATGCATATGAAGTTCCTCAGTCACCAATTTTACGAATTCATAAGACTCATCCAGCTGATCAAATCATTGGTCCTTCTACATCTGGAGTCATGACAAGACACAAAGCTAAGGGTTTCACAAAACCTCACAATGCTTTACTTAGCTTTGTGTATAAACAAAACAGGCTAAATCATAAAGACCATCAAACCTGCTTATTCACCTGTTTCATCTCTCAAGAGGAACCCAAGAATATTGCTCAAGCTTTGACTAAAGAAAGCTGGGTTGAAGCTATGCAGGAAGAACTTCTTCAATTTAAACTTCAAGAGGTTTGGGTTTTATGTGATCTTCCAGATGGGAAGAGAGTAATTGGAACCAGATGGGTTTTTAGAGTCAAAAGAGATGAAAGAGGCAATGTTATCAAGAACAAGGCAAGGTTAGTTGCTCAGGGTTATAGACAGGAAGAAGGGGTAGACTATGATGAGGTATTTGCTCCTGTGGCAAGGATTGAAGCAATTAGAATCTTTCTTGCTTTTGCTTCTTATATGGGTTTTCAGGTATATCAGATGGATGTTAAGAGTGCCTTTCTTTATGGTACTATTACAGAAGAGGTGTATGTGAAACAACCTCCAGGTTTTGAAGATCCTAAGCATCCTAACAAAGTCTATAAGGTGGTTAAGGCTTTATATGGTCTTCATCAGGCTCCTAGAGCTTGGTATGAGAGGCTCTCTACATTCTTATTACAACATGGATACAGAAGAGGAGCTATTGACAAGACTTTGTTTATCAAGAGAGACAAGAAGGATATCATGTTAGTTCAAGTGTATGTTGATGATATTATCTTTGGGGCTACCAAACAGTCCATGGTTAAGGAGTTTGAGCAGCTGATGCAGAAGGAATTTCAAATGAGTTCAATGGGAGAGTTAACATTCTTTTTAGGACTTCAGGTTAAGCAGTCCAAGGATGGGATTTTTATTAGCCAAGACAAGTATGTTACAGACATACTTAAGAAGTTTAATTTTGATGATATGAAGGCTGTTACTACACCAATTAAATCTATCAATTCATTGGGAAAGGATGAAGATGGACAGCCTGTTGAAGTCAAGTTATATAGATCTATGATTGGCTCTCTTATGTATCTTACTGCATCAAGGCCTGATATCATGTTTGCAGTTTGTTTATGTGCCAGATATCAAGTTTCACCAAAGATCTCTCACCTGAATGCTGTCAAGAGAATATTTTGTTATTTGAAACAACAACCTAAGTTGGGGTTGTGGTATCCTAAAGAGTCACCTTTTCACTTAGAAGCTTTTTCAGATAGTGACTATGCAGGTGATAACTATGATAGAAGATCCACAACTGGTGGATGCCAATATCTTGGAAGAAGGTTAGTCTCATGGCAATGCAAAAAGCAGACAATTGCAGCAACATCATCTACTGAAGCTGAATATGTAGCTGCTGCAAGTTGTTGTGGTCAAGTTTTATGGATGCAGAATCAACTATTGGATTATGGGTTCAACTTTAAGAATACTCCTATCAATATTGATAATGAGAGTACTATTTGTATTGTGAAGAATCCTGTGTATCATTCCAAGACAAAGCATATTCAGATTCGGCATCACTTTATCAGAGACTGCTATGAGCATAGGCTTATTAATGTGGTTAAAGTTCACACGGATGATAATGTAGCTGATTTACTCACTAAAGGTTTTGATGTGTCACGATTCAATCACTTGGTCGTGAGCATTGGAATGATTAACTACTAAGCTATGTTTAAGGGGAGGACTATAAGATGTTAGGTGTAGTCCTGTGTATTACTTGAGGGGAGGATGTTAGTGTATACTTAGATTATTTGACGATTTTGGGCAAAGTACTGTATTTTCTGAAAGTACTGCTTGGGAAAGTACTGCTTGGGAAAGTACTGCTTATGTGGAAAGTACTGTTTGTCGTATTAAAGTACTGTTCTAACGGTAATATTGAAGGGTAATTGGTAATAACGGTAACTTTGTTATTTAGGCTGTGATTTTTCAAATCTCACCTATAAATAACTTCTTTCCGATTTTCCCTCTCATATTATTATTTCACATCTTTTCCATACTTATCTTCCAATTACCATCTCTTTATTAATCGATACAATCTTTCAATTGTGCTCACTCTTTCAATCATGGTGCATCGTTTAACTGTTTCGAAGCACAATATGGTGGCTAATTTGGATAAGACTGAGGCGAATGTGGCTTTCTATGATATTATTGATTATCTGGTTGGGTCGCCTATTAGTTATGCTCTTTTAGTTGAGCCGGATGTTATTGAACCATGGATTCAAGAATTTTGGGCTAATGCTAGAGAGAATATGGAGGAGGATGAATATTATATTAGATCTTCAGTTGCTGGAAAGACTATTAAGATTACAGAAGCCTCAATTCGTGATGATTTAGTATTTGATGATGAAGATGGGGCTATTAGATTTGACAAGCAACTGATTTGGGATACTTTTCGTAATTTGGGTTATGAAGGTTCTTTGACTGAACAAACTTTTAAGAAGGCCTTATTCTGTCCTCAATGGAAGTTTTTGATACATGTTTTGCTCCATTGTATAAGTTCTAAAAGCACTTCTTGGGAGCAATTTGGGTCGAATATTGCATCTGCTATAGTTGGCTTATCTACGGACAGAGTATTTAACTTTTCACGGCTTATTTTGGATGGAATGATATCTCATATATCCTCTGGGGCTACTTGGTTGATGTATCCAAGGTTTATACAGGTTTTCTTGAACAAGCAATTGGCAGATGTTCCCAAACCTACTGCTTTACTACCTGTCATTGTGCAACAAGCCAAGATTTATACATTCATGGCTAAGAGAAGTAACTTGTTCAGAGGTAGAGATATTCCTTTAACAACATCCATGATGGAAGTTGTACAAGCTGTTCGTGATGCAGCTGGAGAGGATGAAGATTCTGAAGGTCCTGACCAAGGTACTGCTTCACATAGTACTGATTCCCAAGGTACTGCATCTGCAAGTACTGCTTCAAAACGTACTGCATCTGCAAGTGTCTCTGGTGAAGGTGCTGCATCATTACACGGTGCTGATTTTTCAGATCATGAGGTTCAAGTTGAGATTGAGCGCACACCTACTCTCTCTCCACATTCTGTTTCAGAGGTTCAAGGTGCTGCTCCTACAATTCCTCGTAAAGGTCTAACTATGGATAATTATGCTTTAACAAGGGCGCTTGCTAGATTGAACAAGACTGTTGAACGTCAAGCAAAAACTATTCGGAAGTTGAAGCGTAACTACTTCTGGTTGAGAAATTTTGTTAAACCTTATATTCAAAGTTTCAACTTATGGGTTAAGGAGGAGAATAAACGTCGTAAAGCACTTCTAAAGGAATTAAAAAGAAAGAAGGTTCCTCAACCATCTTCTGTCAACTTGGGGAGGAATTCAGAAAAGGATAATTTGAAAGAAGATGTTATGAAGAAGAAAGAGTCTGAAGAAAATATTACAAAGAAGAAAGAACCTGTAAGTATTAGTTCAGATTCTGAGGAACAAGAAGAAGAAGAAGATGTACAAGTTCAAAGTACTGGTGTTCAAGGTACTGAACATCAAAGTACTGATTTTCATGATACATCAAGAGAAGAAGTAATAACACCAATAACTCCAAGGGTATTAAATTTTGATGAAGAAGCTGGTCCTTCTACATTTGTTAGAGAAGAAGAGGAGGAAGCCACTTACATACCTATTCATTCAGCTAGTGATGATGAATTAATAGCTACATTATTTGATTTGTCACAACCAAGAGGAGGAGTTATTATTAGAGAAGCACAACAAAAAGAACAACCAAGAACTGATCAACCTGCAATTGATCCAAAAGACAAAGGAAAAGGTGTTTTGGTTGAAGTTAAGAAGAAGAAACTCACTTTGGCAGAACTTAGAGCAATTGAAGTGGCTAGGAATGAAGCTGCTGCTAGAAAAGTTCAAGAAGAATTAGATGCTAAAGATAGAGAAGAACAGCAAGCTCAAGAAGCTAAAGACAGAGAAACAGCTCAGAAAATGCAAGAAGACTTAGATGCTGAAACATCTGAACCTTTACAGTCTCCAACACCTGTTAGATTCATGTCAAGAAGACCTAATTTGGCTAAAGAAAGGAATGCAATGATGGCATACTTAAAAGGCAGAGGATTTAAAGGATTGCAAAAGCTAAATTATGTGGATATGAAGAGATTATATGATGCTGAGAGAGAAGCTTATAAGAAAGATGTTGCAGGCATTAAAGACTTTAGAGAAGAAGCTCATTGGACTGAAGTTGAAAGGAAGAAAAGCTTAAAGAGAAAAAGAAAAACTGATGTTACAGATGTTCAATTTTCAAAGAAAGAGAAGGTTGAATTAAGATCTGAGACTAGTGATGAATTGAAGAATTATCTCAGAGTGGTAGATTTTGAGTATACCAAGGAAGATGATGATTTAAAGATGAACAGATCAAAGATCAGTGATTTTAAAGTTGTGAAAACCAAGAATGAAGAGTACATGGTTTTTCATAAGGAAGATAAAAGTTTTAAGGTCTTCAAAAGGTTATGGGATTTGTTGCATGTTATTGATAGAGTAGATCTATTCTACTTATATCAAGTTATGAAGGCTTATTTTAAAGATCATCCATTAGAAAGTATTGGAGTGGTTTTACATGGGGATCTTGTAACTATGTGGGAAACTGATGAAGAAAGCACTGATGATATTTGGAAAGATCAAGACAACTGGGAAATAGTTTGCTGGAGATTCTTTGAAGAATCTGGAGTTCATGTCTTGGAGCTAGAAAATGGAACAATGATTCACATGTTTGCTGAAAGAAGATATCCTCTTACAGTTGATCTAATGAGAAGAATGCTAGAGCATGGGATGGAAGTAGAAGAGGATAATGAAACTGCTTGCATGGTGATCAATTTATTTATAGACTGGACTACCATTGCTGAGAATGATCTTTAACTGGTATGAATGTTATTTGAAAAATTACTTTTTGATATATCAGTACTTTTATTCAAAGTACTGCTAGTCAGACAGTACTTTCATCAAAGTACTGTTTGCTGAATTAAACCAATTAAATGAATTTTAGATGAAACCTTTTGCTAAATAATGAATATTTTCTGAAATAAAGGTTGAATAAATGGTTTTTGTGATGATAACATCAATAGGTTATCAATCCACCATGGTTACAAAAGGATTGACTAATCCATGAGCAAACGGCTCTGGTAAAGATATATCAAATCCGTTTTTAGTTGTCAACTTGCTAATAAGTTGAATGGTCATCAACTCACCATATCAGTAATGTGAAGAGTTGGCTAGCCCACAAGAAATGGCTTGTGGTAAAGGCAGTGGAAAAACCATTATTGGTAATTAGTTCACCATTAGATAAAAGAACTAACTAGTCCAGAAGGGTACAGCTTTTGGTAAAGACAAAACAAATCTGTTGATAGCTGGTGATTTGCTTAAAATCATATGGTTATCAATGTACCATGGTCTTACACACCAAAACATTTGGCTACTCCAAAGATAATGGCTTTGGTAAAGAGTTCTAAATCCATTGAATTTTCAATGATTCACTTTGATGTGATGAGAATAGTATGCAACTTAAACTGAATCACTGTACAAATTGTCATATGTTGCTGTGTTGCTGAAAAGATGGAGATTGCTGAATGCTGCTGTAAAAGAAACAATTCTATGAGATACTTTGACAAAAGCACAGATTCTACAGATATATAATCTAAAGACTAAAGAACAATCCATTTTAAAGATGAAGCTATTAAAGATATATTCACAAAGGAACTTGAAGTCAAGCAAGTAGAATTCAAGTTAGGGGAGGATTGTTGGGATATGAAAGTGCTGAAGATATCAAAGTACTGAAGATACAAAAGTACTGTAAGCTGCAAAGAACTGAAAGAAGTCAAATAGTCAAAGTACTGCTAAATGACAGAGTCAAAGTACTGCAAGAGGAAGTCAAAGTACTGCTAGGACAGAAGAACTGTTATATTCGTTTATGGAAAGTATTGTATTCCATGTTTAGATTACTTGTCGTACAAGGTTATCAATTGTAAACCGACTAGGATATCCTTGAGCCTATAAAAGGACTCCTAGATTGGCATTAGAGGTACGATTTCAGAAAAAGAGTTTTAGAGTTTACGATTTAGAGTTTAGAGAAAAGTTCGAATATCTTAGAGTTGTATTAAGAGTATCTGCATAATAAGCAGATTTAGAGTTTGTTAATAAAGTTTTCTTCTTAGCTTTGTTAAGTAAATTCCGCGTACTTAATAAAGATTGCTCAGTGTTTCTTTGTTAATAACTTAGGATTTATCCGAGGTTATTAAACCTTAACAAGCTAGTTTAGTTTGATTAAAGTATATCGATCCAACACATGTGATTTTCAAGGAATTGTTCAATGCTCCGCCTTGGCCGATCTTGGCGCGAGTATTAATTTGATGCCAAACTCAATCTACGAAAAGCTTTCATTACCCCCACTTACCCCAACGTGTATGACTCTCGAGCCTGCCGATCGTTCTACGACCCGACCAAAGGGTATAGCCGAGGATGTCTTTGTCAAAGTGGGGGAGTTCGATTTTCCCGCTGATTTTGTTGTAGTCGATTTTGATGCCGATCCTCGAGTACCCTTAATTCTCGGAAGGAGTTTCTTAAGGACGGGCCATGCGTTGATTGATGTCTATGAAGGAGAGATCACTTTAAGAGTTGAAAAAGAAGCCGTCACATTCAACATTAATCAAACGATGAGGTACTCCTCAAATTTCGACGATGCTTCCATCAATCGAAGCGACGTTATTGATGTTTCTTGTGAGGAGTACGCTCAAGAAGTTCTCGGTTTTGCTAAAAATTCTACTTCTTCTGATTCACTTTCTGAACCAATCATTGCCGACTCTTCCCCTTCTCTCACTCCGTTTGAGGGAGGTGATTTCCTTTTGGAAGAGATCGATGAGTTTCTTGCTATTGATGAATCGATTCCACCGGGAATTGATGATGGAATTTATGATTCGGAGGGAGATATCCGTTATCTTGAACAATTGTTGAATGAAGATCCATTACCGTCACTCCCTCCGAAAGAGAGTACGATTGAAGAAATCAAAGAAGTACAAACGTCTAACGAAAAACCTTCAGAGCCCGAGCTCAAGGATTTACCTCCTCATCTTGAATACGCTTTTCTTGAAGAACCAAACAAATTTCCCGTCATCATTGCTAAAAACTTTTCGAAAACATAAGAGTGCCATCGCTTGACAAATTTCTGATATCAAAGGAATCAATCCTTGTTTCTGTACCCATAAAATTCTGATGGAAGACGATTGCAAACCCGTTATTCAACAACAACGAAGGGTTAATCCAAAAATTCATGACGTTATCAAAAAGGAAGTTTTGAAACTTCTCGATGCCGGAATCATTTATCCAATCTCCGATAGCTCATGGGTTAGCCCTGTCCATTGTGTCCCAAAGAAGGGAGGGATGACCGTCGTTACCAATGAAGATAACGAATTGATTTCCACACGCCTCGTCACCGGATGGAGGGTGTGTATTGATTATCGAAAGTTGAATGATGCTACACGAAAGGATCATTTCCCGCTACCTTTTATGGATCAGATGCTCGAACGTTTAGCGGGGAATGAGTTCTATTGCTATCTCGATGGTTTTTCCGGTTACTTTCAAATTCCGATTGATCCGCAGGATCAAGAGAAAACGACTTTTACGTGCCCTTATGGAACGTTTGCTTACCGACGAATGCCATTTGGTTTATGCAATGCTCCTGGAACGTTCCAAAGGTGTATGATGACTATTTTTCATGACATGATCGAAAATTCTATGGAAGTTTTTATGGATGATTTCTCTGTTTATGGAGATTCTTTCACTTCTTGTCTTTCTCATCTAGACCACATGCTCAAAAGGTGTGAAGACACCAACTTGGTCTTGAATTGGGAGAAGTGCCATTTCATGGTTTGAGAGGGCATTTTCCTCGGCCATAAGATTTCAAAATCTGGGATTGAGGTCGACCGAGCTAAAGTCGACGTTATAGCTAAACTCCCTCATCCCACTACCGTCAAAGGTATTCGGAGTTTTTTGGGTCATGCCGGTTTCTATCGCCGTTTCATCCAAGATTTCTCTAAGATAGCCCGCCCTCTGACCCATCTCCTTGAAAAGGATGCTCCGTTTATCTTCACCAATGAATGCATTGAAGCATTTAATTTTCTCAAAAAGAAATTAACTGAGGCTCCGATCTTAGTTGCCCCCGACTGGGATTTGCCCTTTGAACTTATGTGTGATGCAAGTGATTACGCAATTGGGGCAGTCTTGGGGCAACGTAAGTCGAAACATTTTCAACCCATACACTATGCGAGTAAGACATTGTCTGAGGCCCAACACAATTACACGACTACTGAAAAGGAATTATTGGCCGTTGTCTATGCTTTTGAGAAATTTCGACCCTACCTTGTCTTGTCGAAGACCATAGTGTATACCGACCATTCTGCCCTAAAGTATCTTTTGGCAAAGCAAGATGCTAAGCCACGATTACTTCGGTGGGTTCTCCTCCTTCAAGAGTTTGATGTTACTATTCTTGACAAAAAAGGAGCGGAGAACCTTGCTGCCGATCATCTTTCAAGACTTGAGAATCCCCATCAAAGTGTGCTCGAGAAAAAGGAGATTACGGAAACATTTCCTCTTGAGACACTTGGGATGATTGCTAAGAAAGACCCAAACACCCCATGGTTTGCCAATTTTGCAAATTACCATGCGGGCAATTTCATTGTGAAAGGGATGTCGTCCCAACAAAAGAAAAAGTTTTTCAAAGATGTTAAGCATTATTTCTGGGACGATCCCTACTTGTTTAAGATTTGTGCGGATCAAGTAATCCGGCGGTGTGTTCATGGCCAAGAGGCTCTTGATATTCTTAATGCTTGCCATAACGGACCCACTGGTGGCCATCATGGTGAAAGTTACACCGCTAAGAAGATTTTTGATTCCGGATTCTATTGGCCTACCATATTTCGAGATGCCCATGATTTAGTCAAATCTTGTGATTCTTGCCAACGTCAAGGGAAAATTTCACAGAAGGATGAAATGCCACAAAATGCTATTCAAGTTTGTGAGATTTTTGACGTGTGGGGCATCGATTTTATGGGACCATTTCCGTCATCTAGAGGTAATAAGTATATCCTGGTGGCCGTCGACTACTTGTCCAAATGGGTTGAAGCGAAGGCACTCCCCACCAACGACGCCCGAGTGGTTGTTAAGTTCTTGAAGAATTTGTTTTCCCGATTCGGAGCACCTCGTGCTATCATCAGTGATCGCGGTACCCATTTTTGTAATGAGCAATTTGCTAAAGTTATGGCTAAATATGGAGTTATCCATCGTCTTTCTACCGCGTATCACCCGCAAACGAGCGGACAAGTTGAGGTCTCGAATCGTGGTTTGAAAAGGATTTTAGAAAGAACCGTAGGAGACAATCGAGCTTCATGGGCTGATAAGTTAGATGATGCATTATGGGCTTTCCGCACCGCTTACAAGACACCCATTGGGTGCACCCCATTTAAGTTGGTGTATGGAAAAGCTTGTCATTTGCCCATCAAGCTCGAACATAAGGCATTCTGGGCCTTGAAACATGCTAATTTTGATCTTAAGACCGCGGGTGATCACCAAAAAGTTCAATTGAATGAATTAAACGAGCTTAGGGATCAGGCCTACGAGAATTCTTTGATTTTCAAAGAGAAGACTAAGAGGATTCATGATGCTAAAATCAAAAACCGCGTTTTCAACGTTGGTGATCAAGTTCTCCTTTTTAACTCTCGATTGAAGATATTTTCAGGCAAACTCAAAACCCGTTGGTCAGGACCATTCACCATCACTCAAGTTTTCCCATATGGAACGGTGGAGCTTTCTCAGACCGATGGCCCAAATTTCAAGGTGAATGGTCATCGTGTGAAACATTATTTCGGAGGGGACATTCCATCCATGGTTGTCCCGGATCTCCAAACTTTCCCTAAGAACAACTGAATTCGGGGATCGAGTCAAGCTAGTGACTCGGTAACCAAAAACAGTAGCGCTTCGTGGGAGGCACCCCATGCTTATCCATCTATCTTCTTTCTATTTTCTAATAAGTGACGCGAAGGGGTCTGCCTCTTCGATTTCTCGTGTTTGGTTGTTTGTGATGTTGTGTTTAGGATGTTCCCGATATGAAGACTCTCGTGCTCGAAGTTTGTCATTTCTCCACTCGAGTTTCATGATCGATGCTGATGGAAATCCGATATCCTAATCTTATCGACTAACGTTTATCTTCTAGCATACTTAATAAACGGCTTTTAGATTTTCGTGATACCCTTGTTTTAAACATTGAGGACAATGTTTTGTTCTAGTCTGGGGTAGGGTAATCTTCGATTTGATTTGACCGCACTTGCTTATTTGTGTCGTATACTCTCGCAACCCCGTTTTTCCTTAGAAAATGAGAAATTGTGCAAAAATGAGAAAATTTAAAATTTTTTGTAAGCTTTTGTTAAGTCTTTTTGATTGAAAAGTTTTGCTAGTCTCTTAGATAAGAAGCTATAAAATGCGAATTCTAGCTCACAAGGCCAAGATTTTGCAAGTTTCCCTGAGTGATTTTAAATATGCATGACTTGATTTCATTAGACGAAGCATTTGCTAAGCTAATATATGTTTTGACACCTTGTTGACTTTCCGCTGGTGAGAGTAGGAATGGAATTCTGACTTGACCGGGCGTGTTGAGCCCTAGCTTGTTCCCTTAACCAGTAGTTAAAGCTTTGTATGGCTTACATTAGGCACCAAGGAAATGGTATGAAACCTTAACTACTTATCTTCTTGCTAATGGGTTTCATAGAGGCAAAGTGGATCAAACTTTGTTTATCAAGAAAGACAAGAATGATATCTTGCTGGTTAAAGTGTATGTTCCTGATATCATTTTTGGATCTACAAAGACAGAGATGTGCAAAGAATTTGAGAAACTGATGAAAGAAGAATTCCAGATGAGTTCTATGGGTGAACTCACATTCTTTTAAGGACTTCAAGTACTACAAAGCCTAGATGGTATTTTCATCAATCAAGATAAATATGTGGCTGAGATACTAAGGAAGTTCAAGTTCACTGATGAAAAGTCATCCAGCACCCCTGCAGACAAGACTACACACCTACTCCTGAAGGAAAATAGTGGTGAAGCAGTTGATGTGCACATGTACAGGTCTATGATTGGTTCTTTGATGTATCTTACATCATCTAGACCAGATATCATGTTTGCAGTGTGTGCCTGTGCAAGGTTTCAAGTTACTCCCAAGTTCTCTCACTTGACTGCTGTGAAGAAGATTTTCAGATATCTTAAAGCATTTCCTACTCTGGGATTGTGGTACTCTAGAGATTCTCCTCTGGATCTGGTTACTTACTCAGATAGTGACTATGCTGGAGCTAGCTTGGATAGAAAATCTACAACAGGTGGATGCCAATTTCTTGGCAAAAGATTAGTATCATGGCAGTGTAAGAAACAAACTATGGTGGCTAATTCATCAACTGAGGCAGAGTATGTGGCTGCTGCAAGTTGTTGTGCTCAAGTTCTATGGCTTTAGAATCAACTTTTGGACTATGGGTACAATTTCATAAATACCATCATTCATATTGACAATAGCAGTACCATTTGCATAATTAAGAATCCAGTTCAACACACAAAGACTAAACATATTGAAATTAGACACCATTTCATAAGAGACTGTTATGAAAAAGGACTAATTCAAGTTGTCAAAATTCATACTGATAACAACTATGCTGATTTATTAACAAAAGGACTTGATGTGGGTAGATTTCAGTACTTGGTAACAAGTATTGGAATGCTCAATCCATAAAATTTTTGTGTCAAATTGTCTCTGGTGTTGAGTGGAAGTTTCTGGGTACTGATATTGTTGTATAAGTTTGTATATATATTTTGTGCTTGTGTTTTTGCTTGTTCATTAACTTTTATGCAACATAGATGGGAGTTGATCTTAAAAGGTGTATAAGTGAGATACGCAACAAATGGTTATTGATTCACCATGTCTAATCCACATAAGAATCAACTAGTCCAGAGCAAACGGCTACTGGTAAAGACTTGACAAATCCGTTTATGTAGGATCGTGAATATTATGTTGTTTTGATGATTCGGGTGGTCTAGGATGATGATAGTATATGAATGCCATTGTTAGAGAGATGAAGAGAGTAGAGAGGGAATTCTAGAGAGATAAACAAAATTGTAAAAGGTTAGATTAGAACTTCCAACCCTCTACCTTAGAAGGTAGAGGGTATTTCTAGGTTACAAACTAAACGACCTCCTGACGGCCTGTGGATCAGGTATACAGTGGGTAAAGACCCGTCCTTCCTCCACGGTGATGCACTTCGCTAAACTAGGCTAATAACTAACTAATAAAATAGTAAATAACGTAAATAACGATATGTCTACGAGCTAACTTATGCTAGATAATATTTGGGGTGACCGACTCTTTACTATGTAATTTTATAATTCCTAACAATCTCCCCCTAAGGGAGGTCACCCCATGTTTTACATTTCGAATCCGAGCATTCTATTTAATCTTAAGTCTTGAGCTCGTAGACATTAATTCTTCAACAACTACATCTTTGTGCTTTAGCAGTGATTCTTTAAAGTCCGATAACGTTGTACTTTAAGTGGAGGCCTTTATACTGATCCACATCTTTGATGATCTTCGAGCTTTAGTTGAGATCATCAGCTATAGTAAATCTCTAGATCACCCTTTATTGTGTTGCCATCATGTGAAGTTGTGACTTTCGGACCGACATGCTCACACTTTTTGGATCATGACATCTTTTCATCAGAGTAGCGGAAGCTTTACTGGATCATGATATTTGCAGCAGCGTAGTAGAAGCATAGTATAAAAATATCAGAGCCAGGTTCTGTAGATATGCACAAGTCATAATTTCTTCAATTAAGTGTGGATGCTGTGAGCATGCGGCTTTGGATTGACTTCTCAATTCTGATCAGCTGCAACCGTCCAAATGTACCTGCAAACAACAGTTAGCAATAAAATACACGAAAGTGTCTTTGATCACTTTCGTTGAATTGAGGTATACGGCCCACGGTTCCCCGTTGATCAGTACAAGTACTGCCTGTGATCAGGTATAATTCCGAAGAATCTCCTTGACACGGTTTCGCAGCTGTTCTAGCCATTCTCAAACCGGAACGTCTCAAAGAAGACAACACGGAGTGAGTGAACCAGCGAATTAAGATTCACTGATTGATGAAAAATTGATTTGAAAACAATCGCGCATTGCTTGAAGAAAGAGTTTTGCAATACGACGAAGGTTTTATGAGAAAGATAAATTTTCAATCAAAAATACTTTTTGTGTTTGAAAATGAATACACATTCGACGTGCTAGATAAGAGAAGAGATTTGCACATCGAACGGTTTTTCCAAAAGTATTTTTTCAATCATAAATACCCTTTTTAATTTTGAAAGATTAATATACAGTCAAAGTGCTAGAGAAAAGAATTGTAGAGCACAACGACCGGTTTTTCAAAGGTATCTGTCAATCCATTTCCTGGACCAAGGTAGATTCAATAATGAATCACCCGATTGTTTCTATCCAGTTGTCACAAGCTTGATCTTTTGGAAGATCTCACATGTCACCCACCAAGAGCTTGTTTGATTTTGGCTCTAGAAGGATTTCCATCTTCATCGTGAATATTTTTACATATCACTCGGATGTTCTGGCAACACCACAAGGATAATGCGTAGCACTCTCAATATATACTTACTTTCCACATTGTGTGAAACAGCAAGTCTTCATTAATTTTGTGTCCTTATGAGATATTGTGGATGATCTCTTGGCTCTAGACTCAATAGTGCTCATTTGGTTCCTATGCCGGAGACTAGGGAGTGGGTCTCCTTCTTCAATATCAACAATCTCTAAGAGAAAGTTGATAGATTATGTAGGTTCCTCGTGAGAATGAAACAAACCCTTTTAAGAGGAACTTGAGTGGCTTGGGAAGTTTAGTGCAGTACGTCACTGGGTCCATGACGTCTTGTCTTCAATACCAGTGTTACCTGAGTAATCACCAGTAGCATATGTATTGAACCTAGTTTCTGCCCTAAGGTTGAATTATTGGAGTGCTATTTCTTTTCACCTTTTTCACATTTATTCACTGGGTCCATATCTCACTTTTCTCCTTTTTTCATCATACCTAAGGACTCTACACTATCTAGTGGATTGTCCCTGGGTAGATCCCTCCGGCTCGGGCGGATCGTGGGAACTAATACCTAACCTCACCATCCTTATAACTCCATGCATAAAGTAAAATGGTCAGTCTTTTGGTACAGTTCATTCTTTCTCGAAACCAATTGAAAAATCATTTGGAAAATCCAATCAAGGTACTTGTGATATAAAATCAAAACATTTTGTACCTTAATTGTTTTTGATCATTTAGAAATGCTCCCCCTCAACATGTGCGTATGATTTGAAATTGTTTAGCACAAGGAGGCAATAGATCTTTGAAATATTTTCTTGATCACAATTTCCTTAGGAAAAGCCATTTGATTTTCTTGGTAAATTCTCCCCCTCAATATGTGCGTTGGATATTTGAAATCATTTTTTCACATAGAGGAAAGAGTTCTTTTGAAGCACATCAACAATCACAAAAGCCGTTAAGAAACCATTAGAAAACTCAATCAAGGTACTTAGTAAATCACTTTAAACATCTTTTGTACCTCGATAGTTTATTTTCTTTTGAAATGCTCCCCCTCAATATGTGCTTCGAGATTCGAAACCGTTTAGCACATACGAGAGAGCAGCCTGCAGAATTGAATCAAACAATCACCTTTTATCAAATTTCATTATTAAATCACAAATTCTCCCCTGATCAAAAATATCAAACCCTTTGAGATTTTGGATCCCAAGTGATTTAATAAGGTTTAGAAAATACGGGAGAGTATGTGGCCAGATTTAAATACTCATCTTATTTTTGGATAAATCATCCTCCTCAGCATGTGCATTGTGTATTTTGAAATCGTTTGGCACATGGAGGCAGGAGTGCCTTTGAAGGACTAAAACCAATTCCATTTAAACAGATAAGTGATTTAAATCACGATCTCTCCCCCGATCAAAAATATCAAACCATTTGAGATTTGTGATCCCATCTGATTTAAATCATTTAGAAAAGTTTGGGGAAAGACGTGGCAAGATTTAATTTTGAAAAATGACTGATAGAGGACCAATTATAGACATTAAAGATTGTTAGTGTCAGGTATGATAGTTTTTAATAGATCTTTTAAGTAAAACAAAACAATTTCACAATCAAACAAGAACAGAAAAAAATTCATTTTGAAAGACCTTGATTCTAAAGAAAAAATCATACCATTACATAACATTAAATCTTTAGATCACCACTTATATTGTACAATCCGGACTTTTATGAAGAAATATCGTTTGAAAATAATTTATTTTAAATCACTCTCCCCCTCAATCGATGACCATAGTCGATGATTGAGTGACTTAGGTTTTGATAAAATGAAGTCCGGTGATATTCAAAATTTAGTCCAATTAATTTTCAAAAACTATATTTTCCATTTTCAAAACAATTTTATTGAAATTTTTCAAAAATTGTTTAAAAAAATGGTATCCTGCACAAAATATGTTAGGTGGTTGAGCTGATTCTGTTGATGTTGCTGTAGGGCTTGGAAGAAAACATCTGCTGATGCAGTGAGACTTCTTACGTTGCATTTTAATGCCAACTGAGGTCAAATTAAGCTCCGTTTCTTGATTTGCTGATGAAGAAAACCATCTGCTGATGCAGTAAGACCTCTTACGTTGCATTTTTTCCATGCCAACTCTCCATAGAAGTCCAATTAATCTCCGTTTCTTCATTTGTCAACCCAAGATATAGTTACCCTTTCCTTTCGGCATCCAATCATCTTCATTTGTGGGATCCGGATCGGGAACATTCTTATATACCAATATACATGCATATGTTAGTGAACACACATACAAATATATGGTGGTCGACATCACCCAAATAGCAATCGACTAATAAAAGTCAATTCAACATATCAATCAGATTATACAATGGCATGGGAATAATGTATTCATCAAACTATAATCATCTAATCCTAACAGTCACATCCTAGACACCTAGTCCTTCAACGTAGGCAAGCATATTTTTCTTTTAAGCACATAGGATGATTATATAAACCTGTAAGATGATATATATTTTGAAAACATTCTCCCCCTCAATCAATGACTCATTTTTGAAAAGATTAAAAGCGTTGGAGTCATTGATTGAGTTTTCAAATTTTACGAAAACTCTGAATCTGATTGATTTAATAGCAACTCATTTTCCACCAATTCAGTTAAAACAAATATTTTTCTGAAGAATTTTTGAAGGAAAAATATTTGAGTAGGAACAGCAGTCATTCGACAGACTTTCCTCATTTTCTTTATGATAAGTGCACGAAATATTTTGAAAATTTGTTTTAGCGCAGCCCTTTCCTTCTTTGAAGAGCGGGTTGCTATCTGAAATAATAGCAAGCCATTGTTTTAAGCACGGGTTACAGTCTGAAGTAACTGCAAGCCATAGTTATGACATGTTTTGAAAAAGAATATTTGCACCTCCCGCTCGAACTTCATCTACGGTCCCGTGCCATTATTGAATGACATTTCTAAGACCGTAGATGTTATCGATACCAGAAGACATGTCTTCGAAAAACAATATTTTTGGTCTTTTTTAAATTTTCTGATTTTTATGGGTTTTTGTTGGTTTTATATTTTTCTATTTTCTTTTTGTTGGTTTTATATTTTTGTATTTTGATTTTCTGATAAATATATACAAAGATAGAGAAGATGATATAGTTTGAGAGAATGATGATACGAGTACCGAGATAAGGATATCAAACAGCAAGTCATAGAAGATAGAGTTCGTCATCTCTTAAACTTCCACCACCAAAGCTTCCGAGGCTCCAGAATAGAAGATAGAACATGAGCCTTTGAGAGAAAGAGACTTTGGCAGCTTCCCCCCAAACAGAAAATCCTTTAGCAGAGCAGATTCAAAGCTTTCTTTCAAGCTTCCAATAGCCAGGTGCACAAAGAAGCACACCATTATCATCGATCCCGCTGCTCCATTTTAAGAATGATAATCGAGATTCTCTATTCGGGGTTATATCATCAAAATAGATCAGCAACGTATCATCCCACTCATAAATAATCTTCTCATATTTCATAACCACTGAAGTCTGAAGCAATCCATTCCAAAAGGTGTCAAGAGAACACTTCCCCCAAGTAGATGACTTGATGCAGTCAGTCTCTTAGACTAGAGCTCATGAACCCGAAAACACATATACCCGAAGACAGAGAAACTTATACCATCGAAGTAGCAGATTAAGTCCAATAACCAAAGAGTAACCCCGATGTATACTTTTCTCTCCCCCAGAAGAAAGTGTATGAAGCTCAAGAACCCGAAGTACCCGAATGCCCAAAGAGAGAATAACCGATAACATTGAAGAAGCAAGCCGAATCACTGATTATCTCTGCGGAGGACTATCTCTGCGGATTTCAACTCCGGAATAAGTGATTATATCTCTGAATAACTGATTAAGCACTCAAGTGAAACAGCTGAGCATCCCCAATGTACACAATCCTCTCTCCCCTGATGATTGTGATAACATCGAAATCATCACACACTTGTGTACCTCTTTTTATCTTCAGAAACTTTCTCTTACATCACTTCCCCCACGTCGTTGGAATAATAACACTAAAAGCCTTGATGAGTAAAACCTTGAGTTTCTCTGCGGTCATGACATTTGTTTTCCCGGGATATCTTCAATCACTTAGAAGAATTAAGTTCATCAAGTTTACTCGCCATGAGTCAAACCTTGAGTTTCTCTGTGGTAATAACATTTGTCTTCCCGGGATATCTTCAATCACTTAGAAGAATTAAGTTCATCAAGTTTACTCGCTTTGTCTTTAGATGTGTGTCTTCTTCCCCCTTGATGGTTTTGACACTTCAGAATTAGCAACTCATTGTAAGCCCATATACTAGAAATTTGTTGAGAAGAACACTTGAACTCTTGTGGGAATCAACTTGCTGAAGAATATGAGCAAGTCTAATTGGGGATTAAATTCGACATTTCACTATCCCCCAATTAGTGCTCTCCCCTAAACCGACAATCTATTTGATAAATGATCAGATTAAGAAGAAGTCTTTAGATAATTAAATGCAACTCGTCTTTAGTCTTCTAACATGTAGTAGAGAATGTAGAACCGACTGTAGACTCGACCTTCTTCAAGATTGTCCAGTTGGGGAATAGATAGTTAACATCTTCAACTCACCAAAAACAAGAACATCACCAAAAAGCATCCCAATCAACTTACATCTTGCAAATCCCCTTAACTAAAATCCCTCCCAATCAAACAAGAACAGAAAGATGTTCATCAAGGAAATCAGCAATCAGGCCGCAACGAACACAAAAGATGGTAACACCAAACTACCAATCACATCAAACAAGAAGAGAGAGATTGTTCAAAATCATCATGTTGATGTATACGTGACTCATTAACCGGAAGCACTTTGTCGATAAACTCATCAATCCGAGTGAAGATGTCAACCAGCGGCTCATAGAAGAAGAAAAAAACACCATGTAAAGATGACCCGATAAGAAGAAGCTCGGTTCTTACATGAGTTTAGAGTCGTTTGACCATTTATTCTCTAATAATAATCAATCATGCAGTAGTTTCACACTTCTTCTCCCCCTCAAGAATTGCATACGGAGATGCCATTCTTGATTAAACAAGTGAAAATCATCCAAATGTAGTCAATTCATACTTCTCCCCCGCAAAATTAGCACATGATGTCGCCATCGTCATTATAGTTGAGCAAGTGGAATAAGAAAACAATCAACAGTAGCCCGGTTCACTTGATAACTGAAAGCGCATGGAAAAAGCATGAAGCATGTTGATGAGAATGGTCATAATAGAGAAGATTTCTCTTCTTCAGAAAAGCGCACTGACACGTACACTTTTCTTTTCTTTGAGGAACGAGGCATGAACTATTGTGTTCATACGTCATAATGTTGAAGTACGAGGCCTGAACTGATGTGAACAGACGTCATAATCTCTCTCTTTTCATCATCTCTTGGCAAAACATGTAATCATCACCATTATCATTCAGTAGGCTCTTTGTCGTGACAGCTGATGGAGAAAACCCAATATGATGAATTTGACCCTGAAGTAAACTAACCCGAACTCGTGACTTAAACTTGCACATATGTAACAAAGAGCGGTGCCGATTTCCATTAGCATCTCTAAGTACTCTCTATGTACTCTATACTCTTCAACCAACCAACCATCAAGTATAAGACGTACATCACCTCTTGAAAATCCACAATTCATTGTGACACTGAGCACTACAACGTAACTCCTTAAAGTGATAGTTATTTTGAGGTGATACGGGCCCAATTCCCCAAAGTGGTAAAAGAAAAGGAAAAAAGTCACCCAAAAATAACTAGATTTCCAAGTCTTCGTTTTTGATAATAATTCGAACAAGGATCATGAAGAATCTTCATCCATCCATCCCCGATACCTTCAGATACTAAGTACACTCGCTCGTGATAATTCACTTCACCCTCAAATAAATAACAGTGAATTAACTCCGTTGTCACATATTCTTGTTAAAAGCTCAAATCTAGCCTCCTTTGACATTTTAAGTGAACTATGATAATGGTTTTGATCCCGACCATGGTTAAATGCACATAACCCTGTAAAACCTTGTAATAACCAAAACTGCCATGACGAATATCAAAACACACATCCAATTCATGAAGTACACTCTTTTATCCCTTCTTCGAAATAGAACCCGTAGCACCAGCCTCAAATAAGATCCATAATTACACTTTCTCTTCTCCAAGATGGTTCCATCAATACGGAATTTAACAACTCTATGGTTTAACCGAGAAATAGTTTCTTTCGCGGGATTTTACAAAACCAAGAGTAAACAGTAAGATAGATCCGGAAATGGACTTTACTTAAACCGGGATGTTTCCATTGTCACGGGATTTTACAAGTCTATGATTTAAACCGAGAAATAGTTTCTTTCATGGGATTTTACAAAATCAAGACAAAACCGTAAGCAATGTCAGTTCGTGTTCAGACAGCATTGGTTTCGTTGAATATCTATTTTAGGGGAATATGCAGTGGTTCATCAACAGTTCATAATCCAACATCAACCATTAAACACTTTGGTAAGCACATCTTCCACATATTTTGTCGGCAATTGCAGTGACAACATGGTGAATTAAACCTGATATACTATACTTGAACATGAAGAAGAATTACCAAAATTTGTTACTTATGCTTGTACTAATCCTTGTGAAGAAGAGACGGTGTACCCAATGTACAAAACCTCTTGACGTATCCTCAGCTGCGTAAGACACCGAAGTGATAGTTACATTGTGGGTTAAGTGAGAAAGAATCACAAGCGTAACTAAATAGCCAAGTCTTTATCACACTCTATAAATGCCCTAAACAAGTCATCTTCGCGGAAGGGTAGAAAGAAAGAAGACGAAATAAGTAAACGAGCCCGGAAAAACCTCACATCAAATCCAAATAAGAAATACCAAGTACAATCAACCCTGAAGTCAACTTTGTTCAGTCATTAATTCAAGCCGAAACACAGTATCTTTCGTGAAAATGTAGAAACCAAAGTATCAAGCCTCATCACAATAAGACTCATCATCTCACCTCATCTCATCATCAAATTGCATGAATCAAGTCGCATCATCAAATTGCATAATCATCAAATCTCGTCAACACATCTCAGAAAAACCAAATCTCTCATATTTCAAGTCTCACTTAATCACAAAATTCATTTAAACCATATACATCTTCATGTTGACACTTGAATCACGCATAGAATTCATAAAATGCCTTAAGAATCCCATATCCAACTACACAACCTATTGATATAACAGGTTCAAATAGACAAATGGTTAAGTTAGTGAGGCCCATCCAAGTCCACTAACATGAATACTCGGTCCAAACCAATAAAAAACTTGATTAAGATCCACCTACTCTAATTTGGGCCCAAAGAAATATAACACAAGATCCGGCCTTTGTCAAAAAACGGTATACACACATTTACCCTAATCAACCGGGTGTATATATCAGCACCTATCTCACATAATCCCATCCTTACATTTACTCAAACCCTAAATTATCTCTTACATTCCTCCGCCCCCATCAGGTAAAATATACCTCAAACCCTAAAAACTCTCATCGACCTCCTTTTACCAGAAAAAAAACATTTGTAGATGACAAGTCTTTTCGACCTAGCCACAGGGATGGCTCAAGGATTTAGAGTCGAGGGACTTTGAATCGCCACAGGGATGGCTTGAGAAGTATGGACATGGAATCGATCTGGGAAAGGTAAAGTAAGATAAGTTTGTTCTTTGATGAATTTTTTGAGTCTTAAAACGATCTAAACAAAGTGAGGAACACACTTGTTATATCAACTTTCTTTTCTTCGGATAATGAACGAACCAAAGTTTCAATATTTAAACAATGATGAATCCCCCTTATTAAGCTTTCGAATGAAAACTTTATAGATTTTGATATGAGCGAAGGGAATCTGAGATATGGATCAATAATGATCAATGATGTTAATTCTTTTATGTATAGATCTTTAATGATCTAAGTGTTTTGGTGAACCACACATAAAAGAAACAAAACTGAGATCAGTTAGCTTTCCCCTTTTTGTGTTTGAGTTTTAAACTAACGAAAAACAGTTTTTATTATTTCATTCGTGATTGTTTGAGCCTCGAACGAACTAAGGAGAACCAGATATAACATGCTTGTTATTATCTTAATCTTAAGTTTCGAATAGACTTTGGAAGTTACATCTTAAAAAGAATCCGTGATGACAAGGTTGTGAGAGCTAGACACTTGATGGTCTTGATTAGACTTTGTGTGCTCACAAACCACTTCTGATATTCAATTTTCTTTTTCCATTCGATATGTGATAAAGATGAGATAGAACATTTGATGATCCCTTTTGTTGATCATTCGATATGTGATTCAATTTTCTTTTTGTTGACAAGGTTGAAGTGATTATTATTTGCTCATGTACTTTGAATGGTTTGATTAGATACAAGCAGATGTAGTGAGTCTTGTCTAATGAATGAAGTTATTGATGTTTGATAATTCAAGATTGATGAATGTAGTGTCATGATAGTTTAGGTGTTTGATTCTTGTGATGAATGGTCATGCTTTTCTTCATCATTTCTGTCTTGTTGCATCACCCAACTCCCATCTTACCTAACTTGCTAATCACAACTCGCATCATTCTTTAGATAACTCGATTCAGTTTTTGATTAACTCGCTTGTGATTGTAGACTCAACTCGTATCAGCAGCAACTCGCTCAAAAGAAACTGCAATTATATTATATGCGAGTTAAGTAACTCGCATTGAAACTAGACCAGAAACCCAACTCGCTTCTGACCTTAGTAAGCAACTCGCAGTTGACTAAATAGTCAACTCACATCCTTTATGCAAGTACCCAACTCGCTTCCTGGTTCACCGAATCTGGACATGATATGACAAGTCGCATTTTGTACCAACACGCATGTTTAGCACTGAATCTAGACAGAATATCAACTCGCATATAAGAGTAACCACAACTCGCATTGAAGAAACTTGACCAAAAACGCATTCAAAAATTTACATGTGACCAGCAGATTTGAAATCCAGAAAACAATGACCACCTTAAAAACATAAAACTGCTTTGATACGAGTTCATAACCAATAAAAATTAACAGCAGTTTATAACATGCTCAACCATCTAGACCATTTTCAGTGATAAGAATTCTAATGAAACTGTTAACTTGCTCAAACTGATAATACACATAAAACCAGTAACAACACTTTTGACATAAGCTTTATACACAAACACAACCGCATAAACCACACATCAAAACCGCACAATAAACCATACAAATCGCATCTAAACCATACGAGTCATCAAAAACAACACAACCTAGGCTCTGGTACCAATTGTAGGATCGTGAATATTATGTTGTTTAGATGATTCGGGTGGTCTAGGATGATGATAGTATATGAATGCCATTGTTAGAGAGATGAAGAGAGTAGAGAGGGAATTTTAGAGAGATAAATAAAAGTGTAAAACGTTAGATTAGAACTTCCAACCCTCTACCTTCCAAGGTAGAGGGTATTTATAGGTTACAAACTAAACGACCTCCTGACGGCCTGTGGATCAGGTATACAGTGGGTAAAGACCCGTCCTTCCTCCACGGTAATGCACTACGCTAAACTAGGCTAATAACTAACTAATAAAACAGTAAACAACGTAACTAATGATATGTCTACGAGCTAACATATGCTAGATAATATTTGGGGTGACCGACTCTTTACTATGGAATTTTCTAATTCCTAACAGTTTATGGTTGATAGTTTACCAAAAACTATATGGTTATCAACTCACCATATTCTTTATGATTAAGAGTTGGCTAGTCCATAGAAAACAGCTCATGGTAAAGACATATCAAATCCGTTGATAGCTGGTAGTTTGCTTAAAACTATGATAAGAGCAGTCTAGTTTTCATATGTTTTTCTTTACCACTGCTCTTTGAAATTTTTGGGAAAAATTACCCCTGATAGTTCAGAGTTTCCAATGACAGTGTTATTTTACCACTGTTGTTCTAGCCGTTACAACTGTTGTGTCAGTAACAAAATTTTTACTAGCCGTTGTAAAAAAATTGCTTTCCATATATATATATATAGGGTAACTTCTAGAAAATTAACTACCTTCCTATTTGAATATTTATCCTCTAAAGATAAATACTTTCCATAGATAATTTTTCTTGCGCTACACTCTTAAACCCTACCTCTATATATCTTTTATCTCAATTGGCTAGTTATTCTTTCAATTATTATTTACATAATATTGTTTTTCGTCAAAGGTTTCTATGGCACCATTAAAATTTGCAGACGAGCACAACCTAGTGGCCTACCTACAAAAGTCAAATGAGAGAGTGGCCCTGTTTTTCATCAGATTGTGGACTTTATCAATACTACCCATATAAGGTATGCTTTGCTTTTAAAACCCACAATCTATATCTCTCAACTCAAACAGTTTTGGACTTCTGCTAAGTCCATAACACTTGAGAATAGAGATGCACATGAAACAGTGGACGCTCTAAGAGCCACTGTGGATGGGGTAACTATTGATGTTACTGAGGCATCCTTGAGGAGAGTTCTCCAATTGGATGATCTTAATGGTATCATAACATTACCTATGCCAGAAATACATGATACTTTATCATCCATGGGGTATGATACCACTGATAAAAGGCTACTTTCAAAAAGAGTGGTTTTTGTCCCCAATGTAGATTTTTGATACATACTCTTTTACATTGTCTTAGTCCAAAGAAAACATCTTATGAGCAATTTAGTTCAACCATAGCTTATCCTTTGGTTTGTCTAGCCACTGATAAGATTTTTAACTGGTCAAACTATATTTTTACAAGTATGACTGGCAATGTAAAGAGTTCAACAAAAATTTTAATATATCCAAGGTTTGTGCAAGCCTAAAGTTTTTCAAAACTTGAACAGAGACGGCAACATGATTTTTACACCACTCTTACCTCAAATGCTTGCAAAGATCTCACCTGAACAAAACACACCCATAATCTATGTTCCAAACATTGATTATACTCCACCTGTTTCTCACACCTATGAGAGGAGGCGCAAACAATCAACTTCTCTCATGACAACACAACATGTTTCTGAACCTTTTGGTCTCAGAACAAGCAGTGGTGGTTCTAGACTTCAACCTAGTCCAACTAGGGAGGAATCTGAGCTAATGCCCCATGCTTCACCTCTCCCAATAGGTCACACAGCTGGAAGTGATGAGGGCAGTGGGCAACAATTGGAATTGATGGTTTTGTGTACAAAGTTAGCCAAGCAGGTTGAATCTCTATAGAAGGACCAGGAACATGTCAAGAAGCAGCATGCCAAGGATATTAAACTTTTAAAAGAGGAGATTCAGACCTTGAAGGAAGAGATGCAGGGGTTGAAAAAGCAAAGGAAAACTGTAAAGTTGGTGATCTCATCTTCATCCTCACCTAATGATGGTGATTCCGCTGGTTTTGATCATGATATGGGAAATTCTCCCAAACAAGGGCGGAAAACAGGTGCTGAAACTAAGGGGAGAAAATTGATTTTGAAGATGAAGGTGTTACTAGTAAAGGTGCAAAGGAAGCTTATACTCAAGAAGAGCAACTAGAGCAAGATATTTTCTGTACTGCAACTGATTTTACCAGTGATCCAATTTCTACTGCAGAGCCAAATATTCCCACTAATGAATATAATGTTGCTACTGCAAGTGAAGAAATTGATAAACAGAAGAAAGACAAAGGTAAAGCAGTTATGGAAAGTCAAGAGCAACTTGGAAGAAATATTTCAAAGAAAGAACAAGTTCAGATTGCTCATGATAAAGAAATTGCTGAAAAGATATATGAAGATGAAGTTGCTAAAAAGAAAAAGCTTGAAGAAATGGAAGTTGCAAGCTTTATAGAGGCTAAAAGGTTGGATAGAATGGAAGATCCTATAGAAGATCAACTTACCACTGTTCAACCTACAAGACTTAGAGAAAAGACTCCAGAGTTCCGCTATGTACCTACTGAAGAAGAAATTGATTTCTTGATTGCAAATGATCCAGTGATCAATAAAAAGGCAATTTACCTTGTAGCTGGTGCATCTTTAACTGAAGAACAAAGAACTACACAGTTAAAAGATTTTATACAGATGAAGAATAATCAAGCACTTCAAGAGGCTATTGTTTCAGTCAAGAAAATCCAAAAGAAACCAAGAAAACCAACTAAGGCACAAGTTATTGCATACATGAAGACTTACTGTTGCAATGTTGGTGGTTGGAAGAGACATCAATTCAAAGGAATGTCTGATGATAAAGTTGAAAGTATCTACTACAGAGTTCTTAGATTTGATAAAGATTTTATTCCAATGGACTCTGAAGAAGAATCAAGACGGCATCCAAGTTTGAAAAGAAAGGCAAAAGATAGTGAATCTCAAACCGGTAAGAAGACCAAGTTTGCTGAAGAACAAGAAGTTTCAACTGAGAAGTTCACTGAAGAACAGATGACTGAAATGATTCTGATCGAAGAAGAAGATTTTTATCCATAACCACTGCAAGTTAGACATCCTATCATTGATTGGGAAGTTTACACTGCTAGCAATTTTGCTCCAACATGGAAGATCACAAGACTAGGTGGTGAAACTTCATCACTCATTCAATTTGAAGATCTTATCAAAGCTTTTGATAGAGATGATCTTGACAAATTATGGATGTTAGTTCAAGAAAAGTTTGATGCTCAAGATCTCAAAGATATGAAGGAGATGCAGTTATGGGTTAATCTTAGAAGGCTCTATGAACCAGATGTTAATGATGATTTCTGGAAATTGTCATGTTCATGTCCTGGTACTAAATGGTTTTACTATGCTTCATGTGAAGTTCATCATGTTTTTACAACAAATAGAGCAGATGTATTCATGCTTGCTGAGAAAGAATATCCACTCAGAGTTGGAACCCTCATAGTGATGTTATGTACAACAATAAGAGTTCATGAAGACAATGAGAAGGTCAGAGCATTGTTACATAGGCTTCAAGATCAATGTTCCAGAGCTATTCAGAAGTTAAGGAAGAAGTAAAGTGTTTGGTTGAATTCCCCAAATCCTTGAAGATACTGCAGATTGAAGAAACTTATTGATTTGCAGAGAAATCATAAGTTTAGGGGGGGATTGTTGGGAATAATCTGTTACCACTGATAGTTGTGGAAGACACTGCTTGGATTCCACTAGTAGTGGAAACGTATTACCACTGCTGCCTACATTATTACCACTGTTATTAGATAATGGTTAGAAGAATGCGTCTAGATAAGTATAGAATAGATCTTGTGTATATTCTATATTGTTAGCTTTATAAAAGGAGGGCCTAGGTCATTGTCTTAGGTACTTGTCTAATTACCAACGTATTATTCACAAAGGCTTCAAGGTGTAACCCTAGTAATAAGCACAGATCACTCGTATTATTCATTAATAATATTGGAGCTTAAGTTTTGTGTTTAATCTGTGTTTACTTACAATACATCATACAATCCGTCTTCTAAGTATTACTAAGTAAATTCCGCGTGCTTAATAATATTATACAAAATATCATTGACACAAGGTTTGTGTCCAGATCCATCATTTTCCTTTTTACTAATTCACGGAAGGTGAATAGGTTGGTAAAACTACTAACAACCACTTAGGTAAAGGCGGGAATCTACTTCCAAGGTTTCGTCTATAGTGTAGCTTATCGTTTGGTGAGAGGTCCGAAAGGTTAGCAGGTGCTCCTCGAAGGATGAGAGAAAGATTATGTGATTATCCTAGAGAACGTGGTTCAGGTTTCTTCTTCGGATTTCAAGATTTCTACTGAGTACGGAATCTGTACTAGATGAAAATTCTAGGAAGTTCAGAGTATGTCTCTATTAGAAAGCGTTGATTACTACCATCAATCGGTCGATTGACTCAACATGATATCTATGTTAGAGATGAAAGTACGACTCCTAAAAGAGAGTATTGGTTACTAACCACAGTCTGTCGATTGACTCATTGGTGCACTTAACACTTAACGCAAAAGGTTTCAGGGTTCAACTCCAAAATCATAATCTCCAAAAGAAGTTCAACTACCAATTGATATCCAAATCATTTCTACATATGAGTGAACGTCACGGCTCTAAGTAGGTATGCTAGAGAATTTCTCATCTATGGTGTGTAAGGTACCATATTGATAAAATATGGTAGGTATTACCATTACCGGTGGTGTGACGTAGCAGACTATTGTTGACAAACAATGTTGAGGGTTCAATGTTGCTAGAGTCAACATTGACGGAACAATATCTAAGGATAATCCTAGGTGAACAATTTCACAAAAACAAGTCGTTAGATCGTTATCGATAGGGGTTCCTACATAGAGGATAAGGTACGACATCAATAGTACGTAAGGTACTACCTTAACTGAAAGCTGTTGGCGAAGCAACGTCGACCACAATATTATCGGTTTAGAAAATGAACAACATCGACTAGATGAAGTCGTTAAAATCAACATCGAGTGAATGGTAAGGTTTCAGAAGTTTTCTCAACAATCGGTTCAAGACTAGGCTTGAGGTATAAGTGTCGGTAACAGGGTTACCAACGAAACGAGGGTATATGACAAATCCACGGTGTTACTACCAAAACGATGTGGAATGATAATTCCCAACAAGATTACTTATCGAAATATGGTGGAATGATAATTCCAATACGGTTACTATCGTAATGCAACCGAATGACGTTTCAAATCGAATACCGACTAAAGGTCGAAAGATGCTTTTAACAAAGTTATCAACGAAACGGAGCCGAATAATAATTTGAGGCCAAACGATGACTCGAAGTCAAGTTACGAGTTAAAACGCGGAACGAGATCAAAATCTCGAATTCGAAAACCCAAAGACCAAAATCCAAAACCGAATCCAAAATAGTCAAGACCCAATCCAAAACAGCTCAAAACAGTTTCAAATGCTCGAATAAGATCAACAAGTCTTACATCGAAAAACAATTCGGATAAAAACAGTGCCATTCAGGTCTCACCCGATTTATGGCGAACTATGCTCAAATGCTACAACCAAGAATTTCACATAAACGGAGACGCATAGGGATGCCGTAAGTGTTACGATTCAAAAGGTGTTACGATGCCAGTGTGTAAGTGCGGCTTTCGTGATGTTTAGCGAGTGTGAGTGTGTGAGTCCACCTAAAGTTTATCGTTCTTAAAACCAATCTCAAATCCGAACACAATTTTGTTATAACAATTTCTAGTATTTGCAAAATTCACCTCTGAGATGGACATAGGTGACCAGTCCATGTACTGCTGTCTCTGGTTGAATATAGGTGATCAGTCTATATCCAATCGAGGTTCGATAAATTTTTATTAAGCAAGGCACAACCAATTATTATAACCAATTCTCAATATATATATTCCCAACTTCAATGTTATATGCCCAACATGTATTCATTTTCTTATCTCAGAAATATCTCGTTGCTCCACTTAGTTATTCGCGTTAGGTATCATCGTGTGTGTGTGTGTGGTATCGAATCGACAATCACCATGAATGCACTCAAATAACCACAATGCGACTCATAATGACACAATGAGACGTCTATATGATAAACTTTATAGTTTAATAAGTTTCGGAATAAATAGTTAGACCTTATCGAATTCGTCAACTCGATAAACTCAACCATTTGTTCATGTTGCTTATTATCCCAAAACCAAACACATCCTAACGAGTCATAAGGATAATTCACCCATTAATAACGTTATCCTACGTACATAGCGGGCGCCTATTAGGTTCGTCAACCTAATAAGTCCGTTCTCCACGTGGATCGACGCTATTAATGTTAGGTCATCCGTAACCCATGCACAACACATAAATGACATTAAATATTCATAAATGACACCCTTCGATAAACGTACCCTCGAAAAATTTAATGACTCCTTTATTACAAAACATTTCTATTTTCAAACGTTGGTTCCCCCCCCCCCCCTTTTTTTTTGTTTTTTAATGTCGGATAACAAGGCGAGCCTTGTTATCGAATACTTAGTACAAAACCATTTATCATTTATATTTTCTAGTACGATTTACTAGTAGATATATTTATATATATATATATCTGTACATATATAAAGATTCGATATAATTTCAATATAAATTCATTCATTTCACTTATAAATTTCCATAAAAATTTTAATATAAATTCCGATAAAAATCCCAATATAGATTTTGATAAAAATTCCAATATAAATTCCGATAAAAATCCCAATATAGATTTCGATAAAAATTCCAATATAAATTCCGAGTCATTATTCGTTTCGAGTTCCTAAGTCCGAGTCATGACTCTCGGTTTTTACACAATCATATTGTCCACATAAATACTAAAGACCATGATACGGCGTTGTCAGGGTAGTCGAGACTAGAGAGTCACGATAACACCTGACGTAGCGCAAAGTTTGCATATATACCATTAAATCCAAAATAAACAATTTTCACAATTCTAATTAATCCTCCAAACTATCTCATACCAATCTCGCCATCTATACTGAAAATCAAACATACCTAACACCATTAAACACTTCCAATTGACTCTTCTAATTTCTCAAACACAACCGATTAACGGGTATCAAATCTAATGTTTGTCAATAACTCACCAATTACCCAAAACACCACAATTCATTTGTTATTCAATTAAGGCTGTTAATTGAATGTCATTCCATTCCAAAAATCTATTTTATACCAATGATTCAACGTTAACCAAATAATCACACGTTAGTCCAATTTATTATCTGAAAACACTTACTGGTTTCACATATCATTATAACACTTACGGACATGAACTCATTATTAATAATCAAAACCAATTACCACTTGTTTGACAATTCCAAAGAATAAAACAATGGTATACGAAAGTTTCGACTCAAAATCGTGACGTGAGACCATCATCAATCGACATCATCAAAATCATTATAATCCATCATCTAGTTATGATCAAGGGCACATAAACATGATAAGATGCAAAACACGCGAACATGACACACACACGATACCAATACACCAGTTTACATGCTTTATCAGCTTTAACGCGTTTTAGACTCGTGTCCATCAAAACTTAACTGTGGAACTCACGTTCACGAGACAAAAGGTCTCGCTCGTGACTCCCTGACTTAGTTATATTAGTACCATTTCCTTTATATTCCCAAAATCGTTTCCACGACCACTACTAATGTGCAAGTTTTAAATCAAGTGATGAGATTACGCAAGGAAATTGCGTAACCATGATACTTTGAGAGTATCCGCATTATTGATAAATAGTGTTGATTTATTGGTTATCACATTCTGTGTTCATTTGTTCACTTTAATCTTCCAAAAGCATTCCAATCGATCCCACGTATTTGTGTATATTCATACAAAGTTTTCTCTTTATTGTTTTGGGATATACCCAAGGCAACTACTTAATATAAGTTAAGTGTTATAGATTTAAGGTTTAGGACTCCACACTCTGTGAAAGGTATAGCGCGTGCGAAAGCATAAGGACATGCTCTCTATACATGTATAAGCATGAGGACATGCTTATAGGGCGTGCATAAGGATATAGAAATGCTTATGGGGTGTGCGTAAGCATGAGGACATGCTTATTGTGTGTGTATAAGCATGCGAAATGCTTATAGTGAACTACTAAGATAGGCAGACTTAAATCGTCTACTAACAGGGCACACGCTCAATCTAGTGTTCAATCAAACCGTTCATCAAATAAGCCCTAAACATCTCATCAATCATCTTATCAATCAATTCGTCTAATGTGCTCTCAATCATCTATATCAAATCAATCGAGTTCAAAATTCCAAATTCATAATTGATGAGTGTGTAAATACTCATCATTTTGAGTCAAATCTGAACTGCAAAACGTCTAAAAATGCTCAGAAATGCATCAAAATACTGAAAATATTCCAAAATTGCATTTTATATGTTTCAGATGCAAAATGTTCAAAATCAGATGAAAAATGAGCAAAGTTTGCATAATTGGCAGTTTCAGTCCCCTAAGTTTCTAAAATTGTCAAAAACAGTCCCTGAGCACATAATTTTAAAAGAAAAATCACCAAAGGTCCTTTTAAAATCATAAGTTGTCAAATTTAGTCCTTTGGTGAAAAATGTCAAAAGTTTGAGAAAATTACAAGAATGGTCCTTCAACTTTTAAATTTGGCAGAAATGGCCCCTGGAAAATTGCAAAATGGCAAGTTTGGTCCTTATACTTTTTGAGAGTGTCACTTTTGGTCCCTTGAAACATCTTTGCAAGATTGGCAATTCTGGTCCTCCCAATTTCAGAAATTACACTTTAGGTCCCTATGTTATTAACTCTTTACAAACCCCATTTGGACCCCGCCTAATTTTGGACCCCTTGTCAAATTGAATTTTGGACCCCCATCTTATATTAGCCACCGGTCAATATTTGGTCAAAATAAGCAAACCCGCCAAAAAAGTCTCCCTCTCCACCTGCTTCTGCAACTCACCAGGCAACCCATCCCCCCTCCTCTCATCCACTTACCCATGTTCCCCCCACCTCAACTAACTTTCAAGGGGCAT
Organism: Chrysanthemum seticuspe; assembly: GCA_019973895.1. NCBI lineage: Eukaryota > Viridiplantae > Streptophyta > Magnoliopsida > Asterales > Asteraceae > Chrysanthemum > Chrysanthemum seticuspe. The sequence goes on from BPTQ01000006.1 coordinate 321,345,389, forward strand.
TAAATGTATCTCCCCCTCCTCACTCAACCCCATTTGGCAGATAAGCAAATTGGCGCCAAAAATCCATTTAAACGGCCATGATCATTTTAAGCCATCCATATAAAAGAAAGAAGAAGGAAGAGTAGAAGGGTGTCTTGTAGTTTTTATTTTTATCTTAAATGTCGTTTTTAATTTAAAGTCTTTAAATTAGTATAAAACCTGTAATATCTTGTTTCTTTGTATCAAACTAAGGTATTTGTATCATTATAACTTGTTTCCAAGTATCAATTCAGTTTATGTTAAAATTCCTTGTTTAAAGCTTACTGTTGAAATTTTCATTTTCAATTCTCACACAAAAGCTTCCAATAGCTTGTTTCTCAGTTCCACTAAGCTTATATGAGCTTAGCATAGCTTTTTATAAGCTTAAGTTTAAGTTTCAATCAATATTGAGTTTGGTCAAAGAAAGTCAAACTGGGCCAAATTTGGATTCAGAAATGGAATGGGTTGGTTCAGAACTTGAAATGGGTTGAATTAGAAGCTATGGGGTTGGTTTGAATAGGCTAGTGATACTGTGTTCTTGGGTTCACTGTTGGCAAGCCATAGTGGCTTTGGACCTTTGTAAGTGATTTTCTCAAGTTCTTGCATACAATGTATTTATAGTCACAATCTGTTAAAATCTGTTGGATTAGTTGTGTTTAGGTTAAGTGAGTTTAGTTTGATCAATAATCTATGCCGGTTCAGTGTTTGGATTAGTTTCAGTTTGCAAATCTGTGTATAAGAGGTGTTTGGAATTGCTGATATAAATGTGTTAAAGGCTTATTCAGTGAGAAACTTTGGTTGTTTGTGGCTTGTTTAGTTCTAATAGACTCATTTTGGTCATAGTTTGGTGCTTGCACACTCTAAAAGTCAAAAATCATATCTATCTGTCTTATAGGTTTCACTGTTGAGTTTTTTGAGAATCAAAGTCTTATTTTGTGTTCAAAGTTCTTAGATAAAGCTTGTGTTAACTTCATTTCATCATAAATAACCAATATCAGTCCTCACATTTGATTCAAAACTCAACAAAGTCAATATTTCAATTTTGGTTCAAAAGTCAAAACTAGAAAAACCTTGTTTTGAGCCAACTGAGAGGAATTTTCATTCACTCATTTTTGGACCAAACTTAGTGAAACTTGTTGCTTTAAAATCTCCAATTGGTCTACTTTCTTTTCATCATTTTTATAAATTTTTGTGAATTTTTTAAAGGTTTCAAAAATGCTTATTAAAAAGGTGGTAAATGCCCTGCACACACTCAGTGTATACTGAGTGTGTACAGGTGGTTTTGTGCAGCATTGCACAGAGCTCATTTGAGCTTGTTGTTGGCTCTAATTTGGTTCATAAGTAGTTGGCTAGGTCTAGTATAGAGTTCCATATCTGGTTTTCAATTTCAGCTTATCTACAAGCTTGTGCTTAAGCTCAAAGTTGGCCCCATAAATCTGTTTTAGCGTATTAATCTCAAAACATCAAATCTGATCAAACTTGCATATCAGTGGTTGTAGCTTGTTGATTTTAGTTGCATTTGGTCAATTTTAGCTTATTTAAGTTTCTGTTTTGGTTGGGTGCTTGTTTTGTTCCATTTGCTTATTTAAGTGCTTATTTCATAAGCACATTCCACATCAGTTTCTATTTCCTCCAAACAAGCCCCTGTTTTTCCGTTTTTCCTAGCTCCCTAATATTGTTTTAGAGTTTACCTGAAATTTTCAGATTTTTCTAAGTTGATTTGCTATTTTTCTTAATTTAAAGTAGTTTTTAAGCATTTTTAATTAGCTTTAAATACAAAAAATTCAGAAAAGGTTCAAAAAAATAATTTTTCATTTTTCTTAGGTTTAGATAAATATAAAAAGTAAAAAAAGTAATTTTCTAGATTTTTCATAGTTTATTTTGTAATTTTTAGTAATTTAATTAGTTTTTAATAGTTTTTAATTCATAAAAAATAGAAAAATAATCAGAAAATTACAAAAATAGGTTTGAAAATTCTATTTTGATATTTTAGATTTTTCTAAGTCTTAATTTTATTTTTCTAGCTCAATTTCCTAATTTCTTGTATTTTAGGCTATTATTAAATAGTTAAAAATAGTTTTTAATTAATAATAATTAATTAAATAGTTATAAAAATAATTTTCTTTTTCTAAATATTTTCTTTTATCATTAGGATTGTAAAAATATAATTTTCATATTTTTAGGGTTAATATTGTGTAAGTTTCACATTTTTATTTGTACGTCGCGTAGTTTTTAATTTCAGTTTTATAAAAACTTAAAAACAAAAACATCATTTTAATAATAGTGATAGCGTTTATTTAATAGTTTTTATCTTTTTAATTTCCTTTAATTTGCATTTAAGCCATTGTTATTTGTTGGCTATTTCTGTAGTTATAATCACTATCAAATCCCTTTTTCGTTCAAATTTCTCGATCACTTTACGTTTGATAATCCATTGCATAGCTCGCTGGGACATAACGACCCGGGGAAACACTATACTCCTCAGATCTTCATTGCATTCGTGCTTAAGCAGTTTTAAGCTGATTACGGTCTGCCATTCACAAGTGGCAGGCTTGAGTGATTTAGCTTGACTGTTTGGCACGCATCAAATTTTTGGCGCCGCTGCCGGGGAGCTGTGCTAATTGTCTTACGTTTAGCAGATTAGTTGTTTGAATACTCACTCATTTGTTCATATCATCCATCTCTATCTATCTATATATATATCCATATTTTCTTATAAAAAATCCAAAAACCCAAAACAGCTAAAAACGTATAAAACACAAAAATATTTTTCTTTTGTTTCTATATATGTATCAAATATAAAAAATACAAAAAGATTTGTCGTTTTCTTTAATAATAAACAACTTAAAAGATTACCACCGCAAACCAAGGCAGTGCACTACCTAACTGGGGGTGCGACCATAATAAGTTCCCGAACTAAAGATTAAAACTTGCCTTTGTGTCCTTGTGATTGGTGTACCTTTTTCAAAGAAGCCATTCATATTGTGATTATTGGTTAAGTTCACTGTTGTTTTGCCTCGATTTTGTGTTAATTGATTTTGTGTGATATCTACGTTTCAGAACCAGAAAACCCATAAAGATTCTTCTCATCACCCCGTTTTTATAAAACGTCTTCATAATTCCATTTCTCTCCTTAACTCTGAGGTTCCTTAGAGTTAACTCTAGTGTATGCGCACTCGCTCTTCTAGATCTGTGAGCCCATTTCGTGAGCTTGTCAAGATTCCAAGAAGGCGTGTTCGTAGACTTTCTGCTCCATCAGTCGGATCTGAGATCCGGACTGTTCGCACTACTTCCGTTATCATGGCGGACGAAATTCCTATGTGCGAGCTTCTCTAGGCACCCATCGACGGGTATGGAGATGCTATTGTTGTACCAGCCATTGTGGCTGAAAACTTTGAACTCAAGACTGGGTTACTGAATCTTGTAACCTCAAATCAGTTCTACGGTTTTGAGCGGGATGATCCTCATGCTCATATTCGATGGTTTAACAAGATTGCATCTATCATCAAGTATAAGAATGTCCCTACTGATGCTGTTAAGCTTCTTCTGTTCCCATTTTCTCTTGAGGGACAAGCCCGGATTTGGCTTAAAAAACAACCCCCTCAATCTATTGAGACATGGGAAGATCTGGTGAAGAAATTTGTGAATGAATTCTATCCACCTTCCAAAACCACGAGTCTTAAAAATAAAATCATCAAGTTCACTCAGAAGTTTGATGAATCCTTCAGTGAATCGTGGGATCGTTTCAAGGAATTGCTTCGCAAATGTCCTCACCACGGTTTCTCTGAGTTGATGCAACTCGATACTTTCTACAATGGAGTGAGTCAATCTGATCAAGATTCTCTCAATTCCTCCGCGGGAGGAAATTTCCTAAGCAAAACTGTCAAAGAAGCTTTAGCGATAATCGCCCGTGAGTCCGCACTGCATGAAGCAAGCCGGTTGTTTCCCAAGTCAGTGTTGGTCCTTCTTCTTCTTCATCGCCCGTGAGTCAGCCTAGCACCGATGCTAAGATTGACAAACTCACGGAAGCTATTCAAGCTTTGGTTCTCTCCAACCAGAAGAAAGTCTCTTTTCCACAAACTTCACCTCCTGCTGAAGTTAAGAAAGTGGAAGTCTGTGTTACTTGTGGTGGCCCCCATGCTTATTATAACTGTATGGCCACTGATGGTAACCCTTTTGAAGCCAATGTTGTGGGCGGGATGTCTAATCAAGGAGGCAATCAATATCGTGCTCCTGTAGACCCGAACCACCATCCTAACCACTACTCTGGACCTCTCGGTTTCAATCAAAACCGTAATCAGAATCAAAACAGACCAAACCAAGGTTTTCAAAACCAAGGTAATTTCAGTCCAAACAACGGTTTTCAAAATCAGAATCAAAATTTCCAACACCAAGGAAATTTCAATAGAAACCCAGGTCAGGGAAATTTCAACTCAGGGTATTTTCATGCCAATAATCAAGGAAATTTTCAGAATCAAGGCCCTAATCCTAACAATAGAGGCCAGAATTTTCCTGTGCAAACTCAAGCCATTGTTCCAACTGGCCCATCATCTGATGAGTTATTGAAACAATTCATGAAATCCCAAGAGGAAATGAATCGGTTGTTGGTCAGCCAGATTTCTGACATCAAGAAGTCTTTAAATGATCGACCCTCGGGCTCAGGTACTCTACCTAGCAACACGATCGCTAATCCGAGGGGCGATGCAAAGGCGATCACAACCCGAAGTGGTGCTTCATATGCTGGACCCGCTATTCCTACTACCTCTTCTTCTTCTCCCCCGAAGGTAGTGGAAAGTGAGCCTGAGGCGACAAAGGACAAGGAACTTCCTACTAATAACGGAAGTACCAGTAATGTCCATCCTCAGGTTGTCCCCAAACCCAATACCAAACCTGGAGTTGTTTTTGAACCTCCAGTTGGTGACCCTAAATCCAAAACTTCTATTCCTTATCCCTCACGTTTACATGAGCAAAAGCTCCGCGAGAAAGCTAGTCATCAAATGGAAAATTTCTTTCAAATTTTCCAAGAGCTACATTTTGACATAAGCTTCGCGGATGCCATCATGTTGATGCCCAATTTTGCATCTACTCTGAAACATATGTTGAGCAACAAGGAAAAGCTGTTTGAAATGGCTAAGACTCCTTTGAATGAGAATTGCTCAGCAGTCTTGTTAAAGAAGCTTGCCGAGAAGCTAGGAGATCCCGGAAAATTTCTTCTTCCTTGTGTTTTTCTTGGGATGATTGAATGCTTTGCCCTTGCTGATCTTGGTGCAAGCATCAATCTGATGCCGTATTCAGTGTGGAAGAAACTTTCTCTTCCGGAACTTATTCCTACCTGCATGACTCTTGAGCTTGCAGATCGTTCTATCTCACGTCCTCTTGGCATCGCCGAGGATGTATTCGTGAAAGTAGGAAAGTTCCACTTTCCAGCTGACTTCGTGGTTGTTGATTTCGATGCCGATCATCGGGTTCCTCTTATTGTTGGACGAGGATTCCTGAGAACGGGCCGTGCTCTTATTGATGTATTTGAGCAAGAAATCACTTTACGTGTGGGTAACGAAGCTGTTACTTTTAACCTCGATCAAACTTCGAGGTACTCCTCAAATTATGCTACTGAATCAATTAATCAAGTCGATTTAATTGATATTGCTTCAGAGGAGTACTCTCAAGAGTTTCTTGGTTATCTTCATAATTCTGTGAGTGGAAAGAACCCAGAAAAAAAGTAATTATTGGAGTAGCCCGCCCAGTAGAGGCTTTCTTAGCGAGAATCATTGCCGACTCTTCCCCCTCTCTCACTCCGTTTGAGGGAGGTGACTTCCTTCTGGAAGAGATCGAAGAATTTCTTGCTACTGATGAATCAATTCCGCCTGGAATTGATGGTGTTTATGATTCGGAGGGGGATATCCCTTATCTTGAGCAATTGCTTAATGAAGATCCCTTACCTTCACTCCCTCCGAAAGAAATCACAATTGAGGAAATCAAATCAGTACAAACATCTATTGAAGAATTTCCCGAGGTTGAACTTAAGGACCTACCTCCTCATCTTGAGTATGCATTCTTGGAGGGTGATGATAAATTACCCGTCATAATTGCTAAGGATTTAACTGAGGAGGAGAAAACTGCTCTCATAAAGGTCTTGAAGTCACACAAGCAAGCAATTGCTTGGAAACTCTCCGACATTAAGGGTATCAACCCTGAGTTTTGTACTCACAAAATCTTAATGGAGGATGACTTCAAACCAGCAGTCCAACATCAGAGAAGGGTGAATCCTAAGATTCATGAGGTTATCAAACAAGAGGTTCTCAAACTTCTTGATGCCGGTTTGATTTACCCAATCTCTGATAGTCCTTGGGTTAGCCTAATTCATTGCGTTCCAAAAAAGGGTGGCATTACTGTTGTCACAAATGAAGAAAACGAATTAATTCCGACTCGATTGGTTACGGGATGGCGTGTGTGTATTGACTATCGTAAGTTAAACGAAGCCACCCGTAAAGACCATTTTCCTCTACCCTTCATGGACCAGATGCTTGAGAGATTAGCAGGGAACGAATACTATTGTTTCCTTGATGGTTTCTCGGGTTACTTTTAGATCCCCATTGATCCGCTGGATCAAGAAAAGACCACATTCACCTGCCCATACGGGACATTTGCCTACAGACGTATGCCTTTTGGCTTATGTAATGCTCCTGGCACGTTCCAACGATGTATAATGGCAATTTTCCACGACATGATCGGGGAAACTATGGAGGTGTTTATGGATGACTTCTCGGTCATTGGGGACTCATTTCAGACATGTCTCTCCCACTTAGACAAAATGTTAAAACGGTGTGAAGACACCAATCTATGTCTAAACTGGGAGAAGAGCCACTTTATGGTCAAAGAAGGCATAGTCCTTGGCCATAAGATTTCCAAGAGCGGGATAGAGCAAAAGTTGATGTTATTGCTAAACTACCTCATCCTACTACCGTCAAAGGTATTAGGAGTTTTCTAGGTCATGCCGGGTTTTATCGTAGATTCATTCAAGATTTCTCTAAAATCGCTCGGCCTATGACCCATCTTCTCGAAAAAGATGCTCCTTTTATCTTTTCTCCTGAGTGCATCGAAGCTTTTGAAACACTTAAGAAAAAGCTTACGGAAGCACCCATTCTAGTTGCCCCCGACTGGGATTTACCCTTCGAGCTCATGTGCGATGCAAGTGATTTTGCTATCGGTGCAGTCTTGGGGCAACGAAAAACTAAGCATTTTCAGCCAATCCACTACGCGAGCAAAACTATGACTGAAGCTCAGACCCATTACACCACTACAGAAAAAGAATTATTAGCTGTGGTGTATGCGTTTGAAAAGTTTCGGCCATACCTTATCTTGACCAAATGCGTGGTGTATACGGATCACTCGGCACTCAAATATCTCTTTGCAAAACAAGATGCAAAGCCGAGATTGCTCCGTTGGGTTCTCCTCCTACAAGAATTTGATATCATTATTCGTGATAAAAAAAGGAGCTGAGAACCTAGCTGCTGATCATCTGTCCCGATTAGAGAACCCTCACCAAGATGTGTTCGAGAAAAAGGAAATAAACGAAACATTTCCTCTCGAAACACTCAATGTGGTTTCTTTTCGTGGAGACTCTTCTACCCCATGGTTTGCTGACTTCGAAAATTACCATGCGGGTAACTTTGTGGTGAAAGGGATGTCGTCCCAACAGAAAAATAAATTCTTTAAAGATGTGAAACATTATTTCTGGGACGACCCCTACTTGTTCAAAATCTGTGCGGATCAAGTCATCCGGCGATGTGTATATGGTCAGGAAGCTATTGACATTCTCAAAGCTTGCCATTCTGGACCTACTGGGGGACATCATAGCCCTAACTACACCGCCAAGAAGGTGTTTGATTCCGGATTCTATTGGCCCACAATCTACAAGGATGCTTGATGAGTGTCTAAATACTCATCATTTTTGTACAAAATAAACTGCAAAATCATCTGAAAACACTCAGAAACACATCAAAATGTTCAAAATATCACAAATCAGTGTTTTATGTGTTTTAAATACAAAAATATCAAAATCAGATGAAAAACATATCAAATTTGCAAAAATTGCAGTTTCAGTCCCCCAAGTTTCAAAAGTTGTCAAAAACAGTCCTTGAGCACATAATTTCAAAAGTAAAGTCACCAAAGGTCCTTTTTAAATCATAAGTTGTCAAATTTAGTCCTTTGGTGAAAAATGTCAAAAGTTTGAGAAAATTACAAAAATGGCCCTTCAAGTTTCAAATTTGGCAGAAATGGCCCCTGAAAAATTGTAAAATGGCAAGTTTAGTCCTTGCATTATTGAACTTTGTCACTTTTAGTCCTTGGAACATCTTTGATGAGTTGGCAGCCTTGGTCCTTTCATTTTCAGAATTTACAAGCTAAGTCCTTGTATTTTTAACCCTTCACAAGCCTTTTTGGACCCTTGCTTATTTGTGACCCCCTGTCAAACTGCATATTGAACCCCCCCTTTTTGTATTAATAAGCCCGGTCAACTCACCCCTCACGGTCAAACAAACACACCCTTGGCGCCCAAAGTCTCTCCCTCTCAACTGCTCCATGCCTGCTTTCCCTGAATTCACTCCTCCACCATCACATACTCACACCCTTGTCCCCCCACCTCAACACAAATACAAGATACATTTAATGATCCCTCACCCTACATACTCAACCATAGCCATCTGTCAAAACCAAAATTCCCGCCAAAACCATCCTATGGCCAATATTGCATCTAGTCATCCAATGGTCCAAAATTGATGTGGGATTAACTCAGAAGTCAAGGGGGAGCTGTTTGGGTATAAAAGAAAGAAGATAGGAGAGAAGAAAGAGGTAGCTTGTAGTTTTTAGTTTTAACTTAATGTCGTTTTTATGTTTCTGTTTTTAGTTAGGTCCTAAATTGTAATCTTTTGCTTCATATTGTTAAGTTAAGTCATTTAAAGTGTATTAAAACTCTTTCCAAGTATTAATTCCAGGTTATGTTTACATTCCAAAGTTTCTAGTTCACTGTGCAATTTTCAATTTCGAATTTCTATGTCAAAGCTTTAGTGGCTTAATTTGTGGATTCAAAGAAGCTTATATAAGCTTATTAAAGCTTTTGGTAAGTTCAAATTTAAGTTTTAAGCAAAATTGTTACATGGTCAACAAAAGTCAAAATCTGGCCATGAATGGATTTGGTGATGATATGGGTTGATCCAGTGATGATATTGAGTTGGACTAGCTTAGAATAGAGTAGGATTAAGGTTTGGTTTAGCCTGCAATAGCTGGAACTCATGTGAGTAAGTTTCCAACTTTTCAAGTTTCAAGTCATTTGCATATTTTGCTTGTTTAAGTTTCTGTGATAATCATTAGTGTACACTTGTTCACATAGTTTTATTTAGGTTATATAAACTTAGAGTAATCAAGAAATCAGTATGGATTAGTGGTAATCTCAACTTTAGTTGCTAAACATGTTTTTAAAGGGTGTTTGGTTTTGCTGAATTTTCTGTCTCAGAAGCCTAATAAGTAGTTAAGTTCTGTTGTATCATGTTTCTCAAGTATAATTGAACTCAGTTTGGTCATTAAATTGGGTCTGCTAGAGTTAAAAGTCAAAAATCCAATTTAAACCATCTCAACAGTTAACTGTTGAGATTTTTGCAAATCTAAATCTGGAATTGTGTTTAAATAACATAGATAAAGGTTGTATTAGCTTCATTTCATCATAATTCAACATTATCAGTCCTTAAATCAAGTTTAAATCTCAAAAAAGTCAAACTGGTGTCTGTTTCAAAAAGTCAAAAAAATGTCAAAAACTTGTTTTATGCAGAAAGTGCAGCAGTTGCACAGGATTCATTAAAGCTTTTTAGGTACTGATTTTTGGTTTATAAGTAGTTCAATAGGTGGTATTTAAGACCTCTTATCTGGTTTTAGCTTTTGTTTGCTAAATAAGCTTCTGCATAAGCTCAAAGACAGGCCTAGTTGCCCTGCTCCACTGAACTCAGTATATCTGAGATTTCCTCAGATTTTGTGCAATTCACCCAGGGCTCATTTGAGCTCACTCAAGTCTGCATTTTGGTTCATTAGTAGTCACCCAGGTCTTCTCCATGTTCCAAGTTCTGTTTTCCTGTTTCTAGCTTATTTGGTTGCTTATTTGGTGGCTGCAAGTAGCAACCCCTTCACTGTTTTCTGCCAAATCTCATAAACTCAAATCTGTTGTAGATTGTATTCCAGAGGGTGTAGCTTGTTGATTCTAGTTGCTTTTAAGTTCTTTTAGCTTATTTAAGTTCCTGTTTTGGTTTGGTGCTTATTGGTCTTCATTAGCTTATCCTAAGTGCTTATTTTTAAGCACTTTGGACATCAGTTTCTAAATCCTCCAAACAACCCCTTGTTTTTCTATTTTTCCTTGCTTCTATATATTATTTTAGAGTTTTCCTTAAATTTTCAGATTTTTCTAAGTTGTTTTGCTATTTTTCTGAATTTAAATTAGTTTTTAATCCTTTTTAATTAACTTTAAATACAAATAATTAAGAAAAGCTTCAAAAAAATAATTTTTCATTTTTCTTAAGTTTAGATAAATGTAAAAAGCATAAAAAGTATTTTTCTAGATTTTTCTTAGTTAAATTTGTATTTTCTAGCATTTTAATTAGTTTTAAATAGTTTTAAATTAATAATAAATACATAAAAAGTCTAAAAAATATATTTTTAGTTTTTAAATTAGTTTTATAGTATTTTAGATTTTTCAGAATCATAAGTTTATTTTTCTAGCCTTATTTTGTATTTTCTCTTATTTTAGAGTATTTATAAATAGTTTAAATTAGTTTTTAATTAATAATAATTAGAATAATAGTGTTAAAAATAATTTTCCTTTTCTATAAAATTTCTTTTATCATTAGGTTTGTAAAAATGTATTTTTTCATATTTTTAGGACTTTTATTTCTTAAGTTTCACTTTTTATTTTGTACGTTTACGTTATTTTATTTAAACGTAAATTTTTAGTTTTAATTTTTAAACGTTCATCACTTTAAAAATAGTGATAGCATTTATTTAATAGATTTTATCTTTTTAATTTTCTTAATTTGCATTTAAGTCGCTTTTATTTATTTCCTTTTTCAGTAGTGTATTATCCAAATTCTATTCCTTGCTGATCGCTATCATTAGTGATCATTCTATCGTCTGAATCAGTGTTTGCACACCATTGAGTCTCCGTGGGACATAACGACCCGGGAATCCATTGTATTCTCTGATCTTCATTGCATTTGTGTTTAAGCTGTTTTAAGTCTGTTACAGTCTGTCATTCACAAGTGGCAGACTTGCGTGGTTAGACTTGACGGTTTTGCGCAGATCAATGCCCATGAATTTGTCAAAACCTGTGATGCTTGTCAACGTCACGGGAATATCTCACAAAGGAATGAAATGCCGCAAAACGCCATTCAAGTGTGTGAGATTTTTGACATATGGGGCATTGACTTTATGGGGCCATTTCCTTCTTCCCTTGGTAACAAATACATACTCGTGGCCGTTGACTACTTGTCAAAATGGGTTGAAGCAAAAGCTTTACCCACCAACGATGCCCGAGTTGTGGTGAAATTCTTGAAATCTCTATTTGCTAGGTTTGGAACTCCACGAGCCATAATCAGTGATCGTGGTACGCATTTCTGCAATGACCGATTTGAAAGAGTCATGCAAAAGTATGGTGTAACTCACCGTCTATCTACTGCGTACCACCCCCAAACAAGTGGGCAAGTGGAAGTTTCTAACCGGGGGATAAAAAGAATTCTTGAGAGGACGGTTGGTGAAAACCGTGCCTCTTGGTCGGATAAGCTAGATGACGCACTCTGGGCCTTCCGTACAGCTTACAAAACACCCATCGGGTGCACTCCATACAAGCTGGTATACGGGAAGGCATGTCATCTACCGGTTGAGCTCGAGTACAAGGCATACTGGGCCTTGAAGCATGCTAATTTCGATATTCAGACAGCTGGTGATCATCGGAAAGTTCAAATGAATGAATTAAATGAACTCCGTGATCAAGCATACGAGAACTCTTTGATCTATAAACAAAAGACAAAGAAGATTCATGACTCAAAAATCAAGAACCGAGTTTTCAACGTCGGTGATCGAGTCCTTCTTTTCAACTCAAGATTAAAGATTTTCTCGGGAAAATTAAAATCCCGCTGGTCTGGTCCATTTACTATCGCTAAGGTTTATCCTTATGGTACCATTGAGTTATCTCAACCCGATGGTCCTAATTTTAAAGTGAATGGTCATCGAGTGAAACATTACTTTGGAGAGGACATTCCATCCATGGTTGTCCCGGACTTACAAACTTTCCCCATGAACCAATGAATGCGGGGATCGAGTCAAGCTAGCGACTCGGTAATCAAAAACAGTAGCATGCCGTATGGGTCTTCACCCATATTTCTGAGCTGTCTGAAGTTTGTTATGGTTAGCCTTTCACAAGTGGCTAGCTTGTGTGACAAAACTTGACAGTTTAGCTTCTTCTTTCTACTTTCTACCACCATAGTGTGGGGGGGGGGGGGTTGCCCCACATGTTTTGTATATAAAGTTGTTTCAAAAAAAAAAAAAAAAAAAAAAAAAAAAAAAAGAAATCATCTTTCTAAATAATGGCCGTAGTATTTCCCTTTTACGTTCTTTGTTTCGGCATAACCGCCGGTACTTTGAATATTGAGGGCAATATTCATTTCTAAGTGTGGGGGGGAATTCTCACGAATTTTATCATATAATTATACCGATTCCCCCATTTTTGGCCAAAATTTTTTTTGGAGTAAGTGTTCTACACTTACTCAATTGGTTATCAGTCCACCATGTCTGTAAGACAAAAGGATTGGCTAATCCAGGAGCAAACGGCTCTTGGTAAAGATATCTCAAATCCGTTGACGGCTTGCAATTTTCCCAAAATTGTATGGTATTCAGCTCACCATATCCTAAAAAGTGAAGAGTTGGCTAGCCCGCAAGTTTATGGCTTGTGGTAAAGGCAGTGGAAAAACCATAATTGGTAATCAGCTCACCAAAGATAATTCTGATAATTTATCTAAGAGTTGGCTAGTCCCGAGCAAACGGCTTCTGGTAAAGACAAAATCAAATCCGTTGAAAGCTGGTGGTTTGCTCAAAATCACATGGTTATCGGTGTACCATGGTTCTTACTTGAACTGAAACATTTGGCTACTCCAGAAGTAATGGCTTTTGGTAAAGAGATTCAAATCCATTAAGTTTTTCTCAAAAGATTGCTAGGGACTAGCAATAGTTTAGTGTGGGGGATTGATGAGTGTGTAAATACTCATCATTTTGAGTCAAATCTGAACTGCAAAACGTCTAAAAATGCTCAGAAATGCATCAAAATACTGAAAATATTCCGAAATTGCATTTTATATGTTTCAGATGCAAAATGTTCAAAATCAGATGAAAAATGAGCAAAGTTTGCATAATTGGCAGTTTCAGTCCCCCAAGTTTCTAAAATTGTCAAAAATAGTTCTTGAGCACATAATTTTAAAAGAAAAATCACCAAAGGTCCTTTTAAAATCATAAGTTGTCAAATTTAGTCCTTTGGTGAAAAATGTCAAAAGTTTGAGAAAATTACAAGAATGGTCCTTCAACTTTTAAATTTGGCAGAAATGGCCCCTGGAAAATTGCAAAATGGCAAGTTTGGTCCTTATACTTTTTGAGAGTGTCACTTTTGGTCCCTTGAAACATCTTTGCAAGATTGGCAGTTCTGGTCCTCCCAATTTCAGAAATTACACTTTAGGTCCCTATGTTATTAACTCTTTACAAACCCCATTTGGACCCTGCCTAATTTTGGACCCCTTGTCAAATTGAATTTTGGACCCCCATCTTATATTAGCCACCGGTCAATATTTGGTCAAAATAAGCAAACCCGCCAAAAAAGTCTCCCTCTCCACCTGCTTCTGCAACTCACCAGGCAACCCATCCCCCCTCCTCTCATCCACTTACCCATGTTCCCCCCACCTCAACTAACTTCCAAGGGGCATTAAATGTATCTCCCCCCTCCTCACTCAACCCCATTTGGCAGATAAGCAAATTGGCGCCAAAAATCCATTTAAACGGCCATGATCATTTTAAGCCATCCAATGGCTGAGGATTGATGGGAACTATTTAGAAGAGAGAGAAATGGAGTTTGGATTATAAAAGAAAGAAGAAGGAAGAGTAGAAGGGTGTCTTGTAGTTTTTATTTTTATCTTAAATGTCGTTTTTAATTTAAAGTCTTTAAATTAGTATAAAACCTGTAATATCTTGTTTCTTTGTATCAAACTAAGGTATTTGTATCATTATAACTTGTTTCCAAGTATCAATTCAGTTTATGTTAAAATTCCTTGTTTAAAGCTTACTGTTGAAATTTTCATTTTCAATTCTCACACAAAAGCTTCCAATAGCTTGTTTCTCAGTTCCACTAAGCTTATATGAGCTTAGCATAGCTTTTTATAAGCTTAAGTTTAAGTTTCAATCAATATTGAGTTTGGTCAAAGAAAGTCAAACTGGGCCAAATTTGGATTCAGAAATGGAATGGGTTGGTTCAGAACTTGAAATGGGTTGAATTAGAAGCTATGGGGTTGGTTTGAATAGGCTAGTGATACTGTGTTCTTGGGTTCACTGTTGGCAAGCCATAGTGGCTTTGGACCTTTGTAAGTGATTTTCTCAAGTTCTTGCATACAATGTATTTATAGTCACAATCTGTTAAAATCTGTTGGATTAGTTGTGTTTGGAATTGCTCATATAAATGTGTTAAAGGCTTATTCAGTGAGAAACTTTGGTTGTTTGTGGCTTGTTTAGTTCTAATAGACTCATTTTGGTCATAGTTTGGTGCTTGCACACTCTAAAAGTCAAAAATCATATCTATCTGTCTTATAGGTTTCACTGTTGAGTTTTTTGAGAATCAAAGTCTTATTTTATGTTCAAAGTTCTTAGCTAAAGCTTGTGTTAACTTCATTTCATCATAAATAACCAATATCAGTCCTCACATTTGATTCAAAACTCAACAAAGTCAATATTTCAATTTTGGTTCAAAAGTCAAAATTATAAAAACCTTGTTTTGAGCCAACTGAGAGGAATTTTCATTCACTCATTTTTGGACCAAACTTAGTGAAACTTGTTGCTTTAAAATCTCCAATTGGTCTACTTTCTTTTCATCATTTTTATAAATTTTTGTGAATTTTTTAAAGGTTTCAAAAATGCTTATTAAAAAGGTGGTAAATGCCCTGCACACACTCAGTGTATACTGAGTGTGTACAGGTGGTTTTGTGCAGCATTGCACAGAGCTCATTTGAGCTTGTTGTTGGCTCTAATTTGGTTCATAAGTAGTTGGCTAGGTCTAGTATAGAGTTCCATATCTGGTTTTCAATTTCAGCTTATCTACAAGCTTGTGCTTAAGCTCAAAGTTGGCCCCATAAATCTGTTTTAGCTTATTATTCTCAAAACATCAAATCTGATCAAACTTGCATATCAGTGGTTGTAGCTTGTTGATTTTAGTTGCATTTGGTCAATTTTAGCTTATTTAAGCTTCTGTTTTGGTTGGGTGCTTGTTTTGTTCCATTTGCTTATTTAAGTGCTTATTTCATAAGCACATTCCACATCAGTTTCTATTTCCTCCAAACAATCCCCTGTTTTTCCGTTTTTCCTAGCTCCCTAATATTGTTTTAGAGTTTACCTAAAATTTTCAGATTTTTCTAAGTTGATTTGCTATTTTTTTTAATTTAAAGTAGTTTTTAAGCATTTTTAATTAGCTTTAAATACAAAAAATTCAGAAAAGGTTCAAAAAAATAATTTTTTATTTTTCTTATGTTTAGATAAATATAAAAAGTAAAAAAAGTAATTTTCCAGATTTTTCATAGTTTATTTTGTAATTTTTAGTAATTTAATTAGTTTTTAATAGTTTTTAATTCATAAAAAATAGAAAATAATCAGAAAATTACAACAATAGTTTTGAAAATTCTATTTTGATATTTTAGATTTTTCTAAGTCTTAATTTTATTTTTCTAGCTTAATTTCCTAATTTCTTGTATTTTAGGCTATTATTAAATAGTTAAAAATAGTTTTTAATTAATAATAATTAATTAAATAGTTATAAAAATAATTTTCTTTTTCTAAATATTTTCTTTTATCATTAGGATTGTAAAAATATCATTTTCATATTTTTAGGGTTAATATTGTGTAAGTTTCACATTTTTATTTGTACGTCGCGTAGTTTTTAATTTCAGTTTTATAAAAACTTAAAAACAAAAATATCATTTTAATAATAGTGATAGCGTTTATTTAATAGTTTTTATCTTTTTAATTTCCTTTAATTTGCATTTAAGCCGTTGTTATTTGTTGGCTTTTTCTGTAGTTATAATCACTATCAAATCCCTTTTTCGTTCAAATTTCTCGATCACTTTACGTTTGATAATCCATTGCATAGCTCGCTGGGACATAACGACCCGGGGAAACACTATACTCCTCAGATCTTCATTGCATTCGTGCTTAAGCAGTTTTAAGCTGATTACGGTCTGCCATTCACAAGTGGCAGGCTTGAGTGATTTAGCTTGACTATTTGGCACGCATCAATAATATACCGTTTACTCAATTCAAATTCCGTAATATCTCGATAATCACATCTCATTTACCCAAAATCAATAATCATATCTCCAAATCATAATGTTTCTGTGATCAGTTCACAATATCCCTAAACAGATCATCTCATAATTCAAATCACAGTTCATACCATAATCAATTAAGAAGCTTTGGCTTGGCAAGCGGGCGTGCGTAGGTCGAGGATCAATTTTCTCAAAAGTGGTTATAGTTTAGGGTTTATAAAATACCTAATTCTCTATAACCTTGAGCTCTGATACCAATCTGTAACACCCCTAAATCTCGGTACAGCGGAAGGCTTAATCAAGTTTTCGGGGCGTTACTATTGGATTGGTATCTCACACAAGTATAGCAAAAGATGGTCATTTAACATTCAAATCTAATCCCAAATTTAAGTATTCAAAATGTTTAATCCAAAAAAGTATAAATATTAGGCCCAAAACATGATTTTATAAAATAGGCCCCCAAAGTTTATCAGAGTCATAAATGATCCTTGAACCCGCCTTCTTACCAAGCTTCCACCGATCACGTATTCCAAACATCTCTCAAACACCTGAGAAATCATGCTAAAAGGTCAGCTTACGCTGGTGAGTTCATAATTTTAAGTTCAACAAAATCATAGTGGACCTGTAAGAGTTGATTTGCTATGCAAGACCTAAGATAGATAAATACCATTTACACACCGATCCTACCCGGATCACCAATCATAACACATGTCCCGCAACTAGGGACTACTCGGGCCCAGCGACTCTAGTCCAGCACTGTTGATTCGCTCCAAACGGTCAGTCTTTTATTAGTCAACCACTTGTGAATGGTCAACCATAAAAGTCAAACAGCTCAGAGCAAAATGCAATTAAGTCCAGAGGAGTATAGTGTTTCCCCGGGTCGTTAAGTCCAAACGAGGTGTGAAATCTGTAGTACAACGAATCTGTGATCGGGTGAATATTGAACAGGAAAGGGTGATGATTGATTACACTAAGGAAATTAAATCTAATAAAGACTTTGAAGTCATTTTAATTCTATATTCCTAGGGTATTGAAATGCAAAAACGCGAAAAACCGGGAACTCAACTAGCCCCGAAAGTGAAAAAAATGCAATTAAAGTCCTACGAATGTAAAACTAATTTTCCTACATTCTAAATGACAAAAATTAATTTTAGAAAAAAGCCGGGTATTTTTTTGAGTTTTATTTTATTTATTATGAATTTAAAACTATTTTAAACTAGATTAATTATTAAAAATACTAAACTATTTCATAAAAATCTGGAAAAATCACTAAAAGTACTTTGAACTTCATTGATCCTAGGAAAATTCAAAACTGTGGTGGTTGTTTTGGAAAATAAGCTAGAAATAAGCTGAACAAGTGCATAAAGTAAAACTGCCAAACACCCCTAAGTAATTAATTGCGTAGGAAAGAACCAATAAAAGACCCAAGGGCAGCTGGTGTTGAGGTGTGTGGTATGTCATGGACTTGGTGTAGGAGGTCACAGGTTCGATTCCTGTCCTCCACGTTTTTGGCATTAATCTTTTTTTTTTCTTGATTTTCTTTTACCACACTAACTCAGGATTAAAGGAAGACTTTTTTTTACAGAAAATTAGAACATGGAAAAGCTGAGAACGAAAAGGTCGTATAGCAGCAGCAAACACACGGACTGTTTGGGTTAAGAACATATCAAGGAACAAAATAAGCTACAAAAATCATTCAAAAAAAAACTAAAACTAAAGAGGAATAAACTATAGAACCTAAGAGCTCCCTAGGCATCCTACATAAGCAAAAAATAGCTTATAGCACCAGCAGCAAGCAAATGGAGAGTTCGGCTTATGCATTAAAGGATGGAACAAAAGGGCATTAAGAGCTACAGTAAATATCAAATAAGCTAACGCATGGGTAAATCACAATCTAACTAACCTAAAAGCTTAAAAAAAATAACAAGCAGAAATTAAAGGCTAAAAGAGATTATAAACTACCAAAAAAAAACTTGTGCAAACCTGCTGTTGAGATCAGATGCAAAAATGGCCTAGCAGGTCAATGTTAAGCTTAATTTAAGGACCTGCTGTTGCAGGCACAAACAGGCCAAAGGGTGCTCTTTGGAGCATATTTGAGACAAGCTAGAGTGTGAGTTAGATCCTGGTCTTTTGGCTACTTGTTGTCCACCACCTCATCTAACTTTTGCCCACAACATCTACCCTGGCATAAGCTAAATTAGCCTAGAAATAAGATGTAAAAAAATGGCGAGCTGAGGGTGCTGCTGTTGCGGTTAAATGACAGTAAAACAACACTTTATCTCTTTTGAAAAATTTCTAAACTTGTTAAACAACTAAACTAATAACACATTTACTTGAACCAAATAAATTTTAGGGATCCAAAATGGGTCAAGGTGGGTATTTGACCCACCAAATTAACTAATCCAAACACTGCCTCAGGCAGAAATGAACGAAACTGTTTTCAACAGTTTAAGATTTTAGAAAACTTACTTTTGCAACCTTCAATCAACTTTAAACGGAATTGAAACAACTTACAACACACTTTAGACTGAATGGCAAAATAGGGACATGAACCAGAATAGTAAATTAACATAAAGACATGAAATTAATAAAAACTAAAAATTGCATTACTAGAATTTAAAGAGTACAATTAAATGAAACTAAAGTGAGCTGGAACATAAAGTTCTCGACTTTTTTTTTCACTAACTTTCTACTGCTATTTATACAAGGAAAATAAAAATTGAAAAAGTCTTCTTCTCTTGTTGTCTTCATATGCTGTGTTTGCTTCTGGGTGAGAGACACAGGAGTGAGAGGAGCAGGCGTGGGGTGCAGGATGGGGAAGGTATGGGTTGAGTGTGTCAGGAGAAGGAAGAAAAAAGGAAGGAAAAAGGAGGGAAAGGGGGAAAAGGTAGGTTAGGTTTATGATTTTATTATTTGTGGTCCGGTTTTGGATTTGGAATTAATGCACAAGGACCATTCTTGTAATTTGGCAAAACTTGAAGGGTTGATCTTGCCAACTTCCGAAATTTATCACATGGACCAATCTTGCCAATCTTCAATAGTACAAGGACCAAATTAAGTATTCTCCATTTTTTTCATTTTCAAGGACTATTTTTGTAAAATACCAAAAATCCAAAGACCTAAACTGCAATTTTCCAAAAGTATTACAAGGACCAATTTTGACAAGTTAGAATTACCAAAGGACTAAAAATGTTAATTTTCCAATTTAAAATGTCCAGGGGTAAATTCTGTCAATCTTTGAAATTTCAAGTACTAAAGTTGCCATTTTGCAAAACTGAGATTTATAAGGCTAATTTTGACAACTTAAAAATTCCTGAGGGCCTTTTATGAAAAATTACATGCTTTGAATAACCAGGGACTAGATTTATACAATTATTGAATAAAACACAGTCTAAATATTTTTTCTGTCTTTTTGAGACATTTCAAAGTGTTTTTGACTGTTTTTGCAGTGTAGAAGGAACAAAAATGATGAGTATTTACACACTCATCAATCCCCCACACTAAACTATTGCTAGTCCCTAGCAATCTTTGAGAAAACTTAATGGATTTGAATCTCTTTACCAAAAGCCATTACTTCTGGAGTAGCCAATTGTTTCAGTTCAAGTAAGAACCTTGGTACAATGATAACCAAATGATTTTGAGCAAATCACCAGCTTTCAACGGTTTTGATTTGTCTTTACCAGAAGCCGTTTGCTTCTGGACTAGCCAACTCTTAGATAAAATATCTTTGGTGAGTCGATTACCAATTATGGTTTTCCAACTGCCTTTACCACAAGCCATAAACTTGCGGGCTAGCCAACTCTTCACTGATTAAAGATATGGTGAGCTGAACACCATACAATTTTGGGCAAATTGCAAGCCGTCAACGGATTTGAGATATCTTTACCAAGAGCCGTTTGCTCCTGGATTAGCCAATCCTTTTGTTTATTAGACATGGCGGACTGATAACCGTAAGTTGAGTAAGCGCAAAACACTTACTCCAAAAAAAATTTGGCCAAAAATGGGGGAATTGGGTGGTATAATGATCCGCGCAAAACAGTCAAGCTAAATCACTCAAGCCTGCCACTTGTGAATGGCAGACCGTAATCAGCTTAAAACAGCTCAGGCACGAATGCAATGAAGATCAGGAGATTATAGTGTTTCCCCAGGTCGTTAAGTCCCAACGAGCTGTGCGAGAATAGTCAAACGTGTAGTGATCGAGGGATTTGAACGGGAAAGGATTTTTGATTTATTATAACTACAGAAAAAGCCCATAAACTACAGGGGCTTAAATGCAAATTAAAGAAAGTTAAAAAAATAAAATCTATTAAATAAACGCTATCACTATATTTAAAATGATGTTTTTGTTTTTATGTTTTTATAAAACTGAAATTAAAATCTACGCGACGTACAAAATAAAAAGTGAAAACTAAGGAATACAAGTCCTAAAAATATGAAAAATACATTTTTACAATCCTAATGATATAAGAAAATTTATAGAAAAAGAAAATTATTTTTATAACTAATTATCTAATTATTATTAATTAAAAACTATTTCTAACTATTTAATATTAGCCTAAAATGCAAGAAAATATGAAATAAAGCTAGAAAAATAAAATTAAGACTTAGAAAAATCTAAAATATCAAAATAGAATTTTCAAAACTATTTTTGTATTTTTCTGATTATTTTTCTATTTTCTAGGAATTAAATACTATTTAAAACTATTTAAATTATCTAAAAATACAAATTTAACTAAGAAAAATATGGAAAATTACTTTTTTTACTTTTTATATTTATCTAAACCTAAAAAAATTGAAAAATTATTTTTTTGAACCTTTTCTTAATTATTTGTATTAAAAGCTATTTAAAAATGCTTAAAAACTAATTTAAATTAAGAAAAATAGCAAAATAACTTAGAAAAATCTGAAAGTTTCAGGAAAAGTCTAAAATTATATTAAGAAGCTAGGAAAATTAGAAAAAGAGGTGCTTATGTGGGGGGATTAGGGACTGATGAGGAATGAGCTTATGAATAAGCACTAGCAATAAGCCAAAAGCTACCTAATGACCACCACACTGAAACAGAAGCTTGGATATGCTAAAGGAACTCCAGAGCAACAAGTAACAACTAGCTACAACCTCTGAATTCCCAATTGCAAAGATTTGATGTTTTGAGTTTTTGGCTAAAAACAGTAAAAAGGGGGTCTACTTTGAGCTTAAAAATAAGCCAACCAATAAGCTGAAACTACAAACTAACAAATGGAACCTAAACTAGACCTGGTTGAGAACCAATAGAACAAAAACAAGCCCTAGAGGAGCTCTGGTTAGCCAAATGCAGGCTCTGCAATACCTGCAAAATCCCTGTGCAGGCTTGATGCCCTGCACAGGGGAGTTGGCACCAATTTGACAAGCCATTCAAGAGCTTAAAGAAAATTCATAAAATTATGCTAAAATGGACATAAGAGACTAGACCAGTAGGGCTTTTTAAGACTACAATTTCCATTAATATTGACTGAGAAATGAGCCTAAGAAAAATCATCTTAGATTGGCCAAAACTGAGTTTTGCCATTTTTGACTTTTTGAAGCAATCATGGAAAGTTGACTATTGTGAACTTTGGACCCAGATTAATGAACTGAAATTGAAGTATTATGATGAAATTAAACCAATGCAAGCTATATCTATTAGTTTTGAACACAAAACAAACTTTTGTTTTTTCAAAAGTATAACAGTTAAGCAGATGAATCAATTGAAGATGGATTTTGACTTTAATTGCTAGCAGCTACAATATTCTGACTGAAGTGAGTATAACTGAGTTAAACAAAAATAATTCTACAAGTCCTAACCACTGAATACACCCAAATAACAGTTATAGCATTGGATCCAAACACCCTTTGTGATACTTGGTATGAACTTAAACACACACCCACTACTGAACCAATATGCAATAAGGATCAAACTTAGTTTACTAGACCTAATTACAACTATATAAACTCATTTCAGCTAATGATTACCACATATACACAGTTAAGCATAAACTGCAATATGGCTTGAAATATGAAAATTAGAAATCTTACTAACCACTGTCCAATTGCTTTGCAGGCCAAAAGCAGAACCAATACTATTCTAAATGAAACTATTCCAACCAAATTCAATGATCTGCAACACCAGTAACCATTTCCAAACCCAATTGAGGGGCAGTTTGACTTTTGTTGACCTTAAACCAAACTGCTTGAATTTTAATACATAAGCTTTCAAAAAGCTTTCACTAGCTTAAATAAACTTAATGGAGCTTACAAATAAGTTACTAAAAGCTTTATCACCCGAATTTTGAAACTGAAATTTCAACAATCAACATGAAACTTGGAAATTAAGCAAAAACTTGGATTGAAACTCACAAACACATTACAATAACAATTTTACATAAGTGTGATGCCAAGAAACTTAAATTACATCATTTGGAGTTAAACTAAAACTTTTATTTAAAAACGACATTAAAGAAAAATAACTAAAACTAACTACCCTTGTTTCCTCAATTTTCTTCCTCTTTTATACTTCAATCTGATTCCACGTGTCCTCTAGAGTGTTTCCCACCACTCCTCTCAGCCAATGGATGAGTTTTAAGCAATTTGGCCATCTTATCTGTTTTGGCGGGAAAAGCAATTTTGACTTGTTTTGACCTTTTTACTGCAACTAGGGGGGGTGGAGTAGTGTAATGAGTGGTGAGATGTGGAAGAGATAAGGGTGAGGATAAGGGTGGTGGAAAAGGGGAGTTGCAGGGCTAGCAGGCATCAAGTGGAAGGAGGTGTACAGTGGGCGGCAAAGGATAGTGTTTGACTGCTAGGTTGACCAGGCAGGGTCAAAAACAGGAAAGGGGGTCCAAAAAGGGTTATTGGCAGGGTCCATTTGGGTGCAAGGGTCCAAATTGGTTTAAATAACAAGGACCTATGATGTAAATTCTGAAAACACAAGGACTTAAGCTGCCATTTCATCAAAGTTACTTCAAGGGACCATTAATGACAAGTTTCAAAAGTACAGGGACCAAACTTGACAATTCCACATTTTCCAGGGACTAATTCTGCCAATTTTGAAACTTGAAGGACCATTCTTGTAATTTTCTCAAACTTTTGATATTTTTCACCAAAGGACTAAATTTGACAACTTATGATTTTAAAAGGACCTTTGCTGACTTTTCTTTTGAAATTTCGACTCAGGGACTATTTTTGACAATTTTAGAAACTTGGGGGACTGAAACTGCCAATTATGCAAATTTTGCTCATTTTTCATCTGATTTTAAACATTTTGCATCTGAAACATATAAAATGTAATTTTGGAATATTTTCAGTATTTTGATGCATTTCTGAGCATTTTTAGACGTTTTGCAGTTCAGATTGACCCAAAAATGATGAGTATTTACACACTCATCAATCCCCCACACTAAACTATTGCTAGTCCCTAGCAATCTTTTGAGAAAAACTTAATGGATTTGAATCTCTTTACCAAAAGCCATTACTTCTGGAGTAGCCAAATGTTTCAGTTCAAGTAAGAACCTTGGTACACCGATAACCAAATGATTTTGAGCAAATCATCAGCTTTCAACGGATTTGATTTGTCTTTACCAGAAGCCGTTTGCTTCTGGACTAGCCAACTCTTAGATAAATTATCAATATTATCTTTGGTGAGCTGATTACCAATTATGGATTTTCCACTGCCTTTACCACAAGCCATAAACTTGCGGGCTAGCCAACTCTTCACTTTTAAGGATATGGTGAGCTGAATACCATACAATTTAGGGCAAATTGTAAGCCGTCAACGGATTTGAGATATCTTTACCAAGAGCCATTTGCTCATGGATTAGCCAATCCTTATGTGGGTTAGACATGGTGGACTGATTACCATTTGTTGTGTTTAGTACATAGTACTTCCACTAAAATTTTTTTTTTAAAATTTGGCTATTTTGGGGGAAAAAGGGACTAAAAGGGTACATTTATGATCAAAATTCGCTAGAATTTCCCCCCCACACTTAGAAATGAATATTGTCCTCAATATTCAAAGTACCGGCTGTTATGCCGAAACTTAGAACGTAAAAAGATAATAAACCTAGCTAAGTGTGGAAACACAACAATTATTCTCTTTTTTTAATATTTACAATTTTCGTTCATTTTTTAGATCTATATACAACATGTGGGGCATCTCCCCCACACTAGGGTGGTACACACGGGTGAAAACCCATGTTAAGCTACTGTTTTTGATTACCGAGTCGCTAGCTTGACTCGACCCCGAATTAATTTGTTCATGGGGAAGTAAGTGGAAGAAACAATCTCCATCGGACTTTCATTCAAGATGTTTGGATAAACATTGAAGTACGTGAAAGTTCCACACCGATGAGATACAGACAGACAGAACCGGCTCAAGAATGATAAATGAAAATGCCGGGGTCGAAGACAATGTCTTCATTCCCGAAGGAGAAACGGGAACGAGAAACCACACCATCTGTGAAAAATGGGATAAAGATGTGCATCACAATGCAATCCCATTCTTCATTAGTGAGGAGCAAATCACCATTTGTTATATTTTTAAGCTTAGACTTGAAGCTTGTATGGTGATTGGCAACAAAATTTCCGGGAGGGGGAGCTGGAAACGGTTCTTCGATCAACAGATTTTCAAGAAAGAGGATGTCTCCCTCCGAATCATAGCAAGTATTGTCAATCCCTGTTGGAATTGACTCATCACTAAGAAAATCATTGTCACACCCCAAAAATGGCGCAGCGGAATGGCATTTACGGGGTATGACTTCAAAGTAAAGAACACAAGGTGTCTAATAGAGAAGTACTGAATGTAATACATTAAAGATAATAGTCATGAAATTCCCACAACCGGGATAAGTACTAAGTCTGATAATTCATACATAAGTCTTCAAAGCCGAACTACATCCCAAGAAAATAACCTAATCCAACTCCACGGATACAACCCGGGAAGGTCTTTATTTAAGTCTTTCTAAGCCAGGCCAATACTCAACCTCCTAATGGAACTTCATTCATAACACCTGAAATGGTTACTCGAAAACGTCAACATAAAGTTGGTGAGCTCGTAGGTTTAAAAGTAAAACCACGAAGCTGTGAATAATAATATGTAGGACAATAGTGAAAATGATGACAATATACATGCACTTAGTCACAAAACAACCAGTATCGCGTCAACTGAGCCCAATATGTCCATATATCCAAAACCATGTGGGGAGCTACCCCGATAGATCTATCATCACGTAGGCCCTCCGCAGAGAGTTAACAGTTACGCAGTTATGTACACACAAGCAAGATATTGTTACAGCATGTAATCGCATCATATCACATATATGTCCAAAATCAAGTAAAACCGTAAATCACAGCATGAAAACAGTTTAAAATATCATTTGAGTACCATTTCCCCCAAGGAAAACAAGTTAAAAGTGGGGCTACGAGAACTCACCTCAAACAGGTATTACGATGCAATCAAACATGTGCACGAAAATCGAGGCGCGCTACTTAACCGTCACCTAAAGTAATGATATGTCTTAGGTTCGACAAAAATGTTTTGTATGCAATTATACACTTTAGAATATCACCCGTACATGTTTGTTGTAGAGTTTAGTGATTAAAAATGTAGTTACGTTAGACTCATAGTCAAAATATACATTTTTATAACATTACTAGTTTATCTCGTAATTTAAATATACTTGCTTTGTTATTCAGTATTTTTAGAAAACTTTAAATATGCCTAACAAGTATGGATAACATGCTACTACTTTTGTTCAAGTTATTTTGGCTAAAACCGCACTTAAAATGTCCAAAATCCTCTTTAAAAAGTTCTAACAGCTTTCATATTAATGAAAAGCTGTCAAAAATATATGTTTCGTCAACAACTTTATTTGGCCATAACTTTCTCGTTTTAGGTCCGTTTCTTAAGTTCTATATATCCCCGGATTCGTATTCAAGTATAATAACAAGTTTTTAGTGTCTCGACTAGTCTAACCAACTTTTAATGTCCAGTTTCATCACTTGAAAAACTCTAACAGCAACATTTTGTTTCAGGAAAATAGTTTTCGTCACCTAACTTAAAACTAGCATAACTTCTTCGTTATAAGTCTGTTTTAACCCGTTCAAGCGAACACGTTTTTGTTATTAAGTCTATTTCCTATTTCTTTAGTCATATATGACTCAAAAATCACTGATTTTTCTGTATTTAGTCGAATGGAACAGCGTATATTTTATTTAAATGTTAAACGCGTTTCTTAGCTTCTATTACCAAAAATCAACTCCATATCAATCCCAAAACTATTCTAACTCTTCCACCAATTCCTCAATAATTAAAAATAGTGAGTTAACAACTTGGTTAGCAATATGTAAAGTTTAATTCATCATAGTTATTAAAATTACGCAAACATGTACATGGTGATATCATGGTGTATGTAAATCATAAGTCAGGAAATTTACATAATGCGAAGTGTGTAAAGTTTATAAAAATAGTGTAGTGACTTACTTGAACTTAGAAGGTGTATATGATGAATTAAAATGCTAATGTGCACAACCAAAAACCCTTGAACACTTAGTAACTCAACTACAAACCCAAGTGAGCTCAATTAAACTAGAACAACCAAATTTCCTTGCTTGTTTCCTCCTTGTGATCGATTGTGGTGATGTAGGGAAAGTTATGTTTGTGTTTTTGGTGAGCAAAATAAGTGTACAAGTATCCTTTTATAGAGAAAAATAAACATGTGGTCAAGGTAGTCAAGTCTTGGTCTTATATCTAAGTTAGTAAAATAAACAAGTAGGGTGGCGTGTGGTATGGTGCAGCAGAAACAAAGGGAAAGAAAAAGTCACAATTGTCTCCTACTATGATCTAATATCCAAAGGCTTAAGAGATTACTTGGTGACTAGGAAGTCAATGGTCAAATTTTACCAAAGTATGTATGATGATTTTCTTTTTTTTTTTTAAGTTTGAAAATTTGTATTAGCTTACTGTTAATATGTGAGGGGGTCGGCTATAGGTAAATATTTAAGTAAAGTACAAGTATTTTGTATAAAAATGTATTTTGTGAGTGTATTGGGTATTAAAAATATGTATTGGGTAATAGTTTTTGCGGTTAAAGTTAAAGACGTATAATTAAGTGGGCTTAGTAAAAGAATTATAATGGTGTAAGAAATTAACTTTTGGCACTTTTGTAGTAAATAATTGTTAGGAGTGTCGGGTACATTTGGTGTCCATTTAAATCGTGAAAAGCGTTTATTAAATTAATAATCGTGAGTAACTAAAATGCAAATGCCCTGGCAATTAAATTATGAATTCGGGTAGTAGCAATATATTGTAATGTCATAGTGCACAAAAAGGGTTTTTCTTGTGTACGCGATTCAGTTAAATAGTTATACGAAATGGTGATAGTGTAAACTTCTAAAATAGAATAAATTTTGAGTTTGAGGTTGAGTAAGGACTTGAAAATTTGCGGTTGTTATAGTCTTCCCTGGTTAAGGAGAATTTCGTCTCGAAATTCAATTCGTCACGGTTAACTCTAAATGGGCATTAGGGAGTAAGATATGCATATGTAAACACTTAGTATAACACACAATAGTACAAAAAGTTCTCATCACATATAGATCACTTAGTAAGACCACAGAATTGCAATAATTAAAACAATTGAAGGCATATACATATAGCTTGCTCGGATAGTATTCATCCTTTTGAGGGTGTGGGTGTCAACCCAAGTATTTCTACCAATACATCCTAACCTCGTAACTTGCTCAGAGTGTACTCACCTTTAAAAAAAGGTGTGGGTGTCAACCCAAATAGTACCGGGTGCTGCTTCCCAAATGGTACTATCAATACAATCCTAACCTCTTGCAACCAAACAAAATGAATCCAAGAAATGATAACCACATAATAATCACATGGTAAGGCAAGCTTCCCGTCCTTGAGTAAAGCCATCAAACACCTTAAGCATATTTTTAGGTAGCTTAAGTTGAGCCTTAACTTGAATTTAAGATTAAACCTACAACTCATCAAACAAGAACTGTCATGAGATTAAGCTATGCAACAAGTTGAGCCTGCCCTTAAGCTACTTAACAACTTGAATCCAACTTAATTTCGCGACCCAATCAAACAAGAACAGCCTTGAAATTAAGTTAAGATACTTAACGCTTTTGATGAATTGACTCAATTTTGGGATCACTTAAAAAAATAGACAAATCAATAGGTTTCCAAAGCTTAGATCCGCATGAGTTGAGGAGATTCAACTAAAGGGAATGCGTATTCATGTTTCCTCCAAAGTTTATAATGCGCGCCCTAAGTATATCTCGTAAAGTCAGATAGCATGCCTACTCTGATCATCTACCTAGGAAATGTAAGTCACACTCAAACCTAATTGTGTTCCCAATGCATCCCATAATGTCTACCAAAATCGCGGTGGGAACCGTCTGTCATGATTCGATATAATAGATACAGACACTCCTCTAGTTCATCACCCTAATTGAATCTCTTAACCAATTGGGCCAACAAGGTGAGAGGTTATACACTCTTTGAAAGTTCTTAATAAATCATTATGTGATACCCTGCTAATCCTAAGAACAAACGGATCTCTGACGGCGTCTTTGGTGGTTTTCAGTTCTTCACGGCTTCGATCTTGATAGGATCCATATGAACACCATCTATGTTAATCACGTGCTCGAGTAAAAGGTACTTCGTGAGTCCAAAATTTACACTTTGAAACTTGGCGTACAACTTTTCTTTCCTAAGTAGCTCTAGAATTAACCTTAGTTGTATCTCATGTTCTCCTTTGGGCTTTGAACAAATTAGAATATCGTCAATGGAAAATGTCAAACTTATCTAGGTACGGCTTGAATATGCAGTTTTTTTTTTATTCTATGAGTACCGCAGGAGCATTGGTCAATCCAAAGGACTTAACCTGTAAACTCGTAATGCCCGCCTCTTGTTCTGAACGCAGTTTTAGGGAAATCAGCCTTGTGTACTCTCTACTGATGAAAACCGGAATGAAGATATGTCTTGGAGAAACATCGCGCATCGTATAATTGGTGACGTTACGAAGGTAAAGCCTATGTGAATCTCGATTCGTCAACAATGAGTAAATCCTATTAGGTCTTCACGAAGTACTTCAGACAATCTACATGAGGTATTTTTGGTTTTTTCTGCTCGTTCTACTATGCGCAATGAAATAGGAAATTTAGTAGTAACTATCGAATGATTAGGTTTCATGAAATGCCTCGTTCATTCTTGAGCCAAAATTATTCAGAAATTTTAAGCTAAGTAGAAACTTGCTCAAAAACAACGAATGGCGTCTCAGCACCCAAGAGTCTTGTTACTCGATAGCGGAAATTCGATCCATCTTATTGGTTTCTACTCTTTGGTCATATACTATATCCATTGCATAACTAAGGTATCGGACTCTAGGTTTCACCCTTAATAGAAGCATGAATTTGGTAGAAACAAATCTATAATCAATGCCGAAATCAAACAATATGATAGCTTAATGATCTCTTAAGGGCAACGTACTCGTCACGATGTTTGGATCCTGGCGGGCTTCTTCCGCTCCTATAACAAATGCTCGACCACGGGCTTGGTTGCTATTGTTACCAGGGTTAGGGTTGTTTCTATGGTTTGAGTTTGTTCCACTAGTCACTAAGGCCTAATTCGGGTTATTTTGCACTTGTCCCTGTGCCCTATTCAGCTTATGACACCTGTTTCGAAAATAATCTGGGCTTTCGCACTTATAACATGTCATTGGATAAATGACATTAATCGGAGTCACATGCATGACTACTACTCGACAATCCCTTGCAATATGACCAGGCTGATTGCAGTTGAAACACACTAGACATGGTTTTAGTCTCCAGGTGATGGTAGTTACATTTGGCACACTTAAGGTGATGACCTTTATATCCCTTACGACCCGAGCTCTTGCCACAAATCCTTTACTCCATCTCGTCTTCTTATTGTCACCATTTACACATCCTTGTTTAATTGGCTCACTCACAATCTTCCTCTTATCACCACTCTCGGACAATTACCCATTCCTAACCATCTCATCTGTTAAGGTTGTCGATTTCAGTAGCGCACTTTGAATAGTAGCAGGCTCAGTAACTTTAACCGTCCCGCGAATCTCGGGGACCAAACCATAGATGTACCTTTCAATTCTCTTGGATTCAGGAGTGACCATGAGAGGTACTAGTTTAGCGAGCTCATGGAAACGATCTGTATACACCACGTGACCAGCTCCTACCATAGCATGGTTGTAGAACTCGTGCTCTAGCTCATGCATCTCGTTACTTGGGCAATACTCCTCCCTTATTAACACTTTAAAGTCATCCCAACTCATTCCTATAGCAACTTCTCTTCCTCTAGCCTTGATTTGCGTGTTCCACCGGGTCAAGGCCTTTCCTACCAAATAACTTGCGGCATACTTCACCCTCTGGTGAGTTTCACACTCGCTTATGTCGGTCACCGCTTCCAGCTTCTCGATCATCCTGGTATACACCAACGCTCCTCCTTTGCAGTCGAAATCCACGGGCTTGCATGCTGTAAACTCCTTGTACGAACACCCTTTCCCACATTTGTTGTTACTTCCATTTCCGCCATTGTCGTTGGTGTTGTTGTTCTTCACATTGTCGTTCCTACTACCGTTGTTTCCGCGGTTGTTGTTGCGATCTCCTACCCGAGCGTCGATAGTGGGAAACAAGTTCTGAAGCTGTTGAGCGATGGTCGTGGAAAAGTCGAAGTTTGCGTCGTTGTTGTTGTCGTTCCCATTGTCGCGGTTATCACTTCTTCCCCCATGTCTCCGAGTCCTTCCATCCCTACGGGTTGCACCACCTTGGTCAACTCGAGTCGATCTTCTTGGAGGCGTGATTTCCTCAAGGGAGGACATTTGGTGAACGCTAGATATGAGGGGTTTATGTAGAGATGATCGGTTGTGGCGTCCTAATTCTACATTGTAGTCGCGTCCTAGTTCTATGTCGCAGTCCTAAGCTGACGATTCCATGAATTTGATAAGTCTATCTCGCATCATGTTATTATAAAAACGTTGGCCAGGCGCTTTTAGAATAGCATCATGCCACAATTACTTATCATCGTCACTTTACGCTATCTACCCTATATTCCATCCTTGAGTCAATTTCTCAAATCCATTAAGTTAATTAACAACTTAAGGGGTTTGAAAAATAAATTGACTTAATTCAGGAAGGGTTCCTAAGGTCTAATACTATGCACTACTACATACAAGGCAAATAAACACATAACCGCACACGTAAGTCCTATTATGCAACTATATGAAGGTTCTTAGGTTATAGTCTAGGTTAAACCACCTAATTCTCTATAACCTGGGCTCTGAATACCAATCTGTCACACCCCAATAATGGCGCAGCGGAATGGCATTTACGGGGTATGACTTCAAAGTAAAGAACACAAGGTGTCTAATAGAGAAGTACTGAATGTAATACATTAAAGATAATAGTCATGAAACTCCCACAACCGGGATAAGTACTAAGTCTGATAATCCATACATAAGTCTTCAAAGCCGAACTACATCCCAAGAATATAACCTAATCCAACTCCACGGATACAACCTGGGAAGGTCTTTATTTAAGTCTTTCTAAGCCAGGCCAATACTCAACCTCCTAATGGAACTTCATTCATAACACCTGAAATGGTTACTCGAAAACGTCAACATAAAGTTGGTGAGCTCGTAGGTTTAAAAGTAAAACCACGAAGCTGTGAATAATAATATGTAGGACAATAGTGAAAATGATGACAATATACATGCACTTAGTCACAAAACAACCAGTATCGCGTCAACTGAGCCCAATATGTCCATATATCCAAAACCATGTGGGGAGCTACCCCGATAGATCTATCATCACGTAGGCCCTCCGCAGAGAGTTAACAGTTACGCAGTTATGTACACACAAGCAAGATATTGTTACAGCATGTAATCGCATCATATCACATATATGTCCAAAATCAAGTAAAACCGTAAATCACAGCATGAAAATAGTTTAAAATATCATTTGAGTACCATTTCCCCCAAGGAAAACAAGTTAAAAGTGGGGCTACGAGAACTCACCTCAAACAGGTATTACGATGCAATCAAACATGTGCACGAAAATCGAGGCGCGCTACTTAACCGTCACCTAAAGTAATGATATGTCTTAGGTTCGACAAAAATGTTTTGTATGCAATTATACACTTTAGAATATCACCCGTACATGTTTGTTGTAGAGTTTAGTGATTAAAAATGTAGTTACGTTAGACTCATAGTCAAAATATACCTTTTTATAACATTACTAGTTTATCTCGTAATTTAAATATACTTGCTTTGTTATTCAGTATTTTTAGAAAACTTTAAATATGCCTAACAAGTATGGATAACATGCTACTACTTTTGTTCAAGTTATTTTGGCTAAAACCGCACTTAAAATATCCAAAATCCTCTTTAAAAAGTTCTAACAGCTTTCATATTAATGAAAAGCTGTCAAAAATATATGTTTCGTCAACAACTTTATTTGGCCATAACTTTCTCGTTTTAGGTCCGTTTCTTAAGTTCTATATATCCCCGGATTCGTATTCAAGTATAATAACAAGTTTTTAGTGTCTCGACTAGTCTAACCAACTTTTAATGTCCAGTTTCATCACTTGAAAAACTCTAACAGCAACATTTTGTTTCAGGAAAATAGTTTTCGTCACCTAACTTAAAACTAGCATAACTTCTTCGTTATAAGTCCGTTTTAACCCGTTCAAGCGAACACGTTTTTGTTATTAAGTCTATTTCCTATTTCTTTAGTCATATATGACTCAAAAATCACTGATTTTTCTGTATTTAGTCGAATGGAACAGCGTATATTTTATTTAAATGTTAAACGCGTTTCTTAGCTTCTATTACCAAAAATCAACTCCATATCAATCCCAAAACTATTCTAACTCTTCCACCAATTCCTCAATAATTAAAAATAGTGAGTTAACAACTTGGTTAGCAATATGTAAAGTTTAATTCATCATAGTTATTAAAATTACGCAAACATGTACATGGTGATATCATGGTGTATGTAAATCATAAGTCAGGAAATTTACATAATGCGAAGTGTGTAAAGTTTATAAAAATAGTGTAGTGACTTACTTGAACTTAGAAGGTGTATATGATGAATTAAAATGCTAATGTGCACAACCAAAAACCCTTGAACACTTAGTAACTCAACTACAAACCCAAGTGAGCTCAACTAAACTAGAACAACCAAATTTCTTGCTTGTTTCCTCCTTGTGATCGATTGTGGTGATGTAGGGAAAGTTATGTTTGTGTTTTCGGTGAGCAAAATAAGTGTACAAGTATCCTTTTATAGAGAAAAATAAACATGTGGTCAAGGTAGTCAAGTCTTGGTCTTATATCTAAGTTAGTAAAATAAACAAGTAGGGTGGCGTGTGGTATGGTGCAGCAGAAACAAAGGGAAAGAAAAAGTCACAATTGTCTCCTACTATGATCTAATATCCAAAGGCTTAAGAGATTACTTGGTGACTAGGAAGTCAATGGTCAAATTTTACCAAAGTATGTATGATGATTTTTTTTTTTTTTTTTTAAATTTGAAAATTTGTATTAGCTTACTGTTAATATGTGAGGGGGTCGGCTATAGGTAAATATTTAAGTAAAGTACAAGTATTTTGTATAAAAATGTATTTTGTGAGTGTATTGGGTATTAAAAATATGTATTGGGTAATAGTTTTTGCGGTTAAAGTTAAATACGTATAATTAAGTGGGCTTAGTAAAAGAATTATAATGGTGTAAGAAATTAACTTTTGGCACTTTTGTAGTAAATAATTGTTAGGAGTGTCGGGTACATTTGGTGTCCATTTAAATCGTGAAAAGCGTTTATTAAATTAATAATCGTGAGTAACTAAAATGCAAATGCCCTGGCAATTAAATTATGAATTCGGGTAGTAGCAATATATTGTAATGTCATAGTGCACAAAAAGGGTTTTTCTTGTGTACGCGATTCAGTTAAATAGTTATACGAAATGGTGATAGTGTAAACTTCTAAAATAGAATAAATTTTGAGTTTGAGGTTGAGTAAGGACTTGAAAATTTGCGGTTGTTATAATCATCGACCTCCTTCCAAAAGTTATCATCTTCCTCATCCGGAGTGAGAGAAGGAATGGAAGAGTCGGAAATGGGACAAGAAATGAGTGGATGATCATTATATAGGAGATTTCTAGTTTCTCCAAGATCGGCCTCGAAATCAAAGAGATCATCGTCACTTTCTGATGAAAGTGGACTGATGTGAGTGAGTTCATCGGTGAACTCCTCAAGAAGAGGATCAGACTGTGGGAATGATGCCTCAACATACTCGATGTCTCCATAAGAAGTACAATCATCGCTAAGATCGGAGAAAGTATCAAAATGATCTTTTGAACACTCAAGAGGGAAAGGAGATTCACACATATGCTCAGAAGTTCCCTGTGACTCTCTCGGGATTGGGACAAGGTTCTCAACACTAGACTTTATGAATTCATCCGATTCCTTTTCAGGAACAGTGTCAAGATGCTCATCCCCCATATTCAGAGAGTGAGTGGAAGCTTCGGGTGTGATAGCAGTTGTTTGAGATGGAATCTCAACTGCTGGGATATCAACTGACTGAGGGAGTTGAGAAGGACTAGCATACATATGTTTTATACTTTCCATTTGTTCTTCTGCTAGTAGTTCCATCATAGTCTTTTCTCCCTGACTTTTCATGGAAGGAATTTCAACTGATGAACTTGATGAATCTGTACAAAGTTGACTAATATCAAGGGTAACTTCATCATCATCGTCATCAGGAATGAAACGGAATCGAGAGCTAGATTTGGCTGCTTTTTCTTTTGCAATTGATTCCCTAACAGATTTTTCAAAGGCAATCTGGGAATCTAGTTTAGCAGTCCGTTCTTCAGCTAACAAAACTTCCATGGATTTTTCATTTGGATTATTTTGGGGATGTTTACATTCCTTCAAATCTTTCACTAAATCCAAAAGATCAAGTAGAAGATTTTGAGGAAGTGGCTCAGGCTGAGGTGGTGCCTGATTCAGTTGGTATTGTGGAGGTTGGTTATGATACGAAGAGTCGTAATTGTTACAAGGAAATGGATTCCTTGTTTGACAATCAGAGCTAGAGTGAGGACCTCCACAATATTCACAACAGTAAAACTGATGTGGCTGTGAGTCATATGTGTTGTAGTCATAATTGTTATCAGGAACCTGCTCATAGACAAGCGTGTTTCCCGATTGACAATCAGAACTGTAGTGTGAACCACCACAGTACTCACAACAGTAAAACTGCTGAGTCTCACAGTGTGGTAGCTGATGGAATGAATCAGTTGTGTTATGGTAGGAAGAGGGATCCTGGTTATAGACAGACCCGTTTCCTGATTCCACCATGCTACAACTGGGGCAATTGCCACCATTATAAGGACCACCACACCATTGACATCCAAGAGGGTGAGGATAAGACATAGAAAGAATCAAAGGTTTACAGAGGGTAAGAAATGAAGAATCAAAAGGGTAAGAGGGTAAAGAGGAATATTTTTGGTATTTTTGAAAAACATGATGTAAAAACTAAGAATGAAAATCTTTTTGGGTTTTTGATTTTATAGATGGTATAAACAAGGAGTGATGTCAAATCACTAATCTGCTAAACGTAAGACTATTAGCACTGCTCCCCGGCAGCGGCGCCAAAATTTGATCCGCGCAAAACAGTCAAGCTAAATCACTCAAGCCTGCCACTTGTGAATGGCAGACCGTAATCAGCTTAAAACAGCTCAGGCACGAATGCAATGAAGATCAGGAGAGTATAGTGTTTCCCCAGGTCGTTAAGTCCCAACGAGCTGTGCGAGAATAGTCAAACGTGTAGTGATCGAGGGATTTGAACGGGAAAGGATTTTTGATTTATTATAACTACAGAAAAAGCCCATAAACTACAGGGGCTTAAATGCAAATTAAAGAAAGTTAAAAAGATAAAATCTATTAAATAAACACTATCACTATATTTAAAATGATGTTTTTGTTTTTATGTTTTTATAAAACTGAAATTAAAATCTACGCGACGTACAAAATAAAAAGTGAAAACTAAGGAATACAAGTCCTAAAAATATGAAAAATACATTTTTACAATCCTAATGATATAAGAAAATTTATAGAAAAAGAAAATTATTTTTATAACTAATTATCTAATTATTATTAATTAAAAACTATTTCTAACTATTTAATATTAGCCTAAAATGCAAGAAAATATGAAATAAAACTAGAAAAATAAAATTAAGACTTAGAAAAATCTAAAATATCAAAATAGAATTTTCAAAACTATTTTTGTATTTTTCTGATTATTTTTCTATTTTCTAGGAATTAAATACTATTTAAAACTATTTAAATTATCTAAAAATACAAATTTAACTAAGAAAAATATGGAAAATTACTTTTTTTACTTTTTATATTTATCTAAACCTAAGAAAATTGAAAAATTATTTTTTTGAACCTTTTCTTAATTATTTGTATTAAAAGCTATTTAAAAATGCTTAAAAACTAATTTAAATTAAGAAAAATAGCAAAACAACTTAGAAAAATATGAAAATTTCAGGAAAAGTCTAAAATTATATTAAGAAGCTAGGAAAATTAGAGAAAGAGGTGCTTATGTGGGGGGATTAGGGACTGATGAGGAATGAGCTTATGAATAAGCACTAGCAATAAGCCAAAAGCTACCTAATGACCACCACACTGAAACAGAAGCTTGGATATGCTAAAGGAACTCCAGAGCAACAAGTAACAACTAGCTACAACCTCTGAATTCCCAATTACAAAGATTTGATGTTTTGAAAATAAGCTAGAAATAAGCTGAACAAGTGCATAAAGTAAAACTGCCAAACACCCCTAAGTAATTAATTGCGTAGGAAAGAACCAATAAAAGACCCAAGGGCAGCTGGTGTTGAGGTGTGTGGTATGTCATGGACTTGGTGTAGGAGGTCACAGGTTCGATTCCTGTCCTCCACGTTTTTGGCATTAATCTTTTTTTTTTCTTGATTTTCTTTTACCACACTAACTCAGGATTAAAGGAAGACTTTTTTTTACAGAAAATTAGAACATGGAAAAGCTGAGAACGAAAAGGTCGTATAGCAGCAGCAAACACACGGACTGTTTGGGTTAAGAACATATCAAGGAACAAAATAAGCTACAAAAATCATTCAAAAAAAAACTAAAACTAAAGAGGAATAAACTATAGAACCTAAGAGCTCCCTAGGCATCCTACATAAGCAAAAAATAGCTTATAGCACCAGCAGCAAGCAAATGGAGAGTTCGGCTTATGCATTAAAGGATGGAACAAAAGGGCATTAAGAGCTACAGTAAATATCAAATAAGCTAACGCATGGGTAAATCACAATCTAACTAACCTAAAAGCTTAAAAAAAATAACAAGCAGAAATTAAAGGCTAAAAGAGATTATAAACTACCAAAAAAAAAACTTGTGCAAACCTGCTGTTGAGATCAGATGCAAAAATGGCCTAGCAGGTCAATGTTAAGCTTAATTTAAGGACCTGCTGTTGCAGGCACAAACAGGCCAAAGGGTGCTCTTTGGAGCTTATTTGAGACAAGCTAGAGTGTGAGTTAGATCCTGGTCTTTTGGCTACTTGTTGTCCACCACCTCATCTAACTTTTGCCCACAACATCTACCCTGGCATAAGCTAAATTAGCCTAGAAATAAGATGTAAAAAAATGGCGAGCTGAGGGTGCTGCTGTTGCGGTTAAATGACAGTAAAACAACACTTTATCTCTTTTGAAAAATTTCTAAACTTGTTAAACAACTAAACTAATAACACATTTACTTGAACCAAATAAATTTTAGGGATCCAAAATGGGTCAAGGTGGGTATTTGACCCACCAAATTAACTAATCCAAACACTGCCTCAGGGCAGAAATGAACGAAACTGTTTTCAACAGTTTAAGATTTTAGAAAACTTACTTTTGCAACCTTCAATCAACTTTAAACGGAATTGAAACAACTTACAACACACTTTAGACTGAATGGCAAAATAGGGACATGAACCAGAATAGTAAATTAACATAAAGACATGAAATTAATAAAAACTGAAAATTGCATTACTAGAATTTAAAGAGTACAATTAAATGAAACTAAAGTGAGCTGGAACATAAAGTTCTCGACTTTTTTTTTCACTAACTTTCTACTGCTATTTATACAAGGAAAATAAAAATTGAAAAGTCTTCTTCTCTTGTTGTCTTCATATGCTGTGTTTGCTTCTGGGTGAGAGACACAGGAGTGAGAGGAGCAGGCGTGGGGTGCAGGATGGGGAAGGTATGGGTTGAGTGTGTCAGGAGAAGGAAGAAAAAAGGAAGGAAAAAGGAGGGAAAGGGGGAAAAGGTAGGTTAGGTTTATGATTTTATTATTTGTGGTCCGGTTTTGGATTTGGAATTAATGCACAAGGACCATTCTTGTAATTTGGCAAAACTTGAAGGGTTGATCTTGCCAACTTCCGAAATTTATCACATGGACCAATCTTGCCAATCTTCAATAGTACAAGGACCAAATTAAGACCTAAACTGCAATTTTCCAAAAGTATTACAAGGACCAATTTTGACAAGTTAGAATTACCAAAGGACTAAAAATGTTAATTTTCCAATTTAAAATGTCCAGGGGTAAATTCTGTCAATCTTTGAAATTTCAAGGACTAAAGTTGCCATTTTGCAAAACTGAGCTTTATAAGGCTAATTTTGACAACTTAAAAATTCTTGAGGGCCTTTTATGAAAAATTACATGCTTTGAATAACCAGGGACTAGATTTATACAATTATTGAATAAAACACAGTCTAAATATTTTTTCTGTCTTTTTGAGACTTTTCAAAGTGTTTTTGACTGTTTTTGCAGTGTAGAAGGAACAAAAATGATGAGTATTTACACACTCATCAATCCCCCACACTAAACTATTGCTAGTCCCTAGCAATCTTTGAGAAAACTTAATGGATTTGAATCTCTTTACCAAAAGCCATTACTTCTGGAGTAGCCAATTGTTTCAGTTCAAGTAAGAACCTTGGTACAATGATAACCAAATGATTTTGAGCAAATCACCAGCTTTCAACGGTTTTGATTTGTCTTTACCAGAAGCCGTTTGCTTCTGGACTAGCCAACTCTTAGATAAAATATCTTTGGTGAGTCGATTACCAATTATGGTTTTCCAACTGCCTTTACCACAAGCCATAAACTTGCGGGCTAGCCAACTCTTCACTAATTAAAGATATGGTGAGCTGAACACCATACAATTTTGGGCAAATTGCAAGCCGTCAACGGATTTGAGATATCTTTACCAAGAGCCGTTTGCTCCTGGATTAGCCAATCCTTTTGTTTATTAGACATGGCGGACTGATAACCGTAAGTTGAGTAAGCGCAAAACACTTACTCCAAAAAAAATTTGGCCAAAAATGGGGGAATTGGGTGGTATAATGATCCGCGCAAAACAGTCAAGCTAAATCACTCAAGCCTGCCACTTGTGAATGGCAGACCGTAATCAGCTTAAAACAGCTCAGGCACGAATGCAATGAAGATCAGGAGAGTATAGTGTTTCCCCAGGTCGTTAAGTCCCAACGAGCTGTGCGAGAATAGTAAACGTGTAGTGATCGAGGGATTTGAACGGGAAAGGATTTTTGATTTATTATAACTACAGAAAAAGCCCATAAACTACAGGGGCTTAAATGCAAATTAAAGAAAGTTAAAAAAATAAAATCTATTAAATAAACGCTATCACTATATTTAAAATGATGTTTTTGTTTTTATGTTTTTATAAAACTAAAATTAAAATCTACGCGACGTACAAAATAAAAAGTGAAAACTAAGGAATACAAGTCCTAAAAATATGAAAAATACATTTTTACAATCCTAATGATATAAGAAAATTTATAGAAAAAGAAAATTATTTTTATAACTAATTATCTAATTATTATTAATTAAAAACTATTTCTAACTATTTAATATTAGCCTAAAATGCAAGAAAATATGAAATAAAGCTAGAAAAATAAAATTAAGACTTAGAAAAATCTAAAATATCAAAATAGAATTTTCAAAACTATTTTTGTATTTTTCTGATTATTTTTCTATTTTCTAGGAATTAAATACTATTTAAAACTATTTAAATTATCTAAAAATACAAATTTAACTAAGAAAAATATGGAAAATTACTTTTTTTACTTTTTATATTTATCTAAACCTAAGAAAATTGAAAAATTATTTTTTTGAACCTTTTCTTAATTATTTGTATTAAAAGCTATTTAAAAATGCTTAAAAACTAATTTAAATTAAGAAAAATAGCAAAACAACTTAGAAAAATCTGAAAATTTCAGGAAAAGTCTAAAATTATATTAAGAAGCTAGGAAAATTAGAAAAAGAGGTGCTTATGTGGGGGGATTAGGGACTGATGAGGAATGAGCTTATGAATAAGCACTAGCAATAAGCCAAAAGCTACCTAATGACCACCACACTGAAACAGAAGCTTGGATATGCTAAAGGAACTCCAGAGCAACAAGTAACAACTAGCTACAACCTCTGAATTCCCAATTGCAAAGATTTGATGTTTTGAGTTTTTGGCTAAAAACAGTAAAAAGGGGGTCTACTTTGAGCTTAAAAATAAGCCAACCAATAAGCTGAAACTACAAACTAACAAATGGAACCTAAACTAGACCTGGTTGAGAACCAATAGAACAAAAACAAGCCCTAGAGGAGCTCTGGTTAGCCAAATGCAGGCTCTGCAATACCTGCAAAATCCCTGTGCAGGCTTGATGCCCTGCACAGGGGAGTTGGCACCAATTTGACAAGCCATTCAAGAGCTTAAAGAAAATTCATAAAATTATGCTAAAATGGACATAAGAGACTAGACCAGTAGGGCTTTTTAAGACTACAATTTCCATTGATATTGACTGAGAAATGAGCCTAAGAAAAATCATCTTAGATTGGCCAAAACTGAGTTTTGCCATTTTTGACTTTTTGAAGCAATCATGGAAAGTTGACTATTGTGAACTTTGGACCCAGATTAATGAACTGAAATTGAAGTATTATGATGAAATTAAACCAATGCAAGCTATATCTATTAGTTTTGAACACAAAACAAACTTTTGTTTTTTCAAAAGTATAACAGTTAAGCAGATGAATCAATTGAAGATGGATTTTGACTTTAAGTGCTAGCAGCTACAATATTCTGACTGAAGTGAGTATAACTGAGCTAAACAAACATAATTCTACAAGTCCTAACCACTGAATACACCCAAATAACAGTTATAGCATTGGATCCAAACACCCTTTGTGATACTTGGTATGAACTTAAACACACACCCACTACTGAACCAATATGCAATAAGGATCAAACTTAGTTTACTAGACCTAATTACAACTATATAAACTCATTTCAGCTAATGATTACCACAGATACACAGTTAAGCATAAACTGCAATATGGCTTGAAATATGAAAATTAGAAATCTTACTAACCACTGTCCAATTGCTTTGCAGGCCAAAACCAGAACCAATACTATTCTAAATGAAACTATTCCAACCAAATTCAATGATCTGCAACACCAGTAACCATTTCCAAACCCAATTGAGGGGCAGTTTGACTTTTGTTGACCTTAAACCAAACTGCTTGAATTTTAATACATAAGCTTTCAAAAAGCTTTCACTAGCTTAAATAAACTTAATGGAGCTTACAAATAAGTTACTAAAAGCTTTATCACCAGAATTTTGAAACTGAAATTTCAACAATCAACATGAAACTTGGAAATTAAGCAAAAACTTGGATTGAAACTCACAAACACATTACAATAACAATTTTACATAAGTGTGATGCCAAGAAACTTAAATTACATCATTTGGAGTTAAACTAAAACTTTTATTTAAAAACGACATTAAAGAAAAATAACTAAAACT
This sequence comes from Chrysanthemum seticuspe, assembly GCA_019973895.1. Taxonomy (NCBI): domain Eukaryota; kingdom Viridiplantae; phylum Streptophyta; class Magnoliopsida; order Asterales; family Asteraceae; genus Chrysanthemum; species Chrysanthemum seticuspe. Next base: position 321,387,951 of record BPTQ01000006.1, read on the forward strand.
AACTACCCTTGTTTCCTCAATTTTCTTCCTCTTTTATACTTCAATCTGATTCCACGTGTCCTCTAGAGTGTTTCCCACCACTCCTCTCAGCCAATGGATGAGTTTTAAGCAATTTGGCCATCTTATCTGTTTTGGCGGGAAAAGCAATTTTGACTTGTTTTGACCTTTTTACTGCAACTAGGGGGGGGGTGGAGTAGTGTAATGAGTGGTGAGATGTGGAATAGATAAGGGTGAGGATAAGGGTGGTGGAAAAGGGGAGTTGCAGGGCTAGCAGGCATCAAGTGGAAGGAGGTGTACAGTGGGCGGCAAAGGATAGTGTTTGACTGCTAGGTTGACCAGGCAGGGTCAAAAACAGGAAAGGGGGTCCAAAAAGGGTTATTGGCAGGGTCCATTTGGGTGCAAGGGTCCAAATTGGTTTAAATAACAAGGACCTATGATGTAAATTCTGAAAACACAAGGACTTAAGCTGCCGTTTCATCAAAGTTACTTCAAGGGACCATTAATGACAAGTTTCAAAAGTACATGGACCAAACTTGACAATTCCACATTTTCCAGGGACTAATTCTGCCAATTTTGAAACTTGAAGGACCATTCTTGTAATTTTCTCAAACTTTTGATATTTTTCACCAAAGGACTAAATTTGACAACTTATGATTTTAAAAGGACCTTTGGTGACTTTTCTTTTGAAATTTTGACTCAGGGACTATTTTTGACAATTTTAGAAACTTGGGGGACTGAAACTGCCAATTATGCAAATTTTGCTCATTTTTCATCTGATTTTAAACATTTTGCATCTGAAACATATAAAATGTAATTTTGGAATATTTTCAGTATTTTGATGCATTTCTGAGCATTTTTAGACGTTTTGCAGTTCAGATTGACCCAAAAATGATGAGTATTTACATACTCATCATATAATTACATGATAAAATTCGTGAGAATTCCCCCCACACTAGAAATGAATATTGCCCTCAATATTCAAAGTACCGGCGGTTATGCCGAAACATAGAACGTAAAAGGGAAATACTACGGCCATTATTTTATTTTTGATATATACACATTATTTTTTTTTATTATTTTTTTTATATATATATATTTTTTTAAACTTATATACAACAGCGGGGGGCAACTCCCCCACACTAGGGTGGTACACACGGGTGAAAACCCATGTTTAACTACTGTTTTTGATTACCGAGTCGCTAGCTTGACTCGACCCCGAATTAATTTGTTCATGGGGAAGCAGAGTGGATGAGACAATCTCCATCGGACTTTCATTCAACATGTTTGTATAAACATTGAAGTACGTGAAAGTTCCAAACCGACGAGATATACATAGACAGACTCAGCTCACAAATGGTACATGAAAATGCCGGGGTCAAAGATGGTATCTTCACTCCCGAATGAGTGAAGAAGAGAAGAAGTCACGGGATAGGTGAAGAAAAGAAAGAAAGTCATGATGAAAATCATGACTAACTCAACATCATCAGAAGGAGAATTCATAATAGCATGAATCTCATCATTTAAGCTCAATTGGTCTAGACATATCCCGGGTGTGTCTAGATCAAAGTAGAAGTTATCATACTCTGGTGGATATATGATATGAGTGAGTTCACAGGAGAACTCCTCGTGAAGAGAATCAATCACAAGATGTAAATCTGTGAATTCTTGTTTCACTGTAGACTCATCACTATCCTCAATCTGAGTATCAAAGAGTGGATTCTCATAAATTAAAGTGAATTCAGAGTCGAATTCAAATAGAGGATTAGTGAGAGTTGTTTTGAATGCTTCAGGAACAAAGTGATCAACATTCTCTATTGGACTGTTGGGATAAGAAGTGGGTGAACGATCATTATAAGGGAAACTTTCAATCTCTCCCAGATCGGCTTCGAAATCAAAGAGACCATCGTCACTTTCTGATGAAAATGGACTGATGTGAGTGAGTTCATCGGTGAACTCCTCAAGAAGAGGATCAGACTGTGGGAGTGATGCCTCAACATACTCGATGTTTCCATAGGAAGCACAATCGTCGCTAAAATCGGAGAAAGTTTCAAAATGATCTTTTGAACACTCAAGAGGGGAAAGAGAATCACACATATGATCAGAAGTTCCCTGTGACTCTCTCGGGATTGGGACAAGGTTCTCAATACTAGACTTTATGAATTCGTCCAATTCCTTTTCAGGAACAGTGTCAAGATGCTCATCCCCCATGTTTAGAGAGTGAGTGGGAATATCGGGTGTGATAGCAATTGTTTGAGAATGAATCTCAACTGCTGGGACATCAACTGATGAACTTGATGAATCTTTATAGAATTGAAGGATATCAAGTGTATCCTCATCATCACTGTCATCAGGAATAAAACAAAATCGAGAGCTAGATCTGGCTGCTTTTTCTTTTGCAATTGATTCCCTAATAAAATTTTCAAACGCAATTTGGGAATTTATTTTAGCAGCCTGCTCTTCAGCTAGCAATTCTTCCATGGATTTCTCATGTGAATTTTGAATGACGGGACATTGTGGGAGTGGAGATTTGTCAAAACCGGAAGGTTGACATTGATAATCATCATGAGGACCCCCACAATATACACAAGAAAAACTGGGAGCATTTCGAAATGCTGTTTTACTCAACTCCGCATTTCTTTTCACTAACTCTAGAAGCTCTAGATAAGTGTCTTGTTGGGTTTGCCGAGGAGTTTGAGTCATTTGGCACTGTGGAGGTTGGTCGTGATATGGATAGTCGTAATTGTTACAAGGAAATGGATTCCCTGTTTGACAATCAGAGCTGAAATGGGGACCTCCATAGTTCTCACAAACAAAATGATTGTTGTGACTGATTTGGTGAATAACATGGATATTGATCATTTCCAAAGTTCAGAGTGTTATCAGAGATTTGTTCATAGAAAAACGTGTCTCTGGTCTGACACTCAAATCCTTGGTGAGGACCTCCACAAAATTCACACAAGTATGTCTGAATCTCATGATGTGGTAGCTGATGAAATAAATTAGTCGTGTCATGGTAAGAATAGGGATCTTGGTTATAGACAGACCCATTTCCTGACTCTACCATGCTAAAACTGAGACAATTATCATCATTATGAGGACCACCACACCATTGGCAACCAAAATGGTGTGGATACGATATAGGAAAGAATCAAAGGGTTTTAGAGGGGTTGGGATGAAGAATCAAAGATGTGAGAGGGTAAAGATGGATATTTTTGGATTTTTGGATAAACATTTTGTAAAAATAAGAAAGAAAATCTTTTTGGGTTTTTGTGTTTGTTGAAAACTGATTTTAAAATGTTTTCGGGAACCGTTTTGTTTTTATATGATAATAATAAGAAAATATGAACAAGGATGGTAAATATACAATGGATGTATATTCAACAACACTGATGCTTCAAATTCGTAGTACGCAGCACACCTCCCCGGCAGCGGCGCCAAAATTTGATTCGCTCCAAACGGTCAGTCTTATATTAGTCAACCACTTGTGAATGGTCAACTATAAAAGTCAAACAGCTCAGAGCAAAATGCAATTAAGTCCAGAGGAGTATAGTGTTTCCCCGGGTCGTTAAGTCCCAACGAGGTGTGAAATCTGTAGTACAACGAATCTGTGATCTGGTGAATATTGAACAGGAAAGGGTGATGATTGATTACACTAAGGAAATTAAATCTAATAAAGACTTTGAAGTCATTTTAATTCTATATTCCTAGGGTATTGAAATGCAAAAACGCGAAAAACCAGGAACTCAACGAGCCCCGAAAGTGAAAAAAATGCAATTAAAGTCCTACGAATGTAAAACTAATTTTCCTACATTCTAAATGACAAAAAATAATTTTAGAAAAAAGCCGGGTATTTTTTTGAGTTTTATTTTATTTATTATGAATTTAAAACTATTTTAAACTAGATTAATTATTAAAAATACTAAACTATTTCATAAAAATCTGGAAAAATCACTAAAAGTACTTTGAACTTCATTGATCCTAGGAAAATTAAAAACTATGGTGGTTGTTTTGGAAAATAAGCTAGAAATAAGCTGAACAAGTGCTTAAAGTAAAACTGCCAAACACCCCTAAGTAATTAATTGCGTAGGAAAGAACCAATAAAAGACTCAAGGGCAGCTGGTGTTGAGGTGTGTGGTATGTCGTGGACTTGGTGCAGGAGGTCACAGGTTCGATTCCTGTCCTCCACGTTTTTGGCATTAATCTTTTTTTTTTCTTGATTTTCTTTTACCACACTAACTCAGGATTAAAGGAAGACTTTTTTTTACAGAAAATTAGAACATGGAAAAGCTGAGAATGAAAAGGTCGTACATCAACAGCAAACACACAGACTGTTTGGGTTAAGAACATATCAAGGAACAAAATAAGCTACAAAAATCATTCAAAAAAAAAACTAAAACTAAAGAGGATTAAACTATAGAACCTAAGAGCTCCCAAGGCATCCTATATAAGCAAAAAATAGCTTATAGCACCAGCAGCAAGCAAATGGAGAGTTCGGCTTATGGATTAAAGGATGGAACAAAAGGGCATTAAGAGCTACAGTAAATATCAAATAAGCTAACGCATGGGTAAATCACAATCTAACTAACCTAAAAGCTTAAAAAAATAACAAGCAGAAATTAAAGGCAAAAAGAGATTATAAACTACCAAAAAAAAACTTGTGCAAACCTGCTGTTGAGATCAGATGCAAAAAGGGCCTAGCAGGTCAATGTTAAGCTTAATTTAAGGACATGCTGTTGCAGGCACAAACAGGCCAAAGGGTGCTCTTTGGAGCTTATTTGAGACAAGCTAGAGTGTGAGTTAGATCCTGGTCTTTTGGCTACTTGTTGTCCACCACCTCATCTAACTTTTGCCCACAACATCTACCCTGGCATAAGCTAAATTAGCCTAGAAATAAGCTGTAAAAAAATGGTGAGCTGAGGGTGCTGCTGTTGCGGTTAAATGACAGCAAAACAACACTTTATCTCTTTTGAAAAATTTCTAAACTTGTTAAACAACTAAACTAATAACACATTTACTTGAACCAGATAAATTTTAGGGATCCAAAATGGGTCAAGGTGGGTATTTGACCCACCAAATTAACTAATCCAAACACTGCCTCAGGGCAGAAATGAACGAAACTGTTTTCAACAGTTTGAGATTTTAGAAAACTTACTTTTGCAACCTTCAATCAACTTTAAACGGAATTGAAACAACTTACAACACACTTTAGACTGAATGGCAAAATAGGGACATGAACCAGAATAGTAAATTAACATAAAGACATGAAATTAATAAAAACTGAAAATTGCATTACTAGAATTTAAAGAGTACAATTAAATGAAACTAAAGTGAGCTGGAACATAAAGTTCTCGACTTTTTTTTTCACTAACTTTCTACTGCTATTTATACAAGGAAAATAAAAATTGAAAAAGTATTCTTCTCTTGTTGTCTTCATATGCTGTGTTTGCTTCTGGGTGAGAGACACAGGAGTGAGAGGAGCAGGCGTGGGGTGCAGGATGGGGAAGGTATGGGTTGAGTGTGTCAGGAGAAGGAAGAAAAGAGGAAGGAAAAAGGAGGGAAAGGGGGAAAAGGTAGGTTAGGTTTATGATTTTATTATTTGTGGTCCGGTTTTGGATTTGGAATTAATGCACAAGGACCATTCTTGTAATTTGGCAAAACTTGAAGGGTTGATCTTGCCAACTTCCAAAATTTATCACATGGACCAATCTTGCCAATATTCAATAGTACAAGGACCAAATTAAGTATTCTCCATTTTTTTCATTTTCAAGGACTATTTTTGTAAAATACCAAAAATCCAAGGACCTAAACTGCAATTTTTCAAAAGTATTACAAGGACCAATTTTGACAAGTTAGAATTACCAAAGGACTAAAAATGTTAATTTTCCAATTTAAAATGTCCAGGGGTAAATTCTGTCAATCTTTGAAATTTCAGGGACTAAAGTTGCCATTTTGCAAAACTGAGCTTTATAAGGCTAATTTTGACAACTTAAAAATTCCTGAGGGCCTTTTATGAAAAATTACATGTTTTGAATAACCAGGGACTAGATTTTTACAATTATTGAATAAAACACAGTCTAAATATTTTTTCTGTCTTTTTGAGACTTTTCAAAGTGTTTTTGACTGTTTTTGCAGTGTAGAAGGAACAAAAATGATGAGTATTTACACACTCATCAACTGTCGTGGCAAAATCTAGAACAATTTCCAACCCCGGACTAGGTCGAGGTAGAAGTCTATTCTTAGTTAGGCACGGTTAAACCTAGACTAAGGCAACAACTACCGCACTTCTATCTACACAGTCAAGCATATAAGCAAATCCAAATAGTTTTTAACGGTCCAAAAACAGCAGCATGATTCTCACCCCAAAATAGTTCAAAACATAGTTAAAACGTAGATAAAAGTGGGGTTATGAAACTCACCTTTTCCACAGCAATGCACGAATAAATACTAGCAGAAGATAACAGGTAATCACGGCACAGTAATGCACTATTCACTATTAACACGACTTGCATCTAAGGTTAATTTCCATGTCATCCAAAAGATTGTATGATGAGTACAATAGAATAGTTGTGACGCAACCTAATGCGTATACGATATTCTTAGAATACGGCTCATACGATAATGAAATCAATAGAAAGTAATGTGTTGTAGTTTTCGTGGATCATTCATGTCATTACTTTCAAAAGTGCATTATCGTTCCCAAAAGTTTATAATTCATATCTCAAAGTTCAGTTTTTAACGTTTCGTGTGGTGGTAAGAAACATAGACGTGATGTTCAACTCACGCAAAAGAAGAGCAATCATCGACAAGATTGAGACACACAGACCTTAACTCACACTAAAATGGGAAGAGACATTGACCAAGTTAAGAAATACCGACAATACTCAGGCTAGTCAAAGACTAGGAAACGACGAAAACTATTTATATAAGATAAATAGGTCAACTTTCGATAATTTCCCCATGATCCCAATGTACATGTTTATTATATATGATAAGTCTCCGTTTATCGCTCAATCAATAAGGGTTTCTCAATCGTTACACACAATTATACAAGTTTACCCGAAATTACTTCATATAAGGTATATTAAATAGTGTACTATAAATGACACGTTTGTTTATTCCCAACCATTACGACTTTAATAAGTTATCTTATCAAAATAATATTTCCAAACAAGTTTATAAAAGCTAACATGTGTTATAAAACACGAGTTACCATTGTATTTAATAAGGGTTTATAATAGTTTAAACAATATATCCGTCCATAATATATATATATATATATGGTTATATAATTCAATGGCAGCTTAGATGTGAAAACAGAATATTTAGCTTTATTTCAAAAACAATTATACCTATCTTATTTAAACCAAAATGTTTAAAAGAGTACAACGCACTAGTTAATATAAATGTTATCAACAAGTTTATAAAAGGTATTACATATTTATAAGACACAATTTAATATCATAGTTCATAATGAAAACCATATATGTCGATATTAGATGGATATACGTTTCACTATTAGTAAAAATGAGAAGATAGAATCTCTAGTATTATTGCAAATCAAAATATATCTTAAACTCGTGTTGAGTCTAACACATTATATTTTCTTAGTTCCAAAATGTTTCATAAAGCATATCTTAAATTCAATGTGACTTTCGTATAGAAATGTTATCCTAATTTATAAACCATATCATCCCTACATATTATAATGAAATTGAAAATATACGATATCCCTCTTTTTATTTAAGTTTTATTTCATTAATCATTATAGTCCAATATCGTTATATATTTACTTTGTTAAGTTCTCCAATTTACAAGTCGACTCGTTACACGTTAACCGTTTGACTCATAATGTCCAATTATTTCCCTCGTTCCGGTATCGATTAATAACTAAATCATTACTCATTTCAAGTTAGTCCATTGGCATATTACAAGTTATCATATTATTAGTTTCAATATTCCTTACTAACATCATTTATGACCTATTTCAATTACCGTGTCTACGTGAATTGAACCCGTAACTTATTTTCACTAGTACCGTATATCCAAATTATAATTTAAATTATTATCCGGGTCAAACGTGACCCGAGCGCAACATACACATCTAACGCGACCTATATTCTCAAATCTATACCACATCATGTCTTGGGTTTTAACCATCCCAACCAACCTAGCCAAATAGACCTTAGGCCCAACCTAGTTTATTGATCCGAAGTATAACAAATCACCCAAAGTTACCCGGAGGTCCGACCCGATTTACTGACCCACCTTAGTTTGCTAACCAGACTCACCGAGTCACCCAACTCGGTTGAGTTTCCTATTTCGACGCAGTAGCAACCACCAATATTGACCATTATCTCAAATCGAGACCCAAACAAATCCGAACCCCACAAGTACGAAATCAAAATACAATAACACTTCCCCTTTTCAAACAACTCACCATAAGCTGCTGAAACAACGTCAAGACTCAATACGGGCTTCGACCCATAATCAACACCATACTCGACATCAAGAATAGTTCACAAGGTTCACCACACGAAATCATTACCAAAATGTTTTTAACACAGTTTTATAATTTGTTTACCACACGAAACTATTAACAAACTGTTTAAAATCCATTTTCAATGAAAGCTTAACACTTGAATATTAACCAACTCATTTTAAAACTTGTTCTATGATTCTCATATCCACGAAAATTAACACATAATATACGTACGAATAAAACAAAAGAAAATAAATATCCATGAGATGTGATTGTGTTTTACCGTGAGAAAAAGAAGAGAAACGAAGGTTGTGATGGCGTCTCCAACGGGTACAACCCATAGCCATCAATCCTTGAACCATTATACATGTTCTTACCACGAAACCCTCATTTACAAAACTAGGGTTTGAGATATGAGGCGCGTTATTGGGTTTGAACACGCATGAGTTGCACAAATAGAACCACCGTGGCATGATCTACAAGATGGGGTAGGCGGTGTCTTGATTGGGGTTCGCTAGAATTTGGCCGGACTCCGGCAGCTCCAAGTCAATCATGGTGTATCAATGACCTTTGATAGATTTAACTATATTGATACACGAGGCAGATCCAAGTCAATCATGGCTTGGGTCCCCAAAAGAAACTAACTCTTTACTCTTATGTGCAGGAACATACAAAGACAAAAAGATCATATCAAAGATATACAGATAGTGGGTGTTCAAGGCACATGACTGCAACAAGTCCTATCTTTCAAATTTTGAACATTATGATGGACAGTATGTCAGTTTTTGAGGTGGAGTTAATGGAAAGGTTGCTGGAAAAGGAGTAATCAAAAATGGTAACTTGGACTTTGAACCTGTGTATTTTGTAAAAGAGCTTAAGTATAATCTTTTTAGTGTGTCACAAATGTGTGACAAGAAGAACAATGTTCTTTTTACTAAAGATATGTGCTTTGTTCTCTCTAAGGACTTTAAGATGCATGATGAAAGTCAGATTCTTCTTAAAATTCCTAGAAAAGGCAACCTATATAGCTTTGATATGAACAACATTGTTGCTAAAGATGATTATGCTTGCTTGCTTGCAAAGGCCACAGTGGATGAATCCATGTTATGGCATAGAAGACTTGGTCATGTTAACTTCAAAACCATTAATAAGATTGTCAAAGATGGTTTGGTGAGAGGCTTACCTCATAAAAGATTTGAAAATGATCAAACCTGTGTGGCTTGTCTTAAAGGCAAACAACTCAGAGCTTCTTGCAGGTCAAAGTTGGTTAACTCTATTGGTCACCCACTTCAAATGTTACATATGGACTTATTTGGTCCTACATCAGTGAGCAGCTTGAATCTAAAGAAATATTGTCTAGTGGTGACTGATGATTTTAGCAGGTTTACATGGGTTTTCTTTCTTAGAACCAAGGATGAAACAACTGGCATCCTCAAGATCTTTATCACAGAAGTTGAAAACCAATATGATATGAAAGTTAAAATCATTAGGTGTGACAATGGGACAGAATTCAAGAATAGAGTTATGGATGATTTTTACAGAGATAAAGGTATTAAGAAGGAATTTAGTGTTGCTAGAACTCCTCAACAAAATGGTGTTGCTGAGAGGAGGAACAGGACACTGATAGAGGCTGCTAGAACCATGTTGGCAGATTCTAAATTGCTAATCACTTTTTGAGCTGAAGCAGTTAACACTGCATGTTATGTGCAAAACATGGTTTTAGTGGTAAAAACAAAGAACAAGACAGCTTATGAATTATTTAGGGGTAGACCACCTATCCTTGACTTCATGAGACCATTTGGATGTCATGTATCTATTCTCAATACCATAGATTATCTGGGCAAGTTTGATGAAAAATCTGATGAAGGGTATTTTGTTGGGTATTCTATGGTGAGCAAAGCTTTTAGAGTATTCAACTTAAGAACCCAAAAGATTGAAGAGAATCTGCATGTTGAGTTCCCTGGAAAACAAAGAAAATCACAAAGGAACTGGTCCAGAAAGGCTGTTTGATCTTGATACTCTAACCAATACTATGAATTATGTACCTGTTTCTACAGGAACATCTTCTTTTGATTTTGCAGGTTCAGAAGAGTTTCTTGATGATGATGAACCAAGCAAGGATCATGCAGATGATCAAGATGAATTTAGTCTACCTCTTTGGGACTATGCAGATAATGATGATATACCAAAAACTGGAGATGCTCATCCTTCTAATGATTTTGGAAAGGAAGGAAGTAGCAACTTGAATGCTGAAAATTCTGAAAGCAGTGGAAATTCAGATTCCACTGCTAGGCCAGAAGTTTCCACTGCAACACCAGATGTGGAAGTTACAACTCCAGTTACAGAGGAAGCTCAAGCCAATGATGTTGAAATTTCAAATATGCCAAGTGAGATTGCAGTTCCTCAGACTCCCCACACTTCTATTCATAAATCACATCCTCTTGAAAATGTGATTGGGGATGTCTATTCACCTATGAAGACTAGAAGACAAACAAAGTTGCCTGATGTCCATGGATTCATTAGTAAAATATATGAATCTAAGACTCATGAAGGCAAGAATGAATGTCTCTTTATGTGTTTTCTGTCACAAATGGAGCCAAAGAATGTTTACAAGGCACTTGAAGATGAAAGTTGGGGGGAAGCAACGAAAGAAGAGTTGCTCTAATTTAAGCTTCAAAAGGTTTGGGTGCTTTGTGATTTGCCTTCTGGCAAGAAGGTAATAGGTACTAAATGGGTGTTCAGAAACAAGAAGGATGAAAGAGGAATTGTTATCAGAAACAAAGCTAGGCTTGTGGCTCAAGGATACACTAAAGAGGAGGGTATTGATTATGAAGAAGTGTTTGCCCTAGTTGCATGAATTGAAGCAATCATGTTGTTCTTAGCCTATGCATCCTTTATGGGCTTTAAAGTCTATCAAATGGATGTAAAGAGTGCTTTTCTATATGGGCAGATTGATGAGGAGGTTTATGTCTCACAACCTTCAGGCTTTGAAGACCCTGAATATCCTAACAAAGTATACAGGGTAGTTAAAGCTTTGTATGGCTTGCATCAGGCACCAAGGAAATGGTATGAAACCTTAACTACTTATCTTCTTGCTAATGGGTTTCATAGAGGCAGAGTGGATCAAACTTTGTTTGTCAAGAAAGACAAGAATGATATCTTGCTGGTTCAAGTGTATGTTGATGATATCATTTTTGGATCTACAAAGAAAGAGATGTGCAAAGAATTTGAGAAACTGATGAAAGAAGAATTCCAGATGAGTTCTATGGGTGAACTCATATTCTTTTTGGGACTTGAAGCACTACAAAGGCCAGATGGTATTTTCATCAATCAAGATAAATATGTGGCTGAGATACTAAGGAAGTTCAAGTTCATTGATGCAAAGTCATCCAGCACCCCTGCAGACAAGACTACACACCTACTCCTGAAGGAAAATAGTGGTGAAGCAGTTGATGTGCACATGTACAGGTCTATGATTGGTTCTTTGATGTATCTTACCTCATCTAGACCAGACATCATGTTTGCAGTGTGTGCCTGTGCAAGGTTTCAAGTTACTCCAAAGTTCTCTCACTTGACTGCTGTGAAGAAGATTTTCAGATATCTTAAAGCATTTCCTACTCTGGGATTGTGGTACTCCAGAGATTCTCCTCTGGATCTGGTTACTTACTAAGATAGTGACTATGCTGGAGCTAGCTTGGACAGAAAATCTACAACAGGTGGATGCCAATTTCTTGGCAACAGATTAGTGTCATGGCAGTGTAAGAAACAAACTAGGGTGGCTAATTCATCAACTAAGGCAGAGTATGTGGCTGCTGCAAGTTGCTGTGCTCAAGTTCTATGGCTTCAGAATCAACTTTTGGACTCTGGGTAAAATTTCATGAATACCATCATTCATATTGAAAATAGCAGTACCATTTGCATCATTAAGAATCCAGTTCAACACACAAAGACTAAACATATTGAAATTAGACACCATTTCATAAGAGACTGTTATGAAAAAGGACTAATTCAAGTTGTCAAAATTCATACTGATGACAACTATGCTGATTTATTAACAAAAGGATTTGATGTGGGCAGATTTCAGTACTTGGTAACAAGTATTGGAATGCTCAATCCATAAACTTTTTGTGTCAAATTGTATTTGGTGTTGAGTGGAAGTTTCTGGGTACTGATATTGTTGTATAAGTTTGTATATATATTTTGTGCTTGTGTTTTTGCTTGTTCAATAACTTTTATGCAGCATAGATGGGAGTTGATCTTAAAAGGTGTATAACTGAGAGACACAGCAAATGGTTATTGATTCACCATGTCTAATACACATAAGAATCAACTAGTCCAGAGCAAACGGCTATTGGTAAAGGCTTGACAAATCCGTTTATGGTTGATAGTTTACCAAAAACTATATGGTTATCAACTCACCATATTCTTTATGATTAAGAGTTGGCTAGTCCATAGAAAACGGCTCATGGTAAAGGCATATCAAATCCGTTGATAGCTGGTAGTTTGCTTAAAACTATGATAAGAGCAGTCTAGTTTTCATATGTTTTTCTTTACCACTGCTCTTTGAAATTTTTGTGAAAAATTAACACTGCTAGTTCACAGTTTCCGCTGACAGTGTTGTTTTACCATTGTTGTTCTAGCCGTTACAACTGTTGTGTCAGTAACAAAATTTTTACTAGCCGTTGTAGAAAAATTGCTTTCCATATATATAGGGTAACTTCTAGAAAATTATCTACTTTACTATTTGATATTTATCCTCTAAAGATAAATACTTTCTATAGATAATCTTTCTTGCGCTACAAACTTAAACCCTACCTCTATATGTCTTTTATCTCAATTGGCTAGTTATTCCTTCAATTATTACTGACAAAATATTGTTTTTCATCAAAATTTTCTATGGCACGATTAAAATTTGCAGATGAGCACAACCTAGTGGCCTACCTACAAAAGTCAAACAAGAAGAGTGGCCCTGTTTTTCATCAGATTGTGGACTTTCTCAATACTACCCATATAAGGTATGCTTTGCTTTTAAAACCCACAATCTATATCTCTCAAATCAAACAGTTTTGGACTTCTGCTAAGTCCATAACACTTGAGAATAGAGATACACATGAAACAGTGGATGCTCTAAGAGCCACTGTGGATGGGGTAACTATTGATGTTACTGAGGCATCCTTGAGGAGAGTTCTCCAATTGGATGCTCTCAATGGTATCATCACATTACCTATGCCAGAAATACATGATACTTTATCATCCATGGGGTATGATACCACTGATAAAAAGGCTACTTTCAAAAAGAGTGGTTTTTGTCCCCAATGGAGATTTTTGATACATACTCTTTTACATTGTCTCGGTCCAAAGAAAACATCTTATGAGCAATTTAGTTAATCCATGGCTTATCCTTTGGTTTGTCTAGCCACTGATAAGATTTTTAACTGGTCAAACTATATTTTTACAAGTATGACTGGCAATGTAAAGAGTTCAACAAAATTTTTAATGTATCCAAGGTTTGTGCAACCCCATACTAATTTTTATGAAATCAGTTGCCTAAAGCCTAAAGTTTTTCAAAACATGAACAGAGATGGCAACATGATTTTTACACCACTCTTACCTCAAATGCTTGCAAAGATTTCACCTGAACAAAACACACCCATAATTTCTTTTCCAAACATTGATTATACTCCACCTTTTTCTAACACCTATGAGAGGAGGCGCAAACAATCAACTTCTCTCATGACAACACAACATGTTTCTGAACCTTTTGGTCTAGGAACAAGCAGTGGTGGTTCTAGACTTCAACCTAGTCCAACTAGGGAGGAATCTGAGCCATTGCCCCATGATTCACCTCTCCCAACAGGTCACACAGTTGGAAGTAATGAGGGCAGTGGGCAACAATTGGAATTGATGGTTTTGTGTACAAAGTTAGTGAATCAGGTTAAATCTCTACAGAAGGACCTGGCACGTGTCATGAAGCAGCATGCCAAGGATATTAAACATTTAAAATAGGAGATTCAGACCTTGAAGGAAGAGTTGTAAGGGTTGAAAAAGCAAAGAAAACCTGCAAAGTTGGTGATCTCATCTTCATCCTCACCTAATGATGGTGATTCAGCTGGTTTTGATCATAATTTGGGAAATTATCCCAAACAGGGGAGGAAAACAGGTGCTGAAACTAAGGGGAGGAAAATTGATTTTGAAGATGAAGGTGTTACTAGTAAAGGTGCAAAGGAAGCTAATACTCAAGAAGAGCAACTAGACCAAGAAGGCATCCTAGTTTGAAAAGAAAGGCAAAAGATAGTGAATCTTAGACTGGTAAGAAGACCAAGTTTGCTGATGAACAAGAAGTTCCAACTCAGAAGTTCACTGAAGAACATATGACTGAAATGATTGTTATAGAAGAAGAAGATTTTTATCCAGAACCACTGCAAGTTAGACATCCTATCATTGATTGGGAAGTTTACACTGCTAGCAATTTTGCTCCAACCTGGAAGATCACAAGGCTAGGTGGTGAAACTTCCTCATTCATTCAATTTGAAGATCTCATCAAAGCTTTTGACAGAGATGATCTTGACAAATTATGGAAGTTAGTTCAAGAAAATTTTGATGCTCAAGATCAAAAAGATATGAAGGAGATGCAGTTATGGGTTAATCTTAGAAGGCTCTATGAACCAGATGTTAATGATGATTTTTGGAAATTCTCATGTACATGTCCTGGTACTAAATGGTTTTACTATGATTCATGTGAAGTTCATCATGTTTCTACAGCAAATGGAGCAGATGTATTCATGCTTGCTGAGAAAGAATATCCACTCAGAGCTGGGACTCTCACAGTGATGTTATGTACAACAATAAGAGTTCACGAAGACAATGAGAAGGTCAGAGCATTGTTACATAGGCTTCAAGATCAATGTTCCAGAGCTATTCAGAAGTTAAGGAAGAAGTAAAAGTATTTGGTTGAATTCCCCAAATACTTGAAGATAATGCAGATTGAAGAAACTTATTGATTTGCAGAGAAATCATAAGTTTAGGGGAGGATTGTTGGGAATAATCTGTTATCACTAATAGTTGTGGAAGACACTGCTTGGATTACACTAGTAGTGGAAACGTATTTGATAGGTCACTAGTTTTACAACACAAGCTTACTAGAAAGAAATAAAGAAGAGAAGATAGGCGGATGAACAATAACCAAACACACACACACACGTTAGACTTGGACAATTATGCGTAGAGTATGAGTGATAGGATAAATTGAACAACCAACCTTCAAATGAAGGTTAATACAAGGTATTTATAGGAGGGAAGCTAGGGCAACACTCCTAGTTCCCATCCTTTCTTGAATGGACATGGGCCTAAGCTCATGGGCCTTCTACATAAGCTTAAGGCTAAAACAAACATAAAGGCCATAATAAGCTACCTATTACATATGAGTAACTAACACTTGAATTAAAGTTTAGGAGTGATTCCAACAATCTCCCCCTAAGTGTTAGTGATGAAAACGGTGAAGGCGTTGATGTAATAGTAGCTTTGACGTCTTCTGACATTCTTCTTTCTTGTGAGAAGAATTGCCTTGATTCGAAAAATCTCCCCAGTGTAGAGAGATAGTTTTCTTTGAACAGTTATGCTTTGATGTCATCTTTAACTTTGTTCGTTGATCATTGTTCTTTGTGATGAAAGTGATAGTATGTTGTAGTCTGCATCAAGTCTGCCTCAGGTCTGCTTTGCTGCTCCGGTGTCTCCACGTCATTCTTCAACATGCTCACACGCTCTTTGACGTTGGAATTCAGTACTGATGAAGTTCTTTAAGTCTTTAACTTTATAGATTCTTTGATTTGACGAAGAATCATTCTGACTGTTGTGTTGCTTTTGGATAGAACTTTCATTAGTGATGATGTTGGCGTGAGCATGAGAAGAATCTGCACGATCATTCCGCTCCAGATCTTCCATAAGAAGAAAACATTAAAATGGTTAGTAATAAGCGGATTTCGGCACTTACAAGTTTGAACTTCGAGAGTGTTAACAGCATGGTGTGAAAACATAACTCTAATTCTCACAAAGGCCGTTCCTGAACTGGAGTCCCACAAGTGAGATAACGCGATGTACCAAAGTACATCTACAGTTCAGATGAGTCGCTGAGGTACACCGATGTGTCACCTCATGACTGTAGACCGTTTGAGACACACTCCGCGTAATCCACGGGTAGTTACTGAAGTGACCTGCTGTCAGGGCTGTTTGATTTTGACCCTGGCAGGAGTTTCCATTCAATCACTGAGGATCACAATTGTGAACCTCTCATAAATGTTCTCGACAGATTGCTAAGATCTGTGAAGGACTCGATATGAACCACTGATGATCTTATTTGGTGATCAACAAGTGATGAAATGTCAAGTGTACCTAAGAGATCTTTTGATGAATCTCGTGGCTCTAGACTCAATTGTGCATTTTTTGGTTTTCCTGAGCGGAGACTAGGGAGAGGGTCTCCTTCTTCAATATCAGCAATCTCTAAGAGAAAGCCGATAGATTATGTAGGGTTCCCTGTAAGAATGAAACAAGCTTCTGTTGAGAGAAACTTGAGTGGCTAAGAAGGTTTAGTGCATGCGTCACTGGGTCCATGACGACTTTTAATCTTCAATACCGGTGTCATCAAGTGACAACCAGTAGCATATGAATTGAACCCGGTGTCTGCCCTAAGTTGAATAATCTGGAGGGCTATTTCTTTTCACCCTTTTCTTTGCATTTCTTTTTGATTCTTCAACTCCTTCTTTCTCCAATTCTCATTTTCTCCTTTTTTTTATAATCATTGCTAAGGACTTCTAAATTCTAACTATTTGTGTTGTCCTTGGGTAGATCCATCCAGCTCTGGCGGATCATAGGACGGTTACTCCTAACCTTAGTCACCTTTTAACTCCATGACTAACCTATGTTGCCATTAAAACCACTGTTGTGAAAAAACTCTCAAAGTGTTTGTGAGTGAATAAACATTTTAGTACCACTGTTGAGATAAGATTTTGCATAAATACTCCCCCTCCACATGTGCTTAAGAGTTTTAACGGTTAAATGCACAGTGAGGAAAGAGCGCACACATTTTGAATTGATCAACTCAAGATAGACAATCCCTCGCGAGACACGGTTACGTTGCATAGTTAAAGAGTTACATTGTCAGCTTTTAGGTGACAACTAGCTCTAATAACTACCTTGAAGGTGTAGACAAACCTCGAAAGGTTGTCAAACCCGTCAGAGTTCATGTCTACCAAGAGTTTCTCGAATGGTACATTCTACTTGGACAAGTCCGTTGCGAGACACGTTTACATCACTAGCGAACTAGCTTGAAATTATTACCCGTCCAGTTCAAGTCTTTTCGATTTATGAACGGTTAAAGATTCGTCAATTCGTTGGTTAGGTCTGTTGCACGAAGATTCATGAGCAATTACACAACATATTTCTTATCACAAAATTTTCTCCCCCTCAAAAATGGCATATAAGTATGTTATTTTTGAAACGTTTGAGAATAAATATGTCCATTTCGAGTGTTGCCGGAAGAGTGACACAAAGAACATATTGGTGAACAAAGTTTCAAATACTCCCCCTCAACAAGTGATATAAACGGTTGAGGTTTTGAAAAATCATAATGGGAAGTACTTGTTCTTTTGAGCAAAACCTTGAAAAGTGAACGGTTTGATAGGTTTTACTCAAAAATAAGAAGCTTTCACTCCTTTTATAAGGATTGTGGCACTGAAGCGTACCACAGGGTCCTTTCCTGACAATTACGGGTTGTACACTATTATGTGTGCACAAGCCATAGACAGATAATCACACATCCAAATTTAATAATGAAAGAAACAGTTCAAGGGGTACCAGGAAGTCCAGTGATGTTGCCAGGAGTGAGAACTGGGCGTTGATAGCCGGTGAGATTCATCCTGGGTCGACCACCAACAAAGCTTTCCAACGTTCTGAACTGATCCCTTCAAAAAAACCTTTCATCAATCATTCTGATGATCCTCCTTACATCCCTTCGATCCTGAGAATTCCATCGCTTAGGAGACCCAATCTTTTGATGTATATCCTTCAACCTATAAGCCAATCCGTCCTTAACCATCTTCAAAGTGTGATCCCCAAATTTTTGAAGATCATTACACGCCATTAAGCAATTTCTTTGAAGTTCACTGCGGTAAATGACGCCGAAAGGTCTGCTGATGAGCGTATATTGTGGAAGCTGGTTGATGCTGGGAAGATCAAGCTGAGGTGGAGTGAAATTGACACGGGTCTGATAAGATTCAACTGCAAGCTGGAGATCTTCTACACGTTCTTTGATGACTATGCGTCTGATGAAGATGAGCAATGACTTGATGAATTCACGTTGTACTTCAGTTGGAAATTGTCGCATGCGACCCTGTACTTTGGCAAGGTACATGTCTTCAATATCATCAATAGACAAATTCTCAAAGTCAGCTTCAGAGAATGCATAATCCCTTTCGTGTTGCCTTTTGACCATAATCTTCTTGAGAAAGGTGCAGTCCCATTTGGACGAAAGATCAACTTGTTGAATGGCAACGATACTTTTAGTACTGAACACTGCATGTTGAGACTTCTGAACCTGGCAGCTTCTGTAGTAGATTCGTCGGCGTTCAGGCCAATGGTGAATCCCATACATTGCATCTCAGTCATACTCTACCTTTGTTGTAAAACAAGCAGTTAGCTCTTTCCTCGATGGCTATGCAGTTAGAGTATATTGCTGCCGGGAATGGAAGTGTCAAAGATGTGCATATTTCCTTGAACCATCGCCACCATGTAGAAAAAATTCCAGGTCTTTGTTGAAGAAATATCGGAATGAAATCCTAGGCTCATCTGGTTGGCCAATTGTTGGGAGAGGTTTAGTCCAGTCTGTGTAATATGGAGGGTTGTCCCTTTTGGTGAAGTCGATGTCTGCTTCTGGGTTGAGCCAATCCATGTTGTTAGACATAGCTCGAGCAATGTTCTCAAGGTGATATTCGACCTCAATGGCACTTTCCGAACTGTCTTTTAGAAGTTGAAATGCTTCATTTTTGATTCGCTTCAACTCAGATTTCGTCATCTTCTTCACATGGAACTTTTCTTGCAGAATCTTTGCATGCTCCAATGTATTACCATCAACCAGTTCTTGACCTTCAGCAGGATAGGGGGTGTTATTAACAAGTGTAGAGAACCATTCAAATTCCTCAGTTTTATCATCATCTAGCCATGATACGACGTCAATAGTAGGCGCCTTCTTCTTCTTTTTCTTAGGCCTAGATGAAGATTCTGGTTTCTTAACTTGTTTGGGGGAGGTGGGTTGTTGTAGGGGCTCAAGGACTTCCTCATCGTCATCACCCGTATACTCAAAATAATCACCGATTTTCTAAGTCTGGGGCGGTAACTCAGAATCCTGAGGTTTATCAATAGAAGAGCGAGGAGGGGACCTTTGTTGAGCAGGAGTCCTTTAGGGTAGAGGTAGCATAGAAGATGATTCACCAGATGGTCTCGGACGTTTAGGTGGATTGTCCTTGTCCTTATCCTTGTCATCACCGTCTCTTGGACGTTTAGCCCTTTCAGCTTTGACTCTACATGATGTTTTGAGTTGGTAATCCAGCAATGTGTCAAACAACTTTCCGTCATCAGAGGTAAATGTCGCAGATCGTTGAGATATTTATGTAATTAGCTTGGCAACCAATTCAGCATCAGAGAAAACTACTTGATCAGTTGGATTGATTGTGACGGTTAAGGGTGTTGATCTTATAGTTTGCTTGGCTATTTGCATGAGATTCGGATATAATTGTCTGGTAAACATCTCCTTTGTGACCGTAGGAATGATGTCAAGAAGGAACTTGTGAGTGTACCCTCTGATCATTTCGTTCAGTTCCTCTTGACGATGATTTTTCATGAATTCCTGAATAAACTTCTTTTCACCTTGCATCTTGTCATTCTCATCATGTAGATACTGTACTTGTTGATTGAGAAAGTTCAGCTTCCTGTAGAGCATGTCTTTCTTTCTGACTTGTTTGACAGCATTCATGATTCTTTTATGAGTGTGAGAGATCCAAGATCGAGTTGGCTTCTTCACTGATTTGGATGTTGATTTGGTTGATCTTTTTGATGGTGGTGGTGAAGATTGAGATGATGAATCCGATGATAATGAGATGTGAGGAGACTCCGGGTCCTTTGGTGGTTCAGAAGTTTCCTTCTGTGAGCGTGTAGGACTATCTAGAAGCAACTTATCATAATCAACATCTTTATCTTTCTCGGGCTTCTTAGTTTCAGGTTCCTCAAACTCATATTCGATAGTATCCTCCACAAGTTTTTGTTGTTGCACAAGAGTGGTGGCACCAGTTCCCTTATCGAGTTGATTAACCGCATCAGGAATTGGTGAAGAGTGGACACCACCACTCGACCCTTCGGGGCCACGCATTTGATCTTGTTCAAATTATTTAGCTTTCTAAAGGTGTCTAACGAATTTAAACTTCTTCCTGTAGGATTGATCCAGTTGCTCTTCATCTGAGATTGAGCTTGCATCATAAGGCACAAGTACTGGATTCTTCCCTTTTCCTGGGTCAGCTGGAGGACTTGTAGGTTTGGCTACTGAAGGATTAGTGTCGGTTGCAGTTACAGATTGAAAGACCTCTTCATCTGATTGTGTATCTTCAGAGCTTTCGTCCACCAGCTCTCTTTGCAGTTCAGGTGTGGGAATAGGTTCGGCTTCCTTTACGGGAACAATCCTTTTACGAGGAGGATTCCTTTTGGGAAACTTCCTTTGACTTTTAGTACTTGCAGCACTTGCTGCACTGCCTCTTCTGGTTCTCCGTGTAGGTGTTCCAGAAGACTTCTCATCGAGATGACCAACTTTGCCTTCTCTTACTGCTACCCGATACCTTTAGTACGTTTCAAGCTTTTTGATTTCATTAGTCAGTAGGTGATCAGGTAACACCGCACCCTATTTCTTTGTTGACGATTCCTTGATTCTGACAGATAGGATAGGTTCAGTCATCATGTCGTGATTGTCGGGGTCATTGAGCCTCTTGGGAATATCAGGATGAAGTCCAAGTGCTCTCTGGATCAACAGCTTTGTGTATCTGACATAGGGAATCTTTGAGCCAAGTTTTTTGTTAAATGTCATCATGTCTTCCCATATCAGAGCTTCAATTTCGATGTCCTTCCTGTTGATTAATGACCAGAAGATTTGCAGTTCTATGAGCTTGGGATGCTCATAGCCACTGTCACGACCAGAGACCGATTTGGTGATGATGATGTAGAGGGTTCTCCACGGTTGAGGAATGTACTTAAGCTCCACATGAGAATGCTTAGTGATAATTCCTGAAGCTTCATCATAGCCAATATCAATCAAGAATTGTAGAACTGTCTCCTCAGTAGGTGTGGCAAAGAAGTTGGTTGATGCGATGTCAGGGATAAGAAGAACAACCCGTAAGTCTGCATGTGTGATGGTGACCTGTTTGTGAATGAGAGTCACAGTCACTGCATTTTGACCTTTGATCTTTTGCATTGAATTCCATAATTGTTGAATGTAAATCTCCGGTACTGTAGCAGAGTTTGAGAGCATGTTCTGGTAGGGATGATTCTTGAGAACATCTACAGCAATCAAACAGGAAAATTCTGAGCATGTGAGGATTTCAAAGTCAACCTTAAGGTTGTTCTTTCCAATCTTTCTCGGATAGCCATTAGGGAAGATGTCAGCAATTGTGAGAACTTCTGGTGCATCCACATTCATTTGAGCAGCCATGTCGTGATCTGAAATAACATTAGCCAAAAGAACCAACATATCGAAAGACATAATGTTAGTCAACAGAAGGTTTTTATTGTCTAATTATTGAATGTATAGTGTCAATGATTGTTACGAGTCCTAAGTCACTTGTTTGTCCAATAGTCCAATGACGTCATGAAACGTTTCGTGAGTTAGTTAACTTTAAGTTTTAAAGTTTATGTTATCACTTATTGTTCACAACATATCAAACGTTTAAGTTTATTATTGACATTATTGGTTTTGTGATGATATGATTTGTTTATTTACAAGTTTGTACACGTAACAATTCATAATAAAGGTCAATCCAGGCTTAGGCGTAGAAATGATAAAGTTACGCGTAAACAGGAGTGGTATATGCGTAGGATCCTTACTTACGCGTAAGAAATGTTACGCGTAGGAAAAGGGGACCTTAAGCGTAGAGCTTACGCGTAGGCGTACATAAACCTTACGTGTAAGGCTTACACGTAAGAGTAGACCTTATGCGTAGAGGTCACTGTTTACGCATATCCTTCACAGGATACGCGTAGTTCCAATGTAGAACCTTACGCATAACAGTTACGCGTAAAATTTCTCTTACGCATAACTTTCTACGCGTAAGGTGATCCTTATGCGTAGAGTAACAAAGACCTTG
Organism: Chrysanthemum seticuspe; assembly: GCA_019973895.1. NCBI lineage: Eukaryota > Viridiplantae > Streptophyta > Magnoliopsida > Asterales > Asteraceae > Chrysanthemum > Chrysanthemum seticuspe. The sequence continues at coordinate 321,410,823 of BPTQ01000006.1, forward strand.
ATTCTGAGTTTTATGCGTAGCAAGCCTAAAATAAAATCATCATATCATCAACCTTAACACATATATTCATTTTACAACAAATCATGGCATGATACTCATTTTGCAGGTTACGCGTAGAAAGTCATACGCGTAAGTCAAAACCCTAGAGTTTAAGAATTACGCCTATGATTTCTAGCCATAGGAATTGCACCAAATGTTTTTTTGGTTCATCTAAGATGTTATGTGAGTGTAATGACCAAGTTTTAACACCTAGTTCGCAGTGAATCAAAAGTACCCAAACTCAAGAACATTAAACCCTAATCTCTAATTCTAAATCAATTAGTGTTTCTGGGTTGTTTTAGAGCCTAGATAACATTAATTCATCATGATAACAACATCAACATTCTTTTTGACCAAAAACATTCACATTTGAAAATACCCAAAACGACTCATGAACCCTAATTTTGAAAAACCATCAATTCGTGTTTCTGGGTGGATTTTGAGGATAAACATAGTATCATTGTTGTTATTGAAACGTTTTGACACACTTATTTTAACCAAAAACACACACCAATGATTGTGTGTTCATACGCTTATGCGTAGAACACATAATCACCCATATCTCACGTTTTAGCCGTTGGATTTGTATGAAAATCAAAACTGTTGCTTGTAATTACGTTTAGATTATGAAAACACTTACAATATGATGATCAAAAACACGGTTATGAATCTTGAATAATAGGCGTAGGATGAATTAGATGAGAGTAATAAATGTTTAAAGGTTAAAGTTAGGTGGGGGTGTTTTATCAAAATGACTTTGTGCTTTTGGCAGTTTTAGTCCCTCCACCTTTTCCTGTTTCATCCAAAGCCATTTAACTTCCATTTTGGTTACCAAACGAGAAATATTTGGAAATAACTTTGACGACACTCCCCCTCGACTTAAGAAATAATGAAAGGTTATAAATTTTAGTCCGAGGAGTGTAAGAAAACCAGAAATTTAACCACTGATGTTAAAGTATCAACCGGGATAGTATAACATGCAAGTACACGGATGTTTTGAAACAGTTAAGTATTTATTTTCTGCCCCTCAACACTTGATCGAAAAAATACTGAATTTTGAAAGATTTGAGTGTTGACATAAGAAATGTACTTGCCATGTTAAAAGAAACATAGATAGAAGAATTTTTTTGTTGTTTTATCAGGTTTTATATTTTTGTATTTTTTTTTTGAAAAATATTTACAAAAGATATTTTGGTGTTTGACATGTTTTTAAGACTGTTTTAAGAGGTCATCCAATTCCTCTTGAGTCAAACACCTCATACCAATCCGGTGGACCAACTCATTAAACCTAGCGAGAGGCAAAGCTTTGGTGAGAAGATCTGCCAATTGGTATTCTGTACCCACGAAGTATAATTCAACAGTACCCTGTTCCACGTGATCCTTGATTAAATGATAGCGAAGATCGATGTGCTTTGATTTCGAATGCTGAACTGAGTTGCACGAGATCGCAATGGCACTCCGATTGTCGCAGTACATCTGGATTCTGTCAAATACGTAATCATAGTCTTTGAGTTGTGTTCTCATCCAAATGACTTGAGCACAACACGCGGACATTGCTACATATTCTGCTTCGGTTGAGGACAGCGATGTACAATCCTGCTTTTTCAATTGCCAAGACACCAGTTTATCACCAAGAAATTGTAGTGCTCCTAAAGTACTTTTTAGTGAATCTAAACATCCGGCGTGATCAGCATCTAAAAAAGCGATTAGTTCAAAACCAGAATCCTTCGGATACCAGATCCCCAAATTAATGGTTCCCTTTATGTATCAGAGGATTCTTTTAGCCTCAGAGAGGTGGGTTTCAGTTGGTCGTGACTGATAATGAGAGCATAGATAAACGGCAAAAACAATATCAGGCCTGCTATCTGTTAGGTACATTAGAGACCCAATAATACTATGGTATTTTGTAGGGTCCACTAATTTCCCATTTAAGTCAGCGTCTAACTTCTTGGTATGAGCCATTGGTGTGGCATAAGTGTCACAGGTTTTCATTCCAAACTTGTTTAACAATTCAAGGGCATATTTTGACTGACTCAAGAAAATACCACGGGGTGATTGATGAACTTGCAGTCCTAGAAAGAACGTAAGTTCACCCATCATGGATATTTCAAAAAATTTCTTCATTAGTTTTGTAAAAGCGATTGAGTACTTTTTATGTGTAGACCCAAAAATAATGTCATCCACATAAATTTGAACAATTAAGATATGTGCCCCGTGATATTGTATAAAAAGAGTAGGGTCAACCGAACCTTTGGTGAAATTATTGGCAATGAGGAAAGATGATAGTTTGTCGTACCATTCCCGAGGAGCTTGTTTGAGACCATACAGAGCTTTGTTCAGTTTGTAGACATGGTTCGGGAACTCAGGATCAACGAATCCTTCTGGTTGGCTGACATAAACCGTTTCTTTCAGATTACCATTGATAAAAGCAGTTTTGACGTCCATCTGAAAGACCGTCATATTCATATGAGACGCAAACGCGAGAAATATCCGAACAGCCTCAAGACGAGCAACCGGAGCAAAAGATTCTTCAAAGTGTATACCCTCTTCCTGACGATAACCCTTAGCAACTAGACGTGATTTGTTTCGGATTACGTTCCCTTCAGCATCCAATTTGTTCTTCTAAATCCATTTGAGACCAATGACGTAGACCCCTGTTGGTCTTTCAACCAGTTCCCATACTTCAAGACGTTTGAATTGGTTGAGTTCTTCTTGCATGGATTCAATCCAGGTATCTTTTGTCATTGCGTCTTTAATGTTTTTAGGCTCAGATTGGCAGACAGTGAGTGCATAAATGCAATGTTCACCGTCTGAGTGAAGACGTTGTCTCGTAACGACTGGTTGATTCGGGTTGCCAATAATATTTTCCAGAGGATGGTCTTTTGTCCATCTATGTGTAGAGGTTTGATGTTGGTATACATCGTGCAGATTTTGAGGATTCAAATGGTTTGTTGAAGATTCCGCGACATCTGGTGCAGCAGTCTCATTAGCAAACGGGTTAAAGAACGCATTCGGATCAAAATCTGCAGGTGGGGGTACTTCATTCAGAATATCATTAGCTGGTTCATCATTGTTGGAAGCGGTTTGTTCAACTGTTGTGGTGGAGTCAACTGGTGTAGGTGCATCTTCAACAGTAGTTATTGTAGCAGGTGTATCAGGTATAAGAGTAGTATCAGGTTGAGCAGCGGAAACAGCGGATACACCTTGAGCACGTTCATCAATATCGTTACTAAACAGTGGAGCAAATAACCTTTCCATTTGTTGACGAGTGAGCTGGGGTCTTTGTTCAGCTGATGATGGGGGTTGAGGGAAGTTTAAACGGTTGTGACCGGGTTCTAAGCTGTTATACTCAGAAGCCATTGTGAATATAAACTGGGATTGACGAAGTTTCTCAATTAGCTTCCCCCCAAACTGACAACTGTCTTTAGCAGATTTGAAACATTGATGAAGTCTACATTTCCTCTAACTTTTGAATGTTTCAGTATGCAGCGGAATTTGTAGATGAGCAGTAAACCACACAAAGAAAATCTGACTAATTGCGGAAGATCTGTTCGATGGTCAACTGCTGATAAAACTTTGTTGTTCATAATGTTGATCATCAGCTGTGACATTGTTGTAGGAAACACTTTGATCTTCTGTTATCAAAGATTCGATTGTTGGAGGTGCATCTATAACAATGGTAGTTGTTGTAGTTTCAGAGTGTATCCGAAATTAGACGATGATCAGGTTTTGCAGCGGAAACATTCGATACATCTAAAGCACGACTTTAGAAAGATTCTTTAACCAGAGGAGCAATCAATGTTTCCATTTCATGACGATTAAGTACAATGTGTGATGCAGCTGATGGATCATGATATTTTTAACGGTGAGAAACGGGTCCTACGCTGTATTGCAGTAGAAGCCATTGCTGTTGTACCTGCATAGAAAAGAAGAAGGGGGGCAAGAAAGAAGAAACATGGATCCCCAAGTGTAACTGGGTTCCAGATGTTAGAGGCATAAAGATGTAGTGTCAATTATATTCTTGACACCTGAACATGATATTTTGATGATTTCCTTTCCTGCCTCAGGGATGGATGTAGAGTGTTTCACACTTGTTATGGTGCAACTACTTAATATCTTGCCTGTAGGAATCCACCTAATACCAACAGTGTTGAAAACTCTACCCGTTGGTATCCATCTAAGGTTAGATCTAAGGGATGTTGAAACTTCTTTTGGGAAGAATTTGCGTCCTATATTGATCCACCTATTAGGTTTCTGAAATTTTACATTTAGATCAACGGGTTTATTTCTAACTGTTTGAGTTAACTTAGGTTTTGGTTTGCTACTACAAGCAGTGTTCAGTAATACACTCGAAGGTGATACACTAGGTCGTGAACCTAAGATTCCATCCTTTTGGAGTAGTGCCCTTTTCCTAGCCTTTTCTAGATCATAGTTCTTGTATGCGTCATTTGAATCATATGAATTTTTAAGTTTAATGCTCGGTTTAGACACAGTGTTCGAACTAATACTAGATTGGCCAGAAGCAGCCACTTGTACAGGTATAACAGAAACAGGTTTAACATAAACATGTTTAATAGAAACAGAAGCATTATTGTTGGGCCCGGAATGTGGAGTGACTGGTTTTGACAAATGGTTATTCTCAACAACTTGGGAGGGAAACCGTGGTTTGGAAGATTTTGAACGTTCAGATTTAAAAGCAGTTGGTTGTCTAACAACTGATTGGTTTCTGATTGGTTTTAGAGACGATTTCCCCAAGATTTTTGGTTTAGCAAAATTAGTATCCACATTCTTGTCAGTTAATCTTCTCAGTTTTTTTTTGTAAAGCAACATGTGCAAGCCCCTTTGCTTGAATTTGAGCCTTTAAATGCTCATTTTCTTTTACTAATGTATCCACACGATTACTTTGTTCATTTAAAAACTGACCATTGTGTTCTGAAGAAAAAGTTTTGTTTTGTAGTTTAAGTTCAAGAGAGATGCAATGTGCCTCTAGTTTTGAAAAATCTTTATGAAACTGAGCAATGGTCTTTTTGAGAAGAATGATTTCAGATTCAAGAGTTTGATTTGACGTTTCAGTTGAATTGATAAGTAAGGGCTCAGACATGAGAAAGTTGTCTGGACATTGTGCAACACACTGGTCAACCTTTCCTTTATTACTAAATTCAGGTTGCTCATTATGTTGTGTCGCATTTGCAGTCAGAATATGATCAACAGTAGATTGTACCTCGACCATCTGTTCTGTGTCAGTGTCATAGGTGGGTAAGATATCTTCCTCAACAATTTGTTCTTCGTCACAGTTGGGCTCGGTGTCGTAGTTAAGTATGATATCTTTTTCAGATCTGCTGCTATCATCCTGCTTTTCTAATGCTACAACCTCATTGTCCGCATTACCGACAGTTGCAGTAATCACAACATTATCAACGTCCATTTGAGCATGCCTTTCATGTACATCAACTCTTTCACCTTGCACGACTGCAGGATTTCGCGAATTTGATGATGTCTGAAGCTTGGAATTGTTAATTTTTGAACATATCTTAGCCAGAGCCATGTAGCTTTCTTTCAATGCCACAAATGCAGCTTCACTTTCAGAATCCATTTCACTCCCCTGCATAAGAATCAAAGAGAAGAAAAGGCGCGAAGTCGATATAGCACACAGAAGGCCGATATTTCAATTTCCCTCCAAAAATAATTTTGAAAAATTTTGACTCTCAAAATTTGAAATTCACTATAAAATCCAATTTTAAAAATGTAGGAAAAATTTGAGTTATGACAATTTTGACGCCAAATTTGACCCGAAAATTTTGAATTTAGGCCCAAAAATTTGAATTTTTGACCAAAATTTTCGCAGTTAAACCAAAATTTGAATCTCGCGTAAATATTGAAAGATTAGTCTCCACAAAAAAATTAAATTTTACTCAAAATTTCCCGCCAAAAAACTCTTTTTTTTTTTTTTTTTTTTTTTGATAACTTGTGTTGATGGATCTTTGTAGTCGAATGAACCTTTGTAGATGAAGTTTCCTTAGGCGTAGAAATCACAATAAACCAAGTAGTACTTATGCGTAAAAAACACCAAAGTCACGCTTAACAGAAGTAGTTACGCGTAGGTTTTAGCTTACGCGTAAGTAGGGAAAAAAGACTAAAGTTATGCGTAAACAGTAAGTTAGGCGTAGAAAGTTAGGCGTAGGATTCCCTTATGCGTAAGACTAGGTTTACGCGTAAGATGAATCTTAGGCGTAGGATTTTCTACGCGTAAGCTTAAGCTTATGCGTAAGTTTAGGATTTTATCCCAAGTGATTTTTTACACTATCACAGTGCAAAGGATATCCAAAGTCAACGTATTTTCAGGCTTATCCAAGCAAGAAAACACGGAGTAAACCACGAAGATCAAACCAAGGAATAACTTACGCGTAGTTTTAGGGTTTTGCTACGCGTAGGATTACTCGTAAAATTGATTATGCCCAAAGATGTTTCTAAACCAGTTTTTGTGTGATGAAATAGCTTCAATAAATGGTTACGTGTAGGATGAAACCCTCGTACAAAAACTAGTTGAAAAAAAATGATCCACGCATAAAGTTCGAAACTTTTTGCCAAAAACAGTTAGTTAAACACCTTATAACGTAGAAAGTACAAGAATCTTGGATTAAAAAGTGTAAAAAATGCGTTTTTAAGCACGCCAAAGTTTTAGAATCGTAAGTTATGCGTGAGACCAAAACTCACTTCAAACAATACGTCCACCCAACTATTAGGCGATTGATACCACTGATAGGTCACTAGTTTTACAACACAAGCTTACTAGAAATAAATAGAGAAGAGAAGAGAGGCGGATGAACAATAACCAAACACACACACACGTTAGACTTGGACAATTATGCGTAGAGTATGAGTGAAAGGATAAATTGAACAACCAACCTTCAAATGAAGGTTAATACAAGGTATTTATAGGAGGGAAGCTAGGGCAACACTCCTAGTTCTCATCCTTTCTTTACTGGACATGGGCCTAAGCTCATGGGCCTTCTACATAAGCTTAAGGCTAAAACAAACATAAAGGCCATAATAAGCTACCTATTACATATGAGTAACTAACACTTGAATTAAGGTTTAGGAGTGATTCCAACAGTATTACCACTGCTGGTACATTATTACCACTGCTATTAGATAATGGTTAGGAAAACGTGTTTAGATAAGTGTAGAAAAGATCTCGTGTATATTCTATATTGTTAGCTTTATACTTATCTTGTAAAGGACTCCTTGTACTATAAAAGGAGGTCCTAGGTCATTGTCTTATGTACTTACTTAATTACTTACGAATCAAAGGCTTCAAAGTGTAACCCTAGTGATAAGCAAGTTCACTCGTATTATTAATTAATAATATTGGAGCTTAAGTTTTGTGTTTAATCTGTGTTTACTTACAATACATTATACAATCCGTCTTCTAAGTATTACTAAGTAAACTCCGCGTGCTTATTAATATTATACAAAATATCATTGACACAAGGTGTGTGTCCAGATCCATCAATTATAAAATAATGATGGATGATGATAAAATTGATTGACGAGGTTCGATTTCTATCTATGTTCTATAATCGTCTTCGTTATTGGTTTAGTTTTAAAATTTTTTGTATTTAAAAATTGTCTATTGTTATTAGAATATAATTCAGTTTTTCGCGTTTTGATATAGTTGTTGTTTCCAATGAGAATATAATTCAATTTATGATTTACTGGAGATTATTAACGAAAACAATAAACTCGTTATTACTCACTATGATTCTAATCTCATCTTTTTGATAGCATATGGTAATAAACGATTTATTAAAACATATAATAATAAACTGATATGACTTTTATTTCAACGAGAAATGATTTGACTTTTTGATAGCATATAATAATAAACGCATTTTGTTATTTTATTGCTGATTGTGTATTAATGGTTTCGTTTATATGTTAATGTGAAACATTTTTTTATGTGACAAGATTTACTTTTATTTTCACAAGTTATTGTTCTTACCGGTCATGTATTGGATTAATGGTCTAGTTGTGTTAATTTCTTGTAACTTCATCAAATGGGAATATTTTATCATGAATCAGTATGTGTCTTTATAATATTATATGGTTTCAAGAGTGCTTATTCATATCAATTTTATAAGGAGTCAATATCGTATATAAAAAACTCATCTTTTTTTCCTACCGAGACTTGCAACCATGTCCAATGTATGCGTAAAATATATGTGGCAGACTAGCAACCATGTTCAATGTATGTTATTTTGTCTATCTTGGGCTTGATAGTAAACTAGACATGCGTTGGTAAAAAAATACTAGTATCTATTTTGTTTATTAAATAAGAAAATAGTTTTAAGGAATGGTGCATACGGGTTTTAAAGAATGATGCATGCGTGTGAATTGTTTTTTTTGAATGGTGCATACGTGTTTATGAAATGGTGCATATGTGTTTTAAGAAACGGTGCATACGTGTTTTAAGAAACGGTGTATATGTGTTTATTAAATGAGAAAAATTAGTTTTAAGGAATGGTGTATACGTGTTTTAAGGAATAGTGCATACAGTTATTGGATTTCTTTTGGAATGGTGCATACGTGTTTATGGAATGGTGCATATGTGTTTTAAGGAACGGTGCACATATGTTCGAAAGAATTTCATTTGAATCTTCAAATGCATACATGTTTTATTGTTAATATAAAATGAATGAAATGGTACATATGTATTTTTATAGTTGGTATAAAATTTCTGAAAGAGTGTGGATATGTGTTTTATGATTGATATAAAATTAAGAAAAAAATTATGCATATATATTTTAAATTGTGCCTATGCATCTTATATTGTGCATATGTGTTATCCTAGTTATTGTGATTAAATTTTGTTTCCTATTTATTTGTTGTTTAATTGTTTTTGTGTATGTTTTTTTTCAGGTTGATGAAGAGGATGACCATTGAAGACCTAGAAGTTGATGAACACATATATACATGAAGATAATTTGCGATTCTTGGAAAGATGCGCTTATTGAATATGCGTTTTTTTGTATTTGTAATTAACGAAATGTAAAATATAAGTATATGCATCTTTTTTCATTTTTATTTTTATTTTTATTTTATTTTTATTTTTTTTATTTATAAAAGTCCATATTTTTTATTTGTATTTTTAAAAATTTGTATTTTAATTGTATTTCAATTACTAATGAATTTTGTGTATATCAGTTATGTTTTTGGTTTGTTATAAATTTACATTATTTAAAAAAGAACGTATACACCTTACTATTTGAAAAACATACTTGCTAAATAAAGTTATTTCAAAAGTTAAAGTAAAAAAATTAATTCCAAAAACACATATGCACCGAATCACTCTAAAAAAAATCCAAAAATTAAGAGTTATGAAAAGCGATATTTATTTAAAAAAACAAAAATAATGAAAATATATTTTACTATTATACCCTTTTGAATTAAATAAAAGTAACAAAATGATATGGAGCATTTAAATGATGTACATTATGTATTATTAGTTGTAAAAATGTGGTTCTCGCAGTTCTTGCACTTAAAGTGGGTTCTGAAAATAAAGTGCATATATATATATATATATATATATATATATACATTATGTATTATTAGTTGTGAAAATATGGTTCTCGCAGTTCTTGCACTTAAAGTGGGTTCTGAAAATAAAGTGCATATATATATATATATATATATATATATATATATATATATATATATATATATATATATATATATATATATATATATATATATATATAGGTTTGGGTTATTATGAAAAGTTTTTTAAAATGAAAAGAATGAGAAGGCATATGGAGGTGACATGTGTCACCTTTGCCACATCATCATGCCACATCACCATACCCCACCCCCCCCCCCCCGCCGAAAAAAAAATTCCCGCAAAAAAAAATATTTTTGGGCAAAAAAATTTTTTTTTTTCCTGCCAAAAATTTCCCGCCAATTTTTTTTACTGCATCACAGTCATAAAGTTACTACATCACAATCATGATTTTAGTGCATTAAGGTTATAAATTACTGCATCACAGTTATAAAGTTACTGCATCACAATCATGATTTTAGTGCGTTAAGGTTATAACCTTGATTTTAGTACATCATAGTTGATGCACTTAACTATTAACTATGATGCAGTAACTTATAATAAAGATGCACCAAAACTTATTATTGCATTAAGGTTATAAGTTACCGCGTCACAATTATGATTTTAGTGCATTAAGGTTATAAATTACTGCATCACAGTTATAAAGTTACTGCAATACAATCATGATTTTAGTGCATCAAGGTTATAACCTTAATTTTAGTGCATCATAATTGATGCTCTTAACTATTAATTATGATGCAGTAACTTATAATAAAGATGCACCAAAACTTATTAATGCATTAAGGTTATAAGTTACTGCATCACGGTTATAAAGTTACTGCATCATAATCATAATTTTAGTGCATTAAGATTATAAGTTACTGCATTACAATTATGATTGTGATACAGTATTTTTATAACTGTGATGCAGTAATAAATTTTGGCGGGATTTTTTTTTTTGCCCAAAAAAAAATTTTTTTTGGGGGGGGGGGGGGGGTGACACATGTCACATGACATGGCATGGTGATGTGGCAAAGGTGACACATGTCACCTCCACATGCCTTCTCATTCTTTTCATTATAAGAAACTTTTCATTTTAACCCTACCCTATATATATATATATATATATATATATATATATATATATATATATATATATATATATATATATATATATAGGGAATGGATCGGGTGGGTTTTAGGCTTGTAAGTAGGGATGGTGCGGAAATATCACAGTAGCTTTTTTTTTTAAATTTAAAAAAAAAATATGAAAAAATTAAAAAAATAAAGAGGATGATAAATTATTAAGAATCGCTGAAAAAAATTTCAAAAAAAAATCGTTTTCATGATTAAAGGTATTGTGATATTAAGGTCGATTTTTACTTTGATCTTGACATAGTCAAGATCAGATCTTGACTTTTGAAAAAAAGTCAAGATCAAGATCTGATCTTAATATCACATAAACTTTTTTATTAAATACAAATTGTTAATATCACGCTAACTTTTTTTATATCACAGTACTTTTTGTTTTTTTACTAATATTATGAATATCATCGTAACTTTTTTAATAAAAAAATGTTAATATCACGGTTTCTTTTTATATCACAGAAACTTTTTTTTTTAATATAATTGTTAATATCACCGTAACTATCATATGTTTTTTAATAAAATTGTTTATATGATAGTAACTATCATATGTTTTTTAATATCACGGTTCATTTTTTACATGTAAAAAAGCTTAATATCACAGTTGGTTTTATAATATCACCATTTTATAATATCACAGTTTCTTAATATCACAGTAGGACTCATAATATCGTTAGTATCACGGCAGGACTCATAATCAAAAAAACAAAAAATGCTCAGAAAAATCTGGAAAAATAAAAAAATTAAACAAGATAACAATAGTAACGATCCCTCAAAAGGAAAAAAATTAAAAAAAAAATCGTTTACATGGTCAATTGCTACCGTGAAGTTAGCGCAGATCTACAAAAAGTCAAAATCATATCTGGAATGGGCGGTCCAGATCTATCCGCATATCCGCACGAATTAAAAAAATCCGCACCTGATCCTCAGTCTATATATATATATATATATATATATATATATATATATATATATATATATATATATATATATATATATATATATATATATATATATATATAGTTTAGGGTTATTGTGAGAACCAAAAAAATTGCGAGAACTGCGAGAACCAATCTCAGCCATCTATTTTTTGATCAATGGTTATTAGTGGTTGTGGCATAAGTGTAAATAATGAAAACTTTATGATTTATTCTGTAATTGGTGGATGGGTATCTAGGGAATTTTATCTCTCTAGAAAAACTGCTTAAGTTCTTCTCTCTCTTTTCATAGATCCATTTCTCTTGCCCTTTTTAACCTAAAACTACCCTTATCATAGATCCATAGCCGCCACCCATATATCCTTCATCTTTATATTTTGGTCCGCTGATTTTTTGTACTAAATTGTTGCTAATCACGAATCAAGGTAACATGTTTAAGAGACTTCGCATTAAATTATTTAATTCCAAACGCATGCTTCTGGTATGTATTTTTATATGGTTCCATTTTTTTTTTTTTGTTTATTTTATTCATTGTCATTAAATATCATTTTATGATTTTAAAGTGGTTTTAGTTTATTATATGTTTTTTGTTTATGAAATCAATAGAGTATCATTCATCAAAGATATAAGGATGAGGATATAATACTGTGACATATTTTTTATACAAAATAGTGAATCACATAGCGTTTTGGGGGTTTTCGTATGGTTTGGATTTAATAGTTAATTGTTTATTCGAAATTTTTTTTGTTCCAATCTCAAAATGGTTACGAGTAATTGTTTATTGAATCAAGTTTATGTTCGCTATAAGTGTTTATTTATGTAATAAGGTTTACTTGTTGAATCAGTTTATTAACTTGAATAACGTTTGTATGTTTTCGGTTAAGACATTGACAACGCTAATTTCCTGTGTATGCTTAAAGATTGCATTTTTTCATGAAAAGACAGAAAATAGTACGTTTTCTTGTTTGAAAGGTGCATAAATATTAAAGAGTACTTTATTTCTTTTTTTATTCTCGTTGGAAACTTTATATGCATATGTGTTTTTGAAGTTTATGGTGAATTTGATACCTATTGTGCATATGTGTTTTGGCTAAGAATGTACATGTGCATATGTGTTTAAATGGGTGTTTGGCTGCTGTTTTTTCTGTCACAAAGGGGCTGTTTGGTTTGCTGTCAAAGTGGGTGTTTGGTTGTTGTTTTTTTTGTCAAAAAAGGGTTGTTTAGCTGCTATTGTTTCTGTCAAAAAGGGGTTGTTTGGTTTGCTGTCAAAATGGCTCTTTTGTTTGCTGTCAAAATGAATAAAATGAGTATGCATATGTGCTATTGAGAGTGCATATGTGTTTTTACGGTTTATGGTCAATTTGATATGTTATGTGCATATGTGTTTTTTAAGTTTGGTAGTTTATATATATTGAAAATGCATATATGTTTTTAGATCCGATCTTCTGTGCACACGTGTTTTTATAGTTATTAAAGTACACGTTGTTATTATTTGTGCATACATGTATATGATAATTGTTATTTTAACAAAGAATAACCTATAAGTTAATGTGCATATATGTTATGCTAGTTTATTTACCAAGTATAGCTTATGTGTAAGTGGACATGTGTTTTGTTAGATTATGCATATACTAAGACTACTTGTTCAACTAACCAAAACTTATAATTGATTGTGGCGGGTTACTCGACATTGTGGATGCTGGCACAAACTTATATAAGCTAAGATGAGCGAGACGATAAAAATACATGTGCACAAGGATTAAAAACACATGTGCAGATTTTATGTGTGTTTGAACCAGTCGAGGAATACATGTGCACGCCAAAAAGATGAACCAACTGTTAAAGACATTAGATTATGCACATGTGCATGCTTCATATATTTGTAATAAAATTGAATACAAGTGTAAACATAATAATCTTTGTACTAAAGTTGAATATCATATCTATAATGTAATACAATTTTAAATCTATTGTAAAAGTTTTATTTCTTGTATATACATTTATGTAATATTTCTTAAAGATACATGTGCATAAATAAAATACTTATGCATAAACGAAAAATAAAATTGTCATAATGTAGTTAATAGTTAACCTTATTTTTTACAAAAACACATGTGCACATACAGCACTTTTAAATATGTCTAATGCAAAAAAAAAAAAAAAAAAAAAAAAAAAAAAAAAAAAAAAAAAAAAACCTTAAGAGTTAAAAAAAACGTTTTACTAAAAAAATTCAAAAAGAAAAGAAAAAGTAATTTTACCATTATACCCTTTTGAATTAAATAATAAAAAATAATATTCAAAAAATTCTGATTGGTTGATGCTGGTTCTCGCAGTTCTCGCATTTTATTTGGTTCTGGAAATAATATATACATATGGAGTGAGGATCACATGCGGATATTTTTTTTAGTGCGGACGTGCGGATGTACGTAGTCCGTTGATCTTTTTTCATTTAGCGGCTGAGATTTAATCAACTTCATCCCTTATTTCTCTCCGTATCTTTTTATTTTTATTAGAATATTCTATTTCCTTATTTTTCTCAACTTTTTTTATTTAATTTTTTTATCGAATGAAATTAACTGATCAGTATTCTCGTATCGGTCCTGATCTATCGGTCCATTTTTCATCAAAAAACGTTGTTGAAGGTATTTTTATGATAGTTATTCTGATATTAAGGTTGTTATTATGATTTTGAGGATAGTTACTCTGATATTACTATTGTTATTCTGAGTATGAGGACATTTACACTTTGATGTTTCTATCGTTAGTATGACTGTTATTCTGATATTAAGTTTGTTATTCTGATATGAGGATAGTTATTCTGATATTAATAACCTTAATATGATATTAAGGTTATTTTTATATGGATAGTTATTCTGATATCAATATCCTTAATATGACAGTTATTCTGATATTAATTTTTTTATTCTGATATGTGTATAGTTATTCTGATATTAACGTTAATATGATAGTTATTCTGATATTAAAACTGGTAATATAATATAATGATAGTTATTTTGATATTTAATCTTTTTTTCTTAATATCCATTTTAAAACTGGTCTTATTGTATAAGGATAGTTATTCTGATATCAATAACCTTAATATCATATAAGGATAGTTATTCTGATATTTAATCTTTTTTTGTTATTATCCGTTTTAAAACCGGTCGTATTATAAATGGATAGTTATTCTGATATCAATAATCTTAATATGATAGTTATTCTGATATTAAATCTGGTAATATCATATAAGGATAATTATTCTGATATTTAATCTTTTTTGATATTAAACTGGTCGTATTTATATAATGATAGTTATTCTGATATTAAAATTTGTAATATCATATAAGGGTAGTTATTTGTGATATTAATCTTTTTTGTTATTGTCATACAAGGATTTTTAGTCTGATTTTATTAATCATAATATGATAGTTATTCTGATAATAAAACTGGTAATATCATATGATAGTTATTGTGATATTAAAACTGTTACTATCATTCAAGATTAGTTATTGTTTATAGCTAAAAAAATAGTTGTTCAATTGTAATTATTCTGATAGTTTGTCTTCAAATCAATCAGGCTCAATCACACTTTACTTCTAAACATACAATTTCAAACCCAATTTAACCTCCAACTACTTCTAAACACACAATTTCAAACACAAAATTATTATGGTTTGTCGTCTCCCCCATTCGGTTGAAAATATGCAAATGTACGTTAAAAAACAATGTGCAGAAGACGATGTGGCTCGGAAAAACGCTATTATAGATGTTATGAATTTGTTTGAGCAGAAAAGGGCAGAGAAGCAACGTATGAGAGAAGACTACATGATTTGCAACGACATTACGCTTGAACAAAAAGCCGTGATCGACAAGTTTTTGATGGATGAAGCCCGCAAAGATGACAATATTGCTGACATGTTATGGGTGTGTGTTCAACAAATACAGAAAAACATCAATACCAAAATCAATTGGAGCTATCGGGAGAACAAAATTGATGGTGTAGGTGCATCAAGTTCGTCTGCTAAATTTGTTGGGCAACCTCTACTAGACGAGGAAGATTTGGCTCGCATCGAGGAATTTGCCGGTTATCTTTCTCCCTTCGTATGATTCTGCATGCGGGGAGCATTCAGATTAGGATTTATCATTTATGTTTTTCGTATTTGTTGCAGCAGTAGTAATATTTGTTTTTGCAGAAACACTTGTTTTTTAAGATAGTTATTCTGATATTTAAAACTGGAATATTATTTTAATAGAACATTTGTTCAAGTTTATTTATTTGTGATGTTAATAACTTTAATATGATAGTTATTGAGATATTAAAGCTTTGCAAAAAAGATATTTCAAATATTGTTATTCTGATATTAAAACTGTGTATATCATTCAAGTATAGTTATTGTGATAGTTAACAAAATAGTTGTTCAATGATAGTTATTGTGATATTAAAACTGTTAATATCATTCGAGGATAGTTATTGTGATACTTAACTAAACAGTTGTTCAAGGTAGCTTTTCTGATAGTTTATTTATAAGTCAATCATAAATTGAGCCATAGTAGCAACATCATATACCTCTTCTATATTAGCATCATCAGTAACTTTTGTTTAACCAGTAGAAACAGCAGTAGTAACTTTTTTATCAGTAATAGCACCAGCAGTAGAAATAATTTCTGCAGCAGTAGTAACTTGTTGCAGTAGGAGTAAAATTTGTTGTTGCAGTAGCACTTTATGAGATGCTATTACTATATCTTTCAAGGAAAGTTATTTTGATACTTAAAACTAGAATATCATACAAGTATAGTTACTGTGATATTTTAAGTAAAGTTAAGTTTTCTATGTTTGTTTTTTTTAGGTGATTCAATGAGACAAAATTGTGCAAGCAATGAGTTTGTTGAAGATGAAAATTTGTCACTTGATGTTAATGTTGAAGAGAATGAAGAAGTAAATTCACCAGATTTTTTTACATCAAGTTCAATGCTTATTAAACCTGTTGTTGTTAAAACTCTTGTACGAGTGGAAGGTACTTTGTTTGATAGCATTGAAGAAGCTTATAATGCATACAAAGATTATGCTGCTGAAGCTGGTTTTATAGTTCGTAGAGGCCATCAAACTAACAATAGAGGTACTGTTATAAATAAGGAATTTCTTTGCAGTAAAGAAGGTACCAAGAAAGTTCAAGTTAAAGAATTTGACAGTTTAAAAGATAATTGTGATGCTAAGGCTGTAAAGAGAATAAGATCAGAGTTTAGGACAAATTGCAAAGCTAAAATTTATGATATCAGATCTGGTGAAAAGTATAGGGTTAAAAGTTTTGTTGAAGAGCACAATTATGGTTTTTTTAGTGCTGAGGATAGACATTTGCAAAGGTCTCATAGGTCTATGAGTTTGGCGCATCAGTATTTTGCTATTAAGGCTTCGAACTTAAACATCGGTCCTTGTATGTCATTCAATTTTATTGCAGAGCTTTTGGCAGGATATGAAAAATGTTGGTGCCACTAAGATTGATTTTAAGAATATGAGTCGTGACATTTACAGCTGTATTGGTAAATATGATGCTCAAATGATTATTGACAAGTTTAATATTTTGAAAGGAAGAGATGAAAATTTTACGTTTAAGTTTAAGACTAACACTGATGGTCAGTTAAGTTGTTTGTTTTGGTCTGATGATACAAGTAAAAGGAATTATGAAGCTTTTGGTGATGTTCTTTCTTTTGATGCTACATACAAAACGAATATGTAAGTTTTATTTTTCTTTCTTTTACTTATTTTTTTATTTTTTTATTTTTATATATAACATAAATTTTTATATTATAATTTTTTTTAGGTACAATATGGTTTTTGTCCCGTTTACGGGTGTTGATAATCATAAAAAATGTGTAATTTTTGCTTCTGGTTTACTTTCAAAAGAAGAGTTGTTTGATATAAGTGGCTACTGCATGCTTTTCTTAACACCCATATTAAGGAGCCGTACCTTGTTTTAACAGATCAAGATCCTTCAATGTTAATAGCTATACCATATATGTTTAAAACTGCTAAACACTGGCTTTGTATGTGGCATATAATGAATAAACTTCCTACTAAGGTATTTATATATATAATTTTTTTTAATAATAATAATAATAATAATAATTATTATTATTATTATTATTTTTCTTAAACCAACACTTTTATTAAAAACTCATAGGATTACAAAAAATTAGTGGGAAGCCTCGAAACCAACTGGGCCCCCACACCTCTAGCAATGGCAAAACCAATCCTATTAAAAATATGAACTGCTGCACGCGCTCCAATGTCTTGAGTTGTGGAGAAACGTCGAATGCGCTTAAGTAAGGTAACTGCATCATTCTCAAGTTCTCCAAAAGAAGAAAAGGAAAAGGGGAGAAACGCATATCCAATATCCGCACATTTCGCCTTGTATTTGACACGTTTACGGTGTGCAGCATCAATGACCGCACGCCCTGGCATAAAATCAGTCATCCCAGATTGCGTCAAGGGCGACGATCCCGTAAGATCAACACATACACCAGGCCCACTATCCCACGAGTAAATTAATATATCAGCCGGTCGCAAGGATCTGTCCCCATCTCCAGAAAGCCCAATATCCACCTCCTTACGAGCAGAAATTCCGGACCGGGAACATATATCAACAAGAGCATCCCGCACAAGGTTATGCCGATGTTTAATGCCAACAATACCCGCACACGAAACAGCATGATCCCCGTAAATATCTCCAGAAAATACCTTAGAACAAGCTGAACACGGTACCTGAATAGCGAAAAGAGGAACACCCAACTGATAACATAGCACACAACGATAAGCTCTGGCATTCATAGTTTGTACCAGTCCAGATATCGGAGCCACCCTAAGCCAATCCGAAGTATGATCCTCCATTAATGAACTCCATAACGCCATCTGTCGAGGAGAAAGATGGAATGTAGACTCAACAGTTTGGGTAACCCGATCGAAATATATATCTGCCAATTTCTTCATAAGTTTGGGGGCAGCGACCTCGCTAGGATTACTCAAAAGGTCAATATCCATATTCACATTAAAAGTACGTAGAGCATCATCAAAAGAGGGACCAGCAGTAACAATACCATAACTAAGGAGGAGCTTACATTGTAAGCTAGCAGATTGAAGTCTAGAAGCGAGGAAGGCATAATTCAAGACGTCACCAGCAGAATATAAACCAAGCCCCCCAAAAGCAAAAGGTAAAGTGGCGAGTCTCCACTGCCAATCACCAAAACTGGGCCCAGAAGCAGTGACAATACGCTCCAAGGAAGAACGAAGTGCCGCATCAAAGGAAACCTGAGCACACTGAAAGACCCGAGGAGAACATGTGCGCATAGAAAAATATAACTTAGAAATACCAGCACATGTACGGAGAAGCAACAACTCGCATTGAGGGTCATTGAGTTTGGCAACTGCCTCCATAAGTTCAATAGTTTTAGCAACCCTTTTCAGGACCAACTTACTACCAAGCTAAAAATCCACACTAACAGGTCCACCCAATAATTTAACGCCATGTGAGGGGCGAGAAATATTGGGGGGGAAAACACCGGCATACCTGCTTCTGGGGTCCTCCCGTGGCCAAGGTCCATCCGCCATAATCAACTCTAAAACCTTACCCACAACCAAGGTATCACCAATAATAGTGCCAAAAGCAAAAGGTAAAGTGGCGAGTCTCCACTGCCTATCACCAAAACTGGGCCCAGAAGCAGTGACAATACGCTCCAAGGAAGAACGAAGTGCCGCATCAAAGGAAACCTGAGCACACTGAAAGACCCGAGGAGAACATGTGCGCATAGAAAAATATAACTTAGAAATACCAGCACATGTACGGAGAAGCAACAACTCGCATTGAGGGTCATTGAGTTTGGCAACTGCCTCCATAAGTTCAATAGTTTTAGCAACCCTTTTCAGGACCAACTTACTACCAAGCTAAAAATCCACACTAACAGGTCCACCCAATAATTTAACGCCATGTGAGGGGCGAGAAATATTGGGGGGGAAAACACCGGCATACCTGCTTCTGGGGTCCTCCCGTGGCCAAGGTCCATCCGCCATAATCAACTCTAAAACCTTACCCACAACCAAGGTATCACCAATAATAGTGCCAAAAGCAAAAGGTAAAGTGGCGAGTCTCCACTGCCTATCACCAAAACTGGGCCCAGAAGCAGTGACAATACGCTCCAAGGAAGAACGAAGTGCCGCATCAAAGGAAACCTGAGCACACTGAAAGACCCGAGGAGAACATGTGCGCATAGAAAAATATAACTTAGAAATACCAGCACATGTACGGAGAAGCAACAACTCGCATTGAGGGTCATTGAGTTTGGCAACTGCCTCCATAAGTTCAATAGTTTTAGCAACCCTTTTCAGGACCAACTTACTACCAAGCTAAAAATCCACACTAACAGGTCCACCCAATAATTTAACGCCATGTGAGGGGCGAGAAATATTGGGGGGGAAAACACCGGCATACCTGCTTCTGGGGTCCTCCCGTGGCCAAGGTCCATCCGCCATAATCAACTCTAAAACCTTACCCACAACCAAGGCATACCTGCTTCTGGGGTCCTCCCGTGGCCAAGGTCCCGTGGCCAAGGTCCTCCCGTGGGGAGCCTCGAAACCAACTGAGCCCCCACCCCTCTAGCAATGGTAAAACCAATCCTATTAAAGATATAAATTGTTGCACGCGCTCCAATGTCCTGAGTCATCGAGAAACGTCGAATGCGCTTGAGTAAGGTGACTGCATCTTTCTCAAGTTCTCCAAAAGAGGAAAAAGAGAAGGGGAGAAACCCATACCCAATATCCGCACATTTTGCCTCGTACTTGACCCGTTTACGCTGAGCAGCATCACTGATCACTCGCCCTGGTATAAAATCAATCAATCCGGTTTGCGTCAAAGGCGACGAACCCGTAAGATCAACACATACATCGCGTCCACTATCCCAAGAGTAGAGTAATATGTCAGCCGGTCGCAAGGATATGCCCCCATCGCCAAAAAGCCCAATATCCACCTCCTTGCGAGCGGAAATCCCTGATCGAGAGCATATGTCAACAAGAACATCGCGCACAAGGTTGTGGCGATGTTTAATGCCAACAATACCCGCACACGAAACAGCGTGATCCCCGTAAATATCTCCAGGAAAAACCTTAGAGCAAGCAGAACACGGTACCTGAACAGTGAAAAGAGGAACACCCAAACGATAACACAGCACACACCGATAAGCCCTGGCACTCATAGTTTGTCCCAATCCAGGTACCGGAGCCACCCTAAGCCAATCCGAAGTGTGATCCTCCTTTAAAGAGCTCCATAAAGCCATCTGTCGAGGGGAAAGATGGAAAGTAGATTCAACAGTTTGGGAAACCCGACCGAAGTATATATCTGCCAATTTCTTCATAAGTTTGGGGGCAGCGACCTCGCTAGGGTTACTCAAAAGGTCAATATCCATATTCACGTTGAAAGTACATAGAGCATCATCAAAAGAGGGACCAGCAGTTATAATACCCGAACCATGAAGAAGCTTAGTCTGAAGGCCTGCTGATTGAAGTCTAGAGGCAATGAAGGCATAGTTTAAGACGTCACCTACAGAATATAAACCAAGTCCCCCAAAAGCAAAAGGTAAGGTGGCGAGTCCCCACTGCCAGTCACCAAAACCAGGTCCAGAAGCAATGACAATACGATCCAAAGAAGAACGAAGTGCCGCATCAAAAGAAACCTGAGCACACTCAAAGACCCGAGGAGAACATGTGCGCATAGAAAAATAGAGCTTAGAAATACCAGCACATGCACGGAGTAACAACAACTCACATTGAGGGTCATTAAGTTTGGCAACTGCCTCCATAAGTTCAATAGTTTTAGCAACCCTTTTCAGGACCAACTGACTACCAAACTCAAAATCCACACTAACAGGTCCACCCAATAATTTAACACCATGTGAGGGGCGAGAAATATTAGGGGGAAAAACACCATCATACCTGCTTCTGGGGTCCTCTTGTGGCCAAAAGACTTCAGTTTTATCAACATTGAGGTGTAAGCCACGACAAGGTCCGTCTGCCATAATCAACTCTAAAACCTTACCCACAACCAAGGTATCACCAATAATAGTGCCATCATCCAAATACC
Organism: Chrysanthemum seticuspe; assembly: GCA_019973895.1. NCBI lineage: Eukaryota > Viridiplantae > Streptophyta > Magnoliopsida > Asterales > Asteraceae > Chrysanthemum > Chrysanthemum seticuspe. Next base: position 321,432,665 of record BPTQ01000006.1, read on the forward strand.
AAGCTTGAAAGGAAAGGTCAAAAGAATCTCTAATCTTACATGCTAAGGGATATAAGACTAAGGCAAAAAGAAGAGGCCCAAGCGGATCACCTTGTTGCACACCTTGATGAGACCAAAGAGTATGCTCACCATAATATAATCTAGCAGGACTAGAGTAGCAAAACTCCACCCACTGTGAAATAGCCGGGAAATGCAAACGAACCTCACGTAACATAACAGCCCGGTCCACCATGTTGAAAGCGTTTTTAAAATCAACCAACAACATGGACAGACCAACCTCACCCGCGCGGTCCTCAACCAAACGGTTCACAGCATGAAGAATAGCTTCCCCACCCCCAGATACCCCAACACCAAGTTGTAAATCATCGAAATAACTGCCTAAAGAGTGGCTAAGCATGGAAGCACAAACCTTGGAAACTAAACGCCTCCAAACAGTCCCAACAGCAATAGGACGGATACCCCCTCCTGGTTTGACTAAGGGTGTGAGAGGAGCACTTCATTAGAAAATCAAAGGAAATTACAAGAAATTATTGGGGAGCCGAGAAACTAACTGGGCCCCCACTCCTCTAGCAATAGCAAAACAAACCCTACTAAAAATATAGTTGGCACCACGCGCGCCAATATCTTGAGTGATCGAGAACTTTCGGATTCGCTTCAGCAAGGTCACCGCCTCCTTCTCGAGTTCACCAAAAGAAGAGAAAGAGAAGGGGGTGAACCTATATCCAATATCAGTGCATTTGGTTTTGTACTTGACACGTTTGCGCTGTGCAGCTTCAATCACGACACGCCTTGCCACAAAGTCAGTCATACCAGTTTGCGTCAAGGGCGATGACCCAATACGATCAACACACACATCAAGGCCTCTCTCCCACGGGTAAAGTAACAAGTCAGCTGAGCATAGTTGTTTGTCCCTCTCTCCACAGAGCCCGATGTCAACTTCTTTACGAGCCAAAACCCCTACCCGGGAGCAGATATCAAGGAGAGTATCACGCACCACATTATGCCGATGTTTAATACCAATAATACCTGCGCATGATACAGTATGATCCCTATAGATATCACCCATAAAAACCTTGGAACAAGCAGAGCACGACATCTGAGTGGAGAAAAGGGGGACACCTAGACGATAACATAAAACACACCTGTAAGTTTTAGCATTCATAGTCTGCCCCAGCCCAGCTATCGGGACTACTCTAAGCCAGTCTGAAGTATGATCTTCCATTTGCGATCTCCATAGGGCCATCTGTCTAGCAGATAAGTAGAAGGTGGATTCAGCCTCTTTGGTAACACGCGTGAAATATAAATCTGCCAATTTCTTCATGAGTTTAGGGGCAGCAATCTCACAAGAGCTACCCAGAAGGTCGGTCTCCATTTTCTCGTTAAAAGCATGCAGGGCATCATCAAAGGAAGATCCCGAAGCACCAACACCGGACTGCCTGAGAAGTTCAGTCTGTAGGCTGGCCGATTGGAGTCTAGAAGCAAGGAAGGCATAATTCAAAACATCACCAGCAACGTATACACCAAGCCCCCAAATTCAAAAGCAAGAGTGGCCAGTCTCCATTGCCAATTTCCAAACCCGGGCCCAGAGGCCGTGACAATTCGCTCCAAAGAGGAGCGAAGTGCTTCATCGAATGAAATCTGAGCACGTTGAAAGACATGGGGGGAACATGTGCGCATAGAAAAATACAGCTTGGAAATACCAGCACATGCACGGAGAAGCAGCAACTCACATTGGGGATCATTAAGTTTAGCAACAGCGTCCATAAGTTCAATGGTTTTGGAAACTCGTTTCAAAATGAGCTTACTGCTAAACTCAAGGTCAACACCAACAGGCCCACCCAACAATGTTACACCACGTAGGGGTCGTGCAATATTAGGAGGGAAAACACCTGCGAGTCTGATTCTAGGATCTTCCCTTGGCAAAAAAACCTCAGTTTTATCGATGTTGAGGTGCAAACCATAACGAGGTCCATCTATCATAATGAGCTCCAGGGCCTTCCCAACAAACAAAGTGTCTCCAATGATCATACCATCATCTAGGTACCAAGCTTGAAAGGGGAGAGAAAAGGAGTCTTTGATCTTGCGAGCCAAAGGATGTAGCACCAATGCAAAAAGGAGAGGTCCAAGAGGGTCACCTTGCTGCACGCCTTGGTGTGACCATAAAGTGTGTTCCCTATAATATAATATGGTTGGGCTGGAGTAGCAAAATTCAACCCAACGTGATATGGCAGGGCAATGGAGGCGAACCTCTTGTAACATAACCTCACGGTCCACCAGGTTGAAGGCGTTTTTGAAATCCACCAACAACATCGAGAGACCCACATCATCTCCACGGTCTTCAACAAACCGATTCACGGCATGAAGAATGGCCTCCCCTCTTCCAGAAAACCCAACTCCGAACTGAAGATCATTCAAGTATCCATCTAAAGAGTGGCCAATCATAGAAGCTCCCACCTTGGAGACTAAACGCCTCCAGACAGTCCCCACCGCAATAGGACGGATACCACCACCTGGTTTGATCAACGATGTGAGAGGAGCACTGGCAATATACTCGCCCAGGGCCTTAGGACACTTACCATTGAGAAAAATATTTACCATCTGGGTGATGGAGTTGATTAACTCATCAGATATAGCCACAGCAGCACCGCTAAAACAATCTAATAGGTGTTGGGCGCGTAACCCGTCTCGACCACAAGATGTACCACGGGGAAAACTCTTAATCATGTCAAGAACCACAGCAGGAGATGCAGTGAGGTTATGATGATCAATGGGTATATCAGGCAGTGAAGGAGCAGACTTGAAGGGGTGCTTAGCCTTTAGGTCCTCAAGGGTAGTATCATTGTAGGGAGCAACACCTGAAGAAGAAAGAACTCTGACAGCAGCAATATAGTGACCATCGCAAATCTTCCTCTTACATTGCTTAACATTACGCTCACCCAACTCCAGGTTTCCCTCCTCAATATTAGAACAAGTAGGGGAGGGTTCAGCTAAAACCTCTCTAACCATTTGCAAACTACCACCAGACGTACCCCAAGACCGAATGGCATTAACGATATATTCTTCTTGACGCTGGCGCCTAGTAGTAGACCTACACTCCATGTTACTCCTCGGGCAAAAGGTTTTAAGGAGACAAAGAGGCAAGGCTAACAGGCTAACCCAGCAAGAAATGTCTTCAGGTGTGCAGATCACATTATCAAGAGCTCCTTTCAAAACACGAGAGAATCCCAAACGGCACTTTGGAGGGATGGATTTGACAGTGTGCAACCCTTTAGCGAGCAAAGTGTCAAGTAAATATAAATCAAAACTAGAGTGCTCTTCCAAAACCAAATCTTCAACGCAAGCGAGCTGAACAGAAGAGGGAACTTGTGGCTTAGCGATATCAAATAACACAAATCTAACAACACCATCACCACAATCGGGGGGTGGTACAAAATCAGATCCATGCCGACATTGAGAGCGAAGAGCATGCGTCTTAAAACAAACCCCACACAACAAAAGACCCATATGTTTCAACGTAACCTCAGCAGCCTAAAAAACAACCAAATTAGTGGCCAAAGAAAGTTTGGTGGTGGCTAGCGCATCCTCATTGAAATGACGATCATGAAGATGAGAAATCAACGAGGTTTTCGTAAGCCCATTCCGACTACCGTCTTGGCAACCACTTAAACCAGCAAAGGGACAATGAAACCGAATAATAGCCATAGATTATTATTATTATTATTATTATTATTATTATTATTATTATTATTATTATTATTATTATTATTATTATTATTTTATTATTATTATTATTATTATTATTATTATTATTATTATTATTATTATTATTATTATTATTATTATTATTATTATTATTATTATTATTATTATTATTATTATTATTATTATTATTATTATTATTATTATTATTATTATTATTATTATTATTATTATTATTATTATTATTATTATTATTATTATTATTATTATTATTATTATTATTATTATTATTATTATTATTATTATTATTATTATTATTATTATTATTATTATTATTATTATTATTATTATTATTATTATTATTATTATTATTATTATTATTATTATTATTATTATTATTATTATTATTATTATTATTATTATTATTATTATTATTATTATTATTATTATTATTATTATTATTATTATTATTATTATTATTATTATTATTATTATTATTATTATTATTATTATTATTATTATTATTATTATTATTATTATTATTATTATTATTATTATTATTATTATTATTATTATTATTATTATTATTATTATTATTATTATTATTATTATTATTATTATTATTATTATCATTATTATTATTATCATTATTATTATTATTATTATCATTATATTATTATTATTATTATTATTATTATTATTATTATTATTATTATAATTATTATTATTATTATTATTTATATAAATCGGTTCTACTATATGTTCTCTTGTATGGAGGGAAAGCGATGAACCTGTTGAATTTGTTCAAAAATAGGAAGCTTTATTGGATGAATTTGATTTAGATAAGCATAAATGGTTGAATGATATGTTTAACATAAAAGAACGTTGGATCCCTGCTTATTTTAGAGATATCCCAATGAGTGGTTTGATGAAAACTACTTCAAGATCTGAAAGTGAAAACTATTTTTTTTGGTCATAATTCTAATTGGAGTTCTACTCTAGTTGATTTTCTTTTTCGTTATGAAAGTGCTTTAGATCAACAAAGGAATAATCAACGTGTTCTTGATAATAATTCAAGAATTAATAGACCTTTATTGAAAACCAATCATTTAGTTGAACAACATGCTGCAGAATTTTATACTCTTGAAGCATTCTATGCGGTTCAGGCTGAGATTGTTGCTTCTATTGAGAGTTGTAATGGGTCTATGAAAAACTTGGGCTATGTAAAAGACATTGATAAAGAGTGGTTTGGATAGTTTAAGGTATTGTCTTTTTAAATAAATAAGTATGATCAAGAAAATGTTTTTTAATTCATTATAAATTGTAGTTAATTTTTTCATTTACTTTTTTCAGGTTGAGTATGATGAAGAAACTCGTTCAGTTAACTGTGCTTGTCTACATTTTGAAAGACGTGGTATGTTATGTCGTCATGCTTTTTATACTCTTAGAGCATATGACATTAACAAGATTCCAAAACAATATCTTTTAAGACGTTGGAAAAAAGAAGTTGTTGTTTTACCTTTTCTTGGATCTTCTTTTAAAGCAAATGGATCTTCAGGTAGTTGTATTTCTAAAATTTATTCTAAAGTGAATGCGATAATCAATCATTGCAGATATGATGAAGAAAAACTGGGTATATTTCTTGGAAAATTGAGCTTTTATGAATCTGGATTGGAATCATCAACTGTTGCGCAATCTTCAGGAAATAAAGAGGATAGTATATCATCTATGATTGGTATTCTTAAACCTGCTGGTATTGATGTTTTTCCTCCTGATATCGGATCAAATAAGGGTGGAGTTACTGGTGCAAGATATAAACCTTCTAATAATGACGTCAGATATAAAGATCCTAAAGAATGTAGGAAAAATTTAAGAAACTGTAGAATCTGTAACGATTTAACAAATCATGATTCCAGGAATTGTCCAAACAATCCAGACAGGAAAGTTCTTACTGCTAAGAAAGCCGTTAAGAAGACGAGACGAAACAGAAAGAAAGTTAAGAGGAAATCAAATAATGCTAATGTTGAGCACGGTACTGAAGTATTTAACTTTAAGGAGCAAGTTAACTTATCGTATCTGAGTCGGATTTGTTAAGATTGAATCTGCATAATTTTTTTTAAAAGCTATAAAATAAAATTGATGTACTGTGATATTATCAGTGTTATGTCTTTTTATTTTTTCATCATTATTTCATTGTTAAGTTGTGATGTTGATTAAGTATTTTTTAAAGGTTATAAAGTGAAATTTATATACTTTATCATTGTTCTAATAATCAATTTGTGAAATTAACAGAAAATGTACTTTATCATTGATCAACTGATTATGTTAATTTGATGTACTGTGATATTAAAAACTTATGTGATTTTTTGTTTAAAATTAATTCACTAAACCATTTAACACAAAATATGAGTTTGATACAACTCGAATATTTTTTTCATCAGAAAATAAAGTTAAAAACACAAAATATAAAGTTTATAAACATAAATACTAATTTAATATTCATCAGAATTACAATTATCTTGAGAATCTTTATCTTGTTCTTCTCCTTGATCATCCATCTTTTCAAGTTTTGCTACTTCTTTCTCATATTCTTTTAAAGACGAAGATTTTTGATAATCATAGTCATCTTCAGATTCATCAGTATACTTCATTTGCTTAAAAATATCATAGTCATCTTCTTCTTCTTGTTCATCAACTTCTTCTTTAACTTCATTTTCTAATTCTTTTTTAACTTCTTCTTCTTCTTTTTTAACTTCTTTTTCATCGTGATTTTCCTTTTTTTCACGATTATATTGTTTCATTTTCTTATTGATATTTTTATTTTCCATTTTTTTCTTTGTGTTTTTGTTTTATGTGTTTTTTTCACAAATTTTACTGTGATATTAAGCTATTTATACTTAAATGAAAACTGATGTTCTTTTTTATATTGACTTTTTGTTTTATTTAGTCGAAAATAATGTATTTTTAATTAAAAAATATGTTATGTGACATTAAGCTATTTATTGTTAAATGAAATTATAATATATTTTAACTAAAACAGATGTTATGTGATACTAAGTTATTTATAGTCAAGTTTTTTATGAATTTTTTTTTTCTTTTCATAAAATAGTGTGACATTATATTTTTTATTATACTTTTTGAAAAATATATATTTCCTTCGCTTAGAAAAAGTCAATTTGATTTTTATAGTTTAATTTTTTAAAAGCCACTGTGATATTATACTCTTTTTATAGTATATGACTCACTGGGATATTAATTGTTTATTTAAATTAAAAGAGGCAAATTGGTTTACTGTTTATGTAATGATTGATAAAAGGAAATCATAACATCTTTAGCCGCCTATCTATAGTTAAAAGTTATTGTGATATTTTAAATTAATTTTTTACTTAAATTAAAAGAAGCAAATTATTTACTGTGCATGTAATGATTGATAAAAGAAGCAACTTGAGCTGCCTAATTTATTATTACGAGTATTCACTTAATTATTTTAATATGAAACTGCATCTTATTAGAAATAATAAAATAACATAAATTAATATCACATTAAAATTTAATCATAACTTTTATAAATATCACACAACATAATAATATAAATCAATTTATATTAATGTTATTATGTCATTAAATATCATAATAACTTTCAGTTAATTATCAGAGTATAAAAAATAGATATCACACTAGATAATTTTTTTTAAATTAACAATATTCTTAATATCACAATATATACATGATTAATGTTATTATTTTATTAAATATCATAATAACTTTCAGTTTATTTATTACAGTATTTAAAAAAAAATGTATCACACTAGATAAAAAAATTAAAATACATAGCCGATGGTTACGCCATATCATTAATATTACAAAGTTAAAAACATCTGTTTTCCGTCTATATAATAGATTCAAACGATCTCAACGTTGCATACGACTTGTTTGTGGGACAACCAATATTACTTATATGTTGATTAGATCATGCTAGATTAGATCATGCTAGATGAGAAATGACGATAACGTCACAATATTTCTTCAGAAACACTTAATATGTTGACGCACCAAAGTAAGCTTGGATTCAAGCTCATTTTGATGAGCATAGTGAAATTTTGGTAGGCAAAATGTTTAAAGTTTCGTCACGCACCAAGGCCATCTTCATCAAGTGTCCAAAGCTATCATTGGTTGCAATGTCACCTTGTTTCTTGACAATGTCATTGGTTGCAATGTTCATTTCACCAAGGCGATCTTCATATTTTGTAACATCATTGGTTGCAATGTCACCGTGTTTCTTGACAATGGCTTTTAAGAATTGGTGCATTGATGTTCTTCACCTTGTAGCCTTGGACGCCTTGTATATAACTTTCGGTAAAATATCTAAGTTTCTTATCAAATAAAAAACCATAGTATATCCTCCAGAATCATGAATAACAAATTGGAAAAAAAATTTAAATTCAAATACATAATTTTCAGTAATAACACTTTTTGTTTATTTTTATTTATTGATGAACTAACTTTGTGATTGAAGTTTAGAATAAATATGGTTGTAATGTTAGGTTTTTATAACAAGAGTAAATGACTTTTTTGATGTGATTGATGGTTTGTATCTCGAGGATAAATAATATATTAATATCATCGAAAGAATGTAAACATACAATTTACATTTGAAACAATTATAACAATTATAATAATATTAATAACAATTAATCCGTATAAGAATGTAAATTGTATCTTTACATTAAATATCAATTATTATAATATTACTAACAATTATAAGAATGTAAATTGTATGTTTACGTTAAATAACATTTATAACAAAATTACTTATATATATATATATTTTTTAAAGTAGAAACGAAATTTGACATTTAATTTTTTTAATATTTGTGTCTAGAGCAATAATTTTCTCTGACATTTTTTTGTGTCTCGAGGTTATGATCTTTTGTCAAATCACTATGAAAAGCAACGATTAAATATTTCACTGGTAATTTGTTAATAATATTGTGTTAATATCACAGTGATTTTTGCAATATTTATTTTAATAAATATATTTAATTTAGAAATTTATTTTTAAATATTTACTATATAAATAACTTTGATGTACTGTGATATTAAATTTAATATCTCAGTAACTTAATATCACACTAATTTTATTTAGTACTGTGTTATGATATTATTGTCTTAATATCACAGTAAATTAAAAATATTCAAAAAGAGCTAAAATAAAATTAAATTTAGTATTTGACATACATATTTGAGTATGTTGATCCCAGTTGAGCAAACGATCCTTTATTGAAACTGACTTAAATAATATTCTATTAAACACTACGCGGAATATAATGTTTAATCTTAAGAAGAAGAACAATAATAAACTCTAAACACCTCAATATTATTAATACCAATACTCTAAATAGTATTAGGGTTTTACAAACTTGAAGTGTATCGACTTTAGATATATCTAACACACGTATATCTAACTCTAACCTAGGACCTCCTTTTGTAAGCTAAGGAGTCCTTTACAATATACAATACGTAACCTACAAGTTAAACATCTTTTCCATATTTATCTAATACAAAATATTAAACCGACATATCTAACTAGCAGTGCTTACAATACATTAGCAGTGGTTACATGAGACTACTAGCCGTGGTTTAACATAGCAGTGAATTCAACTCTTCTAGCCGTGGTTTCTTTTGCTCTAGCAGTGGTTCCATACTTAGAATAATTCCTTTCAGTGGAACCTAAAACCCAACAATCCTCCCCTAAACTTGATATTTACCAACAAAATCATCAAGTTTCTCTTAAAGCCCATACAGTCATCACTTGGAGGATGTATCCAAACACTTAGCAGGATGTAACAACTTCTCAAACATTCTCAGCAACCTATAAGCTTGATAATCAAAGGGTTTCTGCAGCTTTAATCCACGAGGCTGTAACATCTGAGTGATAACTTATGGATGATTATTCAATTTAGGATAATCACTTTCTACCCACATATGAATAACATTTCCAGAAACAGTTAACACATGAACTCCACAAGGCTGATATAAATACCAACTTGTAACACTGCCATTGAAGAGTCCTTTCCATTCAGGTTCATCATGAGTGGGTTCAAATATGATCTTCAAATTATAATACACAATCATCTCATGATAATCATCTGGTGCCACATCTCCAAATATATTCTTGTATAACATCCATATGGTCATAAAATCATCTCTTTCCAAGAAGTAAAGCATTTGAGAAAACTTAGCAAAACCATAACTTTCACCATTGGTTCTCTTAAACTTCCATAATCCTCCACTTTCATTAAACTAAGAAGTATATGAAACAATCTGATGATGACCTGAAAGAGGTGATGTACAACTAACCTCTGGCTCCTTTAATGAAGACAATTTAGTAAGAACCAGTAATCTTTTCTTTTGTACTTCAATGTCCTCTTCAGTCTCTGACTCAGAAGTGTAATCCACAGCCTTTGATCTATTAGCCATCCTCTTCAATCTTCCTTGAGGTTTTGCCTTTATTGCTAAAGGACCCTGTAGATCTACAATCTTAGCAATCCTCAGGAACAATTGATCAATCATGGATTAGTAGGCTTTGTTCCCTGTGGAGCAAGTTTGGCTTCCAACATTTTCATGGCTACTTTCTTGCTCAGTGGATAGTCTTTATCTATAAACATGAAGAACTTCTCTTTTGTTGTCTGCATAACATGTACTCTGTAAGGTTGATACAATATCCACTCAACCACCTCACAGTCTTCCCAAAATTCATCATCAGGATTGGGCTGGCACAAATTATTTATAGAAGGTCCACACAAAGTTAGCTAATACTCTAGTTGGCCCAAACTTTCCATACCTAAATTCCATTACCTTCCATAGTTGCTCCAGATCAACCTTATTCATACTGAACAACAAACATCCAAAATTGAAGTATGTATCTTTCAAATCCATCAGCTCTTGTTATTTCAGTCATCTCTCTATCATTAGCTGTAATGATCTGCCAATCTTCAATAGGATATATGGCTCTTACTGGATTAGGATTGATAGGTTCTGGTTTATCACACTCCAGAAGATACTGATTCACTCTTTCTTCTTTTTCCATCTCTTCATCCACTTTCTGTCTTTTTGAACTAGATTCCTCCTGAGCAGCAGCTTTTTTCTTTTGTATATCCTGTATCCATTCAGCTTCTTTCTTAGAATTCATAGGGATCTAGTCTTCATTTCTTCTTTTACAAGCTTGATAAATCTCCTCAACCTGCTCATATGTACACTTTCTCAAATTAACACCAATGTGCATGTCCATGTGTCTGATAACCTTCATCATTTGATTTGTCATTTCATTCTTAGTAGGAGGTTTCTTCCTTTTAGCTTTCTTTTTCTCCAGACTTATCTTTCTTGCCTTCTCAGCTAAAACCTTGGACCTTGTAGCAACATCTAATAGTGCCCATTCAAGAGTAGTGTATTCAGTTCTTATCTGTTCAGAGGCTTGAAGAAAAGGTTGTTCATTGTTCCATTCTTCAATCAATTTCATAGTAGCTATAGTAGCTTCCTCTTCCTCTTGTTTTCTCTTCTCTTCAGCAGCCAATTAATCAGCTTGCAATTTCTTATAAAGCTCTTCATCATGTAAAATTTGCTCTTGCCTATTCTTGAACTTCAAAACAGGCTCAGCAATACCTTTCCCCTTTCCAATGTCTGGTAGAACCACCTTAGTATTCACAGGCTCACCAATCTTCAAACTTTTACCCAAGGGTTTAGGTCCAGTTGGTTTTAGAATAATGGGTACAGGTGCAATAGTAGATGCAGGGTTTGATGAGGTTTTGCTTAAGTGAAGCAGGGTACCAGCAGCCTCTTTCTCAACTTCTTTAGACTTGGGTGGTGGTGTGACAGTGGTTGTAACAATGGTAGCAGTGGTTGTAATGGTTGTAGGTGTATCTGAAGTAACAGTGTTTAGAATTACTTCAGAAGTGGTTGCAGCAGTGGTTTGGTTTGAACTGGCAGTGGTTGCAGAACACTAGCAGTGGTTGTTGCCTGCACCACTTCCTCAATCTTTTCTTCAACTGAAACCTTTGAAGATTCAATCACTGCTTCTTTGCCATCTTTGTCAATCACCACATACTCATCTCCATGATCCCCACTCTCCAAATCCAATTCATCATCCAAGTTCAAAGCCTCCCCTGAATCTATGCAATCACTCCTCCCCTGTGTGGATGCATCCTCCAAATCTTGATCCTTTGAAGAGCTAGCTTTCTTATGCACCCTATTGGCTTTCCTAAAATCAGTAATCCCTGGCCTCCTTAGTCTTTCCAAAACAGATACCCTATGCTTCAACCTTCTGATATGCCTAGCTTGAAACACTGCAAGTTCCTGAAGACCAGTGATTGTATTCTCCATAGTGGTACATTTAGCCATCAATTCATTCAATTGTTCAATAATATCCTCGCCACTTCGACCTGTGTAACCTGGTCCGAGAGGTGGATCCTTGGAAAAGTCATTTTGTACATTTTCAGTACCCGTCAATTTAGTATCATGTCCCATACTACCCTCATCACTTCGAGCTGTGTAACCTGCTCCGAGAGGTGAATCATAGCGTGTAGAAAACATGGCATCAGACCTAGCCTGATCATCCATGCACCCTAATTTAGCCAGTTGGCTAGGGATTCCTCCACATGTGTTAAGTTCAAGAGAACTCTCCACATTAGGAGTTGCCAGTGGTTGGGTCTCACTGATGGTTTCACTGTCCTGTTCAGCACCTAGGCCTAAATCAGTAGTGAAAGCCCTTCCACTCATGTCACCTCCACTTCTTGTGACAGCCTCATTAACTACACCACTAACACCACCCTGAGGTAGCTTGGTGCCCTTCCTCCTCCTCCTAGTAAACGAAATCTTATGTGGTTCAGAAGTTGAAGTTAAGGGATCAGCAGTGGGTTCAGGTTGGGTAGCAGTGGTTGCAGTTGTGGTAGCAGTGGGTTCAGCTTTAGTGGTTTGGGTGTGTTGTTGTTCAGGAACCTCTTCATTCTCAGGAATGTCTGGCAAATTTAGCATATTGGGAAACAATGGTGTAATGACACGTGAGAAATTTGGATTTTGGTGCCTCATGTGTGCAAACACCTTAGGAAGCATATGAAGGACATCATACTTCCTATTATGAGCAATAGGTTCTTTGATCTGACTCTCCACTATTAATTGGACAAACCTAGGATATAAGTAACACTTCCCCTTTTCTCTAATATTCTTCAGAAAACCATCAAAGATCATCCTAGACCAATTGAATACCCTCCCTTCAGAAAGACATATAATGGCAGTTGCAATTTTGGAGGGAAACTCATCAAATCCTATGGTCTTATTGCTCACACACATCAGCAAAGTGTGTATCAAAAACTTCCACTGGGGTGAAAAAATACCTTTAAGAAACTTAATTGTATCACTCCTTCTTTCATAACCCAGTCTTGCTAATCCTTCAAAAATCTCATCATTATACAAATTAACAACTCCTTCAGCATCCTCCAGCCTCAAGACTCCTCTAATCACATCCTCTGTGACCAGAATCTCCTCCTCATCAACAACAGATCTAACAACCTCTACTTCATCTCTTTCTTGGATTTCAGCATTCCACCAAAATTGATGAATATACGTTTTGAGAATGATGGGTTCTCCAGTTAAAGCAAAGTTAATGGGATTGTGTTTAAGGAAGTCAATCATCTCATGGAAGCCTTCGGATTGATTGTTCTTGACTAAGTATGCGACAAAACTGTGGGTTTTGGAATACAACGTAGCCATTATGATGTGTGATTGAATGTAGTGCGGGATATGTGAATTATCAGTTGGGAGTGGTTAGGGTTTGTGTAGGTCACCAATTGGAAGTGTTTAAAGATCAATTAAATGATCCAACAGTGATTTGGGGGAATAAATACGTTATCATCAAGAAGTTACAAAATAGCCCATCAAGTTTCCATCATCAGCAAAAGTGATCTAGCAGTGGTTTGACCACAACTAGCAGTGGTTTGAAATACTTAGGCAGTGGATACATCACCAACACTCCAATCTTTTGACTAAGACTTTTGCAACAAAATCTAAGCCCAAAAATAGTGATATCATGCATTAATTTGAAAAATTACAAAAGATACACTTTTTTTTTTTTTTTTTTTTTTTTTAATATCAGCTACTCCTAAGTCTCCATAGGCTCCATAAGCTACAATATCTCCTTCAAACCTGCATATCACAAACACAAACCAAACACAAGAATTTTGTTAAGATTAGCAAAGGTTAGAAATAACTAGAAGTGGTTTCTTTATCTATACTGGAAGTGGTTAACAAGTATGCTAAACACCTAGTCAAAGGTCAAATTCAAGTCATTTAAATGTCCACCAAAGTCAAAGACTTCATTTATTCCTCAACTACGTACACCTTCCTCACATTAACTTCCTGATTTCACTTTAACACTATTTAAGAGTAAATCACCCACATAGCACACATATTCCTCACATTCCCAAAAACCATTTCAGTAAAAACACTTCAAGATCAGCAACATGAGCAAGTCAAACCCTATTGTTCTCTCATCTAACTCAAACAGTTCCTCCTCAGACAATGTTTGGGAAGAGTTTCTTGCTTCAAGAAAAAGATCCTTCTATGTTATGAGGATAAACCCTTCAGCTGCTGGACCTTCTTCCATCCAACATGTGCCCCAACAAGCCATTATGACTGGTCCAAGTTCAGACTTAAGCTCCATTCCAAGCTATCTGTCTCCATATGAAGACACATATGATGAAGCTTCTTCTAGAGCATTGGTTGTGCCTCCCTTTGCTGAGATACCTCCACCAGAACCATTACCAGCTCGACCTTTGCAATCACTCCTTCCACCACCAGCTGGTCCATCTTCCTCATCTCCTCCCATAAGAGAGAGAGTGAGGGGACTTGCTTGTCCCAAAGTTTGGGATGTTATTGGTGGGCAAGGAGTTCAGAAGGAGATGCCAGCATGGGCCATTTCCAGGAAGCCATAGGTGGATGTTGTGAAGCAGTAGTATTTTGATGGTTGTTTTAAGATGTTGTCTTTTGTTGTACTATGCTGGTAGTTAGTATGTCAAGGTTGTAACTTCTGCATCTTTGGATGCAATTCTTATCAATGAATAATAGTACCATGTTTTCTTTTAAGTCCATTGCATCTTACTAGTGGTAATTTATTTCTTTGATCTGCAAAATAGTTAGTGGAAACAAAAATAACAAGCAGTGGATAAGACTAAAGAAACAATACTAAGATCTACCAATAACAGTACCTATAGTTTACAAACTATTACAAAACAATTTTGAGATTTAGAGATTTATCATACCAATACTACAAGGTACTGAAACCTCCCCATATCAAAAGCTTTAGTGAGAAGATCAATAACATTGAAATCAGTATGGATCTTAACTATTTGTATTAACCTTTTCTCATTACAATCTCTAATAAAATGATGCCTTATCTCAATATGTTTAGTTCTAGAATGCAAAACATGATTTTTAATAATGCATATTGTACTGTTATTGTTAATGTAAATCTGAGTATGCATAAAATTGTACCCAAAGTCTAACAATTGATTCTGAATCCAAAGCACTTGACCACATCAACTAGCAGCAGCCACATACTCAGCTTCAGTGGTGGAATTGGCCACAATTGTCTGCTCATTACACTGCCATGAGATTAGCCTGCTTCCCAAAAACTGACATCCTCCAGTAGTACACTTCCTATCCATACTAGCTCCAGCATAATCACTGTCTGTATAGGCCACCAAATCAAAAGATGAATCCTTAGAATACCAAAGGCCCAATTTAGGATGACCCTTAAGATATCTAAAGATTCTTTTTACAGCATTCATGTGTGATGTGTTTGGTGTGACTTGAAATCTTGCACAAACACATACTGAGAACATAATATCTGGACTAGAAGCAGTGAGATACATCAAAGACCCAATCATGGATCTATACAGCTTCAAATCAACTTTAGGACTTCCATCATCTGGTACTAGTGGTTTTTGAGTCTCCATGGGTGTACTAGCACTCTTTACATCCTGGAAACCAAACTTCTTCAAAATATCTGCTACATACTTGTCTTGACTAATAAAGATACCATCAGTCCTTTGTTGAACCTGTATCCCCAAAAAGAAAGTGAGTTCACCCATAGACCTTATTTGAAACTTATCATCCATAAGTTTCTCAAAGTCTTTGCATAGCTCCTTGTTGGTTGAGCCAAAGATGATATCATCAACATAAACCTGAACCAGCAATATATCATCCTTGAGCTTCCTTATGAACAAGGTCTTATCAATCAGTCCCCTCTTGAAACCATTGTCCATCAAATAAGTAGAAAGGCATTCATACCATGCCCTTGCAGCTTGATGCAAACCATACATAGCCTTCTTCACCATGTAGACCTTATCAGGATGATCAGGATCTTCAAAAACAGGAGGTTGACATACATATACCTCCTCATCAATAGTACCATACAAAAAGGCACTCTTAACATTCATTTGATACACCACAAAATTTTTGAATGAAGCATATGCCAAAAACAATCTGATAGCTTCAATTCTTGCAAAAGGGGTACATATTTCATCATAATCCAAACCTTCAGTTTGTGTGTATCCTTGAGCAACCAACCTTGACTTATTCCTCACCACAATGCCCCTTTCATCCCTTTTGTTTCTGAATACCCATTTCGTACCAATAGCCCTCTTACCATTAGGAAGATCAACCAATGTCCATACTTCTTGAAGCTTGAATTGTAGCAGCTCCTCTTGCATGGATTCAATCCAACCTTCTTCTCCTAATGCTTCTTCAACTCTTTTGGGCTCCTTTTGTGACAAAAAGCAAGCAAACAAACAGTTTTGCAGATCTTGATGACTGTTCCTTTTGTGAAGTGATCTGGCAAAGAAACCTTATTCAGGAAAGGTTTTAGTGTTCAAAGCCCTGCTTCTTGTTTGAACTGGAGTATTCAAATCTACAAGAATTTGCTCTTTGGGATGATTCTTATGCACTCTGGTGGTAGCAATTGGACTTTCTGTAATGACAGTTTCCAAATTAGTAATATCAGCATTATTGAAAAAGTCATCCATATTTTCATCATCAGTGGGAGTATCCATTTCTTCCAAATGAGGCATATCAGGATCATTTGGATACTCATCATCACCAAATACTGGTTTGGCAAGGATTCCAAAGTAAGTACTGCTATCAGAATTTGCAGTAGGGGTTTCACTTGAACTAGCAGTGGTAGAATTTGGCTTAGCAGTGCTTTCAGAAATTTTCTTATGCTTTTCAATTTCTTCTACCGACACTGAGTTATCATGAAACAACTCTTCATTATTATGATGATGATTACCCTTGCTTCCAGAATCTAAACCATCATCAGTGGGGCTCTTCTTTTCAATGATGGGTGAGACAGGACCAGCTTTCCACTTTTCAAGCAAATAGAATTCCTTTGGAGAATCAGCTTCCTTAGAATTGGCTTCTCTATCAGAATCCTTTTGAGTGCCTGCATCAATATTAGTGGATGTACCTGCAATGATAGGCTCATAATTCATAGACTTGGTTAGCATATCAATATTAAATAGCCACTCTGGTCCTTTTGTCTCAACACTAGGAGTCTCTTAACTAAACTTAACATGTAAGTTTTCTTCTACAATTCTGGTCCTCCTATTGTATACTCTAAAGGCCTTACTATTGAAAAAATAGCCAAGAAAGTATCCATCATCTGCTTTTTCTTGAAATTTGCCTAGGTAGTCTATGGTATTCAAGATAGTAACAGGACACCCAAAAGGTTTTAGGAAAGCTATCATAGGCTTCCTATCATGTAACAGCTCATAGGGGGTCTTGTTATGAGGCTTCACTACCTTGCTTCTATTATGCACATAACATGCAGTTCCTACAGCTTCAGCCCAAAAGGTAGTTGGTAACTTAGATTCTGATAACATTGTTCTTGCAGCCTCAATTAGTGTTCTATTTTTCCTTTCAGCTACACCATTCTGTTGTGGTGTCCTAGCAACCACTAGTACAAAAACGGGATTTGGTCACGCATGGTCGAAATGGAACGGCCACACATTCGTATATTTGTGTGGCTGAAGGTACGAAAATTGACAACATTTACTAATTAGTCACACATGAAAATTTTGATTGTGTGACCATTAGACCTGTATTGCCACACAATTGAACACTGTGTGGCTAAAGGTATCTAGGGATTTTGTTTCAGATCATTTAGCCAAATATGAATTTGGAACGCGTGACAAATACAAGTAACCTTGATGCGTTAGTCACATGAAGTAATTTTTGGTGTGTCTAAATCGTAGAGTCAAGTTTTGTCACACATTATTTAAGGGTGACTGATATGTTTTGCCAACTCTTTAGCCACATCTGAAATTGGAACAAGTGACAAATGAAAAGTAAGGTTGAAGCATTAGTCATGATATACATATAAACAGTGACAAATATATGCCACACACTTGAACACTGTGACCAAAAGCCATATATGGTCACACAAAATGTTTTGTCACACATTCTTTAAGTGTAGCCAAAATCTAGTACATATATTCACATAAGTTAATATGTGTGTTTAAAGTTTAGTTTGTGTTAGCTTGCCAAAAGCTAATATATAAAGTCACATTTACTACTAACACCGTGACCAAATGCCATATATGGTCACGCTAAACGTTTTGTCACACATATTATTTAAGTGTAGCCAAAATCCAGTACATATATTCACGTAACTTAATATGTGGCCATTGGATGATCAATAGTCACTCAAAATACACGTTTCTTCACTTTAAACACCATATGGTCACACTTATTAACACTTTTAGCCACTTTATGGTTAATTGTATGTGACTAAATACCCAAAACAAACATGCTTTGTATGACTAAATGTTAGAAAAGGCCACACAAACATAAAATTCATGTGGCCATTGGATGATCAATAGTCACACAAAATACACGTTTCTTCACTTGAAACACCATATGGTCACACTTATTAACACTTTTAGCCATTTTATGATTAATTGTATGTGACTAAATACCCAAAACAAACATCCTTTGTGTGACTAAATGTTAGAAAAGGCCACACAAACATAAATTTAATGTGGCCATTGGATGATCAATTGTCACACAAAACATACATTTCTTCACTTGAAACACCATATGGTCACACTTATTAACACTTTTGGCCACTTTATGATTAATTGTATGTGACTAAATACCCAAAACAAACATTCTTTGTGTGACTAAATGTTAGAAAAGGCCACACAAACATAAATTTTATGTGGCCATTAGATGATCAATAGTCACACAAAATACACGTTTCTTCACTTTAAACATCATATGGTTAAGTTTGTTGCATTTATTATGCTGTTAATGAAAATGTGGGTTTGTAGGTGATGGCTTTTATAGTCACATTGATATGCACACACAAAGACACACATTAACACTTGTGCAAGACCACAATCTACTAAACTTGGATAAATCCAAACTAATTATATATATGAAGAACTCTTTAACCACGAGTACTTGATTGTTAATGTGGAATCTTAACAACAAGCAAGAAGAACACAAATACTATTTCACTAATAAACTTCTTTTATTAATATTTCTATTCGTCTAAGTACAAGTTCATTTCACTATACTTTAGGTTTCCTAGTATACAAAACGTGTAGAAGGATATAGATATCTCTTCCTAAGATATCTCTACGCGTACATATGCCTTCCCTAAACTCTAATAAACTATTTTGTTTTTCATAAATAGAACTAACTACGAATACTACCAAACTTAACTGTTATACTACCAGTATTATTGCTGTTGAGCTTTTGATTCAATTAACCTCAAAAGCTGATAGCATGCATCATCCTTTCTTTCACCTAACAGCTTCTTCTCAAGCATAGCCCTGCAAATACTGTTTGGAAGTGGATACTCCACTTCTGTAAGCATTTAAAGAATTGCAGTTTCTAATTCCAAACAGTGCACCTGAAAAGTGTGGAAATATCTCCATCTGATCACTTGTTCTTGACAGGCCAGCTTCCACATTTCATCATCAGCATTTGGTGTCTCAAACATGGTCTTCAGGTCTCTCGTCACCATGCTTCTTCATCATCAGCTGGTACATGGTCTTCAAATCATCCCTGGACAAATCACTCAATAAACCAGGAAAGTTCACATATATAGTGTATGTGTGATTTTCCCTTACTATCAGGTAAACTACCTTTTTCCCATTTTTGATGATCTGAACCTTTGCAATCTTAGCAGGAAGTGCTGAACCTGTAGGAATGGAGCCCATGGTAAACTCTTTTGATGACGGTTCATCAACCTTATCCTTCATGTACTCTTCCACTTCCTTCTTAAAATTTGTCTTATCCTTTTTCACTCCTTTCTTTCCAGTGGATTTCTTCCTTGTCATATTCAAAACTGGTTGCTTAACCTCAACTTCCTCCTCTTTCTTTACAGTTTTTGGCTTATCACCAAGTTTTTCAGCTTCAGTAACCTTTTCAGTCTCTGCAATCTTCTGCTTCTTAGCATCCTTTGGTTGAAGATTGTAACCCTTCCTTTTAAGCTTTGAAGCTTCCAACTCTGAATCCATTGGAATAAATTTTTTATTTTGGTAAACTACTTTTTCAAATTCTGCTTTTAGATCATCATTCTTCAATTTCCTTAACTGGCTCAACTTCCAGTTAGGATTCCCTTGACTTTTGACATAGTGGATCATATAATCCCTTTGCTCAGCTTTGGTATAGGTTCTGTTCATCCTTTCTCTTTGTCTCTGCTCTCTGAGAAGCCTCTTCTTCTCATTAATTAGCTCAACCATTTTACTTGCATAGTCTTCTCCGCCAATATCAGGAAGGATACCTCTGTTTACTAATAATCTGGCCTTTATAGTATCCCATACTTCATCAGTGTAGAATTTGGCAGATTCCTCAATTTCAGCTTTCCTTTTCATTTGTTCTTCAGTTAATTGTGGTTCCTCCTGCAGACTTTTGGCAATCAGCTCATCATCCCTTGTTTGTTCTGCACGTTTAGCTTCTTCAGCCTCATCCTCTGCTTGAATCCTAGCAATCTCAGCTAAGCTAGCTTCCTCTTCTGTGAGTTGCTTTTTGGCCTTCACTGGCTCAGAAGATTCTTGCACTATTCCTTTGCCTTCCCTATGCACAAACTCCTCACCAGTACTACCTGGATCACTACCAGGATTAATATGTTCAGTACTAGTATTAACTTCAGCATCAAAGCGAGTATTAAAATCTTCATCAAAAGCAGATTTAATTTCAGCACCACCAGACTTATCTTTAGTAAAGTCACCAGACTTATCCACTCTACTAGAACTTGCAGCTTCTTTATCCAGTATCTTCTTAAAGGATTTCTTGTGACTGAAATTCTTAACCAAGATTTCAGCTGCTTCCAATCCTTAAGGACTAATTTGAGTTTCCTCGGAGGATTCCTCACCTTCTGAGTCTGTAATGTCTATCCCCGTCTGTTTGAATTTCCCCTCCAATTTCTTAACTCTTTTGTGAGTAGTCCCCAGTGACTTCTTGGTCTTCTTCAATTTTTTCTCCAACTCATCAACCCTTGAAATCAGTTGTGGAACCAGTTGAAGTAGATCTTCCATAGATAAGGAACTGGGTTCTGCTGTAGTAGTGGGTGTTTGAGGTTGTGGTTGAGAAATCACTGGTGGTTCTTCCTCATGGACTGAAGGTGAAGGTGGTGGGGTGTTGGTGTCCTCTGTTCAAACTCAGTTTTTTCTGGTTCAGATGTAAGTTGAGCCTGAGCTTCTGATGTAGCAGTAGGAGATGGAACAGATGTAGATGTACCTTCAGGGTCAGTAGCAACAGAAGGCAACATACCAGACAAAAGTGGCTTTTGTGCCCCTTCAAAACCCCTTTTCATATTACCAAATATCTTTTTAGTGAAAGGGAGAGCAATGTAAGGATGTTTGCTTGCTGAACCATGGCATCAAAAATCATTTTTGAAAAATTGAAGATTCTGCCAGTGGAGAGACAGACCAATGCAGAAGCAATATTGCTTCCAAATTGATCCCATCCACCACTTTTAGAGCTCACACAATGTAAAATGTGATGCACAAGGAAACGCCATTGTGGCGTAAAATGACTCTTTTAAAATGTGAATGTTCCATCAGTTAGATATCCAATATTTTCCAATCCCTGAAAGAAGTCATTATTTGCCAACATTGAAATCCCTGAGGCATCAGCCAATTGAAGCTTACTTCTGACTGATTCCTCAGTGATTGAATATTCTAACGTATCAATAGTTGCATTTAACTCTAGTGTCCCATCAGCAATAGTTCTAGCAGTAGCAGTCTGCCAGAACTGTTTGACTAGGGAATCATAGATAGTTGGATTATGAGTAAGGGCATACCTGATATGACTACCCTTTAGAAAGTCCATTATCTGCTCGAAGCCTGTGCTTTCACCAGGATTTTTGAGAAATCCCACTTGATTGTGCTTGTCTACAAACTTTAATTGTGCCATCTTTTATGTTAATTGAAGTACTGGTAGTGCAGGGCAATTAGGGTTTAGTGCTGGTAAGGAGACTTAATCGAAATAAAAGAATTAAACTTTTAAAGATTAGGATAAAGTAATTAAAGGATAAGTATGAATTCTAAAAATAAAAATTATCCATATAAATACTTCTGACCACCTAAAATTAGGTAACGATACTATTTAAACAGTAAAAATCATTTTTTAATTTTTGAACTACTAGACTAAAGAATGGTCAAACAGACTTAACAATGACATCACCAGAATTAACTCTGTACTATAGCACATCAACTAGCACAGCTTCCATACATCTCCAATCTGTGAGAATTCTTGCTTTTCAACATATCCTTAAACAAAAAAATATACATAACAGAATTAACTAATATTAAGTCTTCTATTATAAACATAAATCCTTAAAAAAGTACAAAAAATCGAATGTCTATATGCTTTAAAAGAGTGAAATATGATAAACGTAGAGTGTGACAACTTGACCATAACATGGTTCACTTGGATTTTCGTATAACAACACCTCCACAGTCGGTTCGATAGTAGTCAGTTCATGATTCGTTACCCAAGTCACGTCGATCCACACGTGGCAATATGTTATCATTGTGCTGGTAAATGACGGTACTAAATTCCTCATCGGCTTCGTCATACTTATCTTTGTAATTCTTAGGAGGTGTCTTAAACACAATAGACAATTTTTTATCTACCTGGTCTTTCACATAAAACACTTGTCGTGCTTGTACTGCTAATATGAACGGATCAACCTTGTGGCCTAAACTATTCATGTCAACCAATGTATACCCAAGAGTAGCATCGTGTTTCACACCACCAGCTTTGTGATTAACCCAGTCACATTTGAAAAGTGGAATTTGCATGTAACGGTAATGTAGTTCCCATATCTCCTGTAAAACCCCATAATAATATGCTTTTCTTGTGGTTGCAACTTCTTTAGATATGTGCATATCTAATGCCTCAACACTAACCCCACTGTTCTGGTAAACTTTGCCTTCATGATCTTTCGTACGAAAAGTATACCCATTGATGTGATATGCATCGTATTTCACTACGGTGGCGCGTGGTCCATAGGATATCCACCTTACAGTTTCTGATACACTTTCTTTGTCGATTTCTAACTCTCTCTCTCAACTTGAATTTCATTACAAGTATATATTAGCTCAAAAGAATAAGTACACCAATTTTCAGATCAAAATGAGCTGAGAAATAAGGTTTAGAAAGGGTATGTCGAGTAACATAAGATTAATTACTTCTTTGCATAACCACTTGGCAAAAGATTTGCTATGCTCATTCTCCAGAAATGCTATTCGTTTACCCGGGTTTTCTGCTTTCAAAACTTGCTTGTGTTGCCTGAAACAATGTGTTTGATTATTATATTTGATACATCATTTTCAGTAACGAAATAGACATGTGTTAGTAAGACTTACTCGATATACGGTACAATTTCATCTGTAATATTTATTACATACAAATGTGCTTTCTGAAAGAGTTTCGCAGAAACTTCACTTGATTTGTCGGCCGACAATGGCTTTCCTTCCTCATTTTCATTTGTTTCATGTTTATCAGGTGGGATACCAACAGTTTTCATGGATTTATGATATTCGCTAAAAACTCTATTGTTTCTTCCGCAATAGTCTCCTCAGCAATGCATCCTTCTGGTCTATTTCTGTTCCGCACATGTCCTTTAATAACCTTCATACATCTTTCGAATGGATACATCCACCGAAAGCATATGGGACCGCATAATTTTACCTCCCTAGTTAGGTGCACAGTCAAATGTATCATAATATCAAAGAATGATGGAGGAAAGAACTTCTGGAGTAGCCACAGTGTCACTACCAGTTCTGCTTGCATATTATCTAGTTGCAATATTATTTCTTTGCAACATATTGATTTAAAGAAAAAGCAAAACCTGATAATAGCATATCGTGTGGGTGGGTGCATGATTGAACGTATTGAAATGGGCAGAAACTCTTGCATTAGCATGTGATAGTCATGCGATTTTAGGCCAATGAGCTTCCTATCCTTTAGGCTAACCAAACAAGAGAAATTTGAACAATATCCTTGTGGTACCCTGATGTTGTATAAAGCTTCACAAAAAATATCTTTTTCAGCATTCGTTAATGTGTAACCTGCTAGAGGTAGTGTTGTTTTGTCTTGTTCTTGCATAGCAAACATCTCTTGTTTTACCCCCAACTCAGCCAGATCCAATCGAGCATTCAGTCCATCTTTCGTCTTTCCTGGAACATGTAGCAAAGTTTTGACGAGACTCTCAGCAACATTCTTTTCTACATGCATAAAATCAATACAATGTGGAACAGAATTATGCCTCCAATACCTAAGTTTTCGATACCAAATGTTGAATTTCTTCCAATACGCACCATTTTGTCCGTTCACTTGGCTTGAACTACCCTCTACTTCTGTTATGTTTCTTTTCTGCTTTTGAATCTTCCCACCTCTGCCTCTCGTATCTTCTTGGTTTTCTGATGCATTATTGTTTGTTCGTTTTCCTTTTCCCCACTTATTTTCAATATGTTGTACCTCGTTGTATATTTGTTCCCTGGTCATTGGATTTGGAGCCGGGAGAAATTCTTGTTGTCCATTAAATGCCTTCCTTTGCCTTCTGAATGGATGGTCATATGGTAGATATCGTTTGTTACCAACATAACTTTGCTTGGATGAGGCAGAAAGTCTAACACAGTTTGTATCTTTCCCACATACTACACAACCTTTGAATCCACTATACGGGCAGCCACATAATATACCAAGTGCAGGGTAATCATTTATTGTCCATAACACAACGGCACGTAGATTAAAGTTATCTTTTGTGGATGCATCATATGTATCAACCCCTGTATCGAATAAGGTTTGCAGATCATCAACAAACGGTTCTAGAAAAACATCGATATCATTTCCCGGGTATCCCGATATTAATACCGAAAGCATGATAAACTTTCTTTTCATACACAACCATGGAGGAAGGTTGTATACGACAGTTAAAACTGGCCATACACTGTGATGCCTATTTCCTGAGTTGACGTCAACCCCATCAGCCGATATTCCTAGCCGTAGATTTCTTGGATCTTCAGCAATTTCGGGGAATTTTTCATCTATGGTACGCCATGCCTTTGAATCTGCGGGGTGACGTAACACACCATCGGTTATCCTCTGTGTCGCGTGCCATCTTAAATCTTCTAAAATACTTTCTAGCTTAAATAGTCGTTGCGGTCTTGGTAAAATTGGAAAGTACCACATTTCCTTTGCTGGAATGTTTTCGTACACTTTATGTTTCTTATTATCCACCTTCCATCTTGATATCCCACAAGTTCGACACGCAGTCAAATCCTTGTCACCCTTCCAGTAAAGAAGGCAGGTGTTGATACATACATGTATCTTTTTGTATCCTCATCCCATCAATTTTAAACTTTTTTTGGCTTGATAAGTTTTTTCCACCATTTCGTTACCAGCAGGCAGCATCTTCTTTAACAATCCTAGTAATTCAGTAAAGAACTTATCAGAACATCCATAATTACCCTTCAAGTTGAGTAGTTTAACTATTGCGGACAGCTTTGTGAAGTCAGGACATCCTGCGTAAAGAGGGTTCTCTGCGTCTAATAATAATTGTTGAAACTTGACAAGATCATCCTCATCAAAATTATCTATTATAGCATTAACCATTTCTACTGTTGCTGGGGCATCTGTTGGAATATATGAAGCAAAATCCGTGTCATCAACAAACTCTGTTGTAGCGTTAACAGGTGTTTCGGTACTTATTGATGACTCATCCTTCTCTCCATGTTTAGTCCAGTTTAGGTAGCTTAGATCAAACCCATTGCTGAATAAATGGAACTGCACTTTCTCCACTTTATGCTCTATTTGGTTTAAATAATCTGTACACGGACATGGCATTGAAAGATCATTTTTCTTAACTCGTGGGTCGATGTTCCCCATCTTCCGCAAGTTGTGTACTGCATAATCAATAAACGCTGCTACTCCATCAACATAAGATTTGTTGGTCCTATTAGTTCCTATCCAAGACTTGTCCATGTTTATAAATGTGTCCCACTTATCCGAGCAGCAATGTTTATAAATGTAGTCCCTGCAGGCATGTTAAAAAGACAGTCCAAGTTATTGAAGATTATACAAGACAACATCAATTAACTATCCAAATTATGGTTGCATGTTCATGTGGTAACAGGCTTAACTGGGTTTCTTAATTTTTTTAACCAATTACCTATCTAAATTTAACAAGAAAATGACATAATTTACAAGAGGATATCTCGAAACAAATGTTCAATTAGCTAATAGGCTTAACAGGGTTATTTTATGTGTTAGAACGATGTGTACAAAAGGAAGATAACAATACTTACCAGTGGTGACGGGACTGGTGGGTTTATGACGGGAGAGTTGTGGTGGTGACGGGATTTGTGGTTAGATGAGAGGGAGGTGTAGCGGTACAGGAGGAGGAGGAGTTAATTTTTGCAATTAGTTTGGAATGGCCTTGATGCAAACTTTGGGGGGAATAAATTTAATTTGTGGGGGGAATTTTAAATTTGCTTAAATTTTTGAAAAGTTTTCATATTAGTTTAAAAATGTTTTTTCTCTTATGATTTTATGATTTTTTTCATTTAATTAGTTTAAAAAGGTTTTTTATTCATAATAAATAAAATAAAATTTAGAAAAATACAATTAAAAAAAAATTATGTTTAACTATTTAGGACTTTTAAAAAATAATTTTAAATTTTATGCTTAAATTTACAATATTTGGTATTTTTAGGATTAAGTGCATTTTAGGTTATTTCGAATTTTGTTAGTTGATTTATTTGCTTATTTAGTTGTTTTTAGTTTAAAAAAAAAGTAAAGTAACTCCCAATACCGTCTTCCACGGGTTATGGGTCCCAATACCGTCTTCCACGGTGTATGGGGGAGGTTGAGACGTAGACAGCCTTACCCCTACCTAAGGTAGAGAGGCTGCTTCCGGTTCTACCAAAGGTTGAAAAGGACCTCCGGCCTTGCAAGGGGTGAGGATCGAACCCTTGAGAGGCTGCTTCCGGTTCTACCAAAGGTAGAAGAGGACCTCCGGCCTTGCAAGTGGTAAGGATCGAACCCTTGACCTCTTTCTCCAGAGGCAAGAGCGTTAACCACTTGATCTAACCTTGCTCTTTTTTTGTTTTTAGTTTATGTTTTATAAATTTATTCACAAAATCCAAATATCTTTCATTATTCTTTATCACCGGATCACGAACCGAACGCGAATTTCCATTCACACTCCGTTGGGACTTAAAACGACCTGGGAATATCTCATATTTCTGGAAAATATTGTGTTTTGACTTTCTTTTACGAAATTGGGATTTTCATTCTCGGGTAGCCAGCAAATTGACCATTTGGTCGGGTTTTTCATAATATAATTTTATATATACTATTGATTGAATCATGTCGTAACATGACACTCTAAGCAACTATAACCCAATGCTTTTGACCCATATTATAGTGTGAAGGTTATATGAACTGTATTAAAGTTATTAAGGGTGGGCACGTTAATTTTGACATTTCAGGATGACATAAAATCATTAACTCACGTGTCTTACTCAAAACACTATGTGAAACTGTGTTTAGGGTTGCGTTAGATACGTTGGGCACGGTAACACAACCCTTGTGCGTTTTCGTCCATTTTAGTCGGTCCTATACGTTTTCGTTCGTGTTCATACATTTTCTTAGTTTTGTACATGTTTTATTCCGATTTTGTACGTTTTTACACGTTTTCGTCTCTTTTCATATGTTTTCGTCCGTTTTTGTACGTTTTTACACTTTTACACATTTTCATACGTTTTTACACGTTTGCGTCTGTTTTCATACGTTTTCCACCGTTTGTGTACGACTTTGTCCTTTTTAATAAGTTTTTATACGTTTTCGTTTTTTTTACACGTTTTCGTCCGTGTTTACACTTTGTCGCTGGTTTTTTCATGTTTTAGTCCGTTTGTATAAGTTTTTGACCGTTTTCGTCCGTTTCAAGCCGTTTTCATCTATATTAGACGTTTCCGTCCGTTTTCATCTGTTTTACATATTAACGTACATTTTATTACGTTCTTATACGTTTTCGTCCGCTTTAGTTCGTTTTTTGTCCGTTTTAGCCATTTTCATATGTTTTGAAGAGTTTTTCGCCGTTTTCATACGCTTTCTTACACGTTTACACATTTTCATACGTTTTTACACGTTTGCGTCTGTTTTCATACGTTTTCCACCGTTTTCGTACGACTTTGTCCTTTTTAATCAGTTTTTATACGTTTCTTTTTTGTTTACACGTTTTTGTCCGTGTTTACACTTTGTCGCTGGGTTTTTCATGTTTTAGTCCGTTTGTATAAGTTTTTGACCATTTTCGTCCGTTTGTACCCGCTTTCATCTATTGTAGACGTCTTTGTCCGTTTTCATACGCTTTCATATGTTTTACATATCAGTGTACATTTTCTTAAGTTCCATACGTTTTCTTACGTTCTTACACGTTTTCGTCTGCGTTAGTCTGTTTTTTCCGTTTTATCCCTTTTTAAGACTTTTCAGGTCAACCCAAGAAGCGAAGTGAATTCATATTCGGTTTTCGGCTCGCTTCGGTTTAATTCTAGTTCGGTTCGGTTTTCGTGTTGAACCGAATAAAAAAATTATCGATTTAACGAAACCAAACAACCCGATAACCGAACGGATAAACACCCCTAATTTATAGTGATAGTTTAAAAGGAGGACTTGTTTTGCGGTTTTAAAGTTTAGGTCTTTATAGTTTGAATTCATAAGGAGTTACAAGTATCTTCTCTATCACACTATCCCCACAACTCTTCAACCTTTCTTATCAATCTTTCAATAATATCATATTTTACCTAATTTCATTATCAATGGCAGCACCATCACCACAAAACCATTTGGCTAAGCGTGTTATTGATGGATCTTAGGCATGACCTGGAGGCTGCGAGGACTAAGCTGCAGGGGTTGAATGATCTCATTACTCAAGCTGAGGAGGATATCGAGACCAAGGAAGAACAAATTAAGTCGATGAATGGTTGAAGGGTTGCTCGCTATGTAAAGGGATGGTTTCTTTTGCTCTAGTGTCATCTGTTTATAATGTCTAATGTCTTGGTTTAATATTATGGTTTGTAGATATATTAACAATGAAACATGTATGGATCTTTTGATGGTTTATCCAATGGAATGGAATGGGATGCGCTCGCTAGTTTGTTTCATCTTTTTTTAATGTTGTTTTGCATTTAGGAATTGGTTGTGGTGTTTAAGTTCATATCTGGTAGAATGTATTATTTTAGGTTTGAGGTTGATCCAATCACAGTGGTGCATCCCATGTGTCGTGTTCAATGTTGAGCCATGGATATGCGGTTCATAAGTGCTTTGCTTTGGTTGTTCATTTTTTAGGTTGTTTGTGGAAAACTATAAGGGGGGGTTGAATAGTTTTACAAATTTAAAACTTCCTTTTAAATATTTAGATCGACTTATGTCAATCTATTTGGTTGATTATGTTGGACGTTAATAGATAGATATATAAACGTGTAATGAAAGATAAAGAGTAAGAAGCACATCACCACGACACAAGTTATTTATAGTGGTTCGGCTACAAGGACACCTTCCTTGCCCTACTCCACTCCCCGAGTCACCTACTCGAGAGTTCGTAAGCACTACACCAAATCTCCTTATGGCGGAGAAGCCTTTACAACATCGCTTAACCTTTTTCCGGTACAAAGCTAAATACCGAGTTCTTTCACACCAAGGCGAACCACACCTAACACAACGTCGCCTACCCTTTATACATTGCTAGGCTAACCACCGAGTTCTTTCACACCAAGGGAAACTAATCCTATTACAACGTCGCCTACCCTTTATTAGGTACTAGGCTAAGCACCTAGTTCCATTACTATGGAGGAACTACTACCCTTCACAACACAACACCTAATATCAAGGAGATCCTCTCCTTGTTACAATACCATCAAGGATATCACCATCCTTGGAAATGAACAAATACTTATACGTATAACGATGCACCTCATCGATTATACGATCTAGGCATTCTTCCCAAATGCGACTTGATTTGATTCTTCGGCATCGTTCACTAATGCCTTTGACACAACGCTTGGCACCCTTCACTAATGCCTTCGTCTTGACACCTTTAGCATTCTTCACTAATGCTTTGACACGGATGATGAGCACCTTTCACTAATGCTTTCATCTTGACACTTTCGGCATTCTTCACTAATGCCTTCAACACAACATCTATGGAGAAAGGTAGAACTATCAAGAAGAGAACCTTCGTTGTCTTGATGATGACGAAGCATGGCAACTCATGGACTTGAGCTTGCACGTCTTCAAGAAGTGGTGATCTTTCCTTTAAGAGGAACCTAGAAGATCACACAAAAACAAAATACAAACTACATAGATCACTTGGATCTGAGGTTAGAGGGTTAGAATACTTGGGGGAAGTATGTGTGTAAAGTGATGTATAGAAAGGAAGAAATGGCTCTCTATTTATAGAGAAAATTCTCTACTGTTCCCCGGATCCCACGGATCCCTTCCATTTGGGATCCGGCTAGCACAAAGCCAGGGATCCGTGGAACGCTCCTCTTTGCCCATGGGTATTTTTGGTTATGGGTTATGGGTTGATCCATGGTTTTCTTTCTAGATACAATGAACTTGGTTAAGTGGTATATATAAAACCATGGGTTATGGGTCAATACCATTTGCTAGTTTTTACCAATTTTAGTATTTACATGTTTTTACCCATTTTAGTATATACATGTTTTTACCCATTTTAGTATACTTAGTTTAAGTATGTGCTAACCCAATATGTAAACATTAGTTGTTGTACATATATATCTAAATCATAAAATCACTTAAACTTGTTTTAGTGTTTTATGCGAAAACGTAAGTGTGTTAGGAAACTATTAACTCAAACTATTTACGTACTCTATTTGTTTCGTTAAAATGATTTTACGTTTGTTATCGACAAAACATTAGAAGATCGTAAAATATAAATAAACGTTTTTACGACTTATTTGTATTAACAATCTCCCCCTTTTTGTTGATGACAAAACATAAAATTATTTTAAGGCAAAGCTAAAATTAAAATTCGTAAAAGTTTGAATTTGTAGTTTTTACTTTCTTCTCCCCCTTTTTGTCAAAACAAAAAGTGTTACAAGAAACTAACACAATTTTTTTAAGAAAAGTTATGTTAAAATGTAAAGAGAACAAGTGACGGGAATGGTACTCGTCTTAATTCCCTCTTGACGAGTCCATCCCTTTGAAGGGGCGTCAAGGACATGACGTAAAATAAACTAATTGAGTTTGCAATTAAGTGTGCAAATGGTTCGTCTAAGTGATGAAAACATGCTCCTCCTTGAGGATTGCAAAGATGCAATGGGGTATCATGAAGTATAATCGAAAACCGGAATAATGTTTGCAAATATTTTTGCAATATCGTTTGACACAAAAGCTCCCCCTAGCTTTATGGTGTCAAAATCTTCATGTGTTATTTTGAAAATCTACATAGTAAAGGTTAGAAATCAAGAGTATAATGCATAATTTCCTGCAAGAGAAGCTCAAGTTAGTACAATTTTGTGCTTCTGTACCACGGATCCCATGGTTCCCTTCTTGGAGGGATCCGTCTAGGTATTTGGGAGGGATCCGGCTATCTGTTTGATAGTTTCTTCAGCAATGAGAATGTTCCATTCAATTCTAATGAAGATGTGAAATAACAAGCACAATGCACTAAATAAAAATAGCATATAGATATTCATTCAATAAAAACAAGAGATAACCAAACAAATCTCTAAACTAAGAGAATGAACTAGGACATACAAGTATCACTAAATACTAGCTAGCTACTAGACTTAAAATGCTACGATGTGCTTGAGTCTAGGGATGAGTGGACTTGTTGATTTGATCCAACTTTGCAAGAAGATGATTAAACATGAAATGTATCTCATTTCATGCTTCTTGAACAAGTCCTTGAGTGTTTAGACAATTTGGACAATTATTTTCTTGGTTTTGACCCAGAGGGAAATGGATATTTTGAGGAGGTTCCATGTGTGATTGTGGTTCTTCATTTTGAGAAGTGGGAAGAGGTTCTAAAAATGAGGGTGGTAATGGAACTTCTTCCATATGATCAAGGTTATTCCTTGTCTCCCATGATGGGCTAGTTGGTGTTGTAGGTGGTTCCCTATTCAATGAAAAGGTTGGTGAATGGGAGGTTCTTGGTGGTGAATGATCTAATGAGTAGATGTTTGGATGTGGAAGAGGCTCATTCAAGGATTGTAGTCCATGCCTAATGAATGAGGGTTTTGATGGCTTGCTAGAACTAGCCATGTTAGGTTTTGAACTAGATGACCCTTTTTCAAGTCCGTAAGGTTTGATGCTAATCCTTGCGGTTCTCTTAGCTTTTGGATGAGTTTGAAGATGTGAGATTCTAGATTCATTATCTCTAATGGGTGATGTTTTGGTGGATGAGATTTCATGGATCATTTGACCTTTTCTCTTGGATGATCCTATGGTTGAAGAGTTGTTGCTAAGAGCCTTAGTCATAGTGATGATGGTACTTGTAGGAGCTTCTTTAGTTGCTAATTTTTGAGATGTGATTGAGAGTGGTGACTTAATCCTAAGGTTGTTTGGTTTATAAAGGATAATTTGAATTAGGAAATTAAATCCTTGGCCACTTAGAAGACTAAGCATGCTCTTGAGGTTTTGATCAGCTCTAGGAAGGTAATTAATGAATGCTAAAAGTGGTTAGAGAACCAAAAGGTAACTTGAATTTGAATAAGGAAGCTGATTTATTCTTTCTGCATGTACGGATGCCGCGGATCCCTCTCAGCAGGGATCCGCCTGGTTATAGACCATGGATCCGGCTATCAGACAGGTTTTTGGTGAAGTCATTATGCTTTTGTAAGGTTTATTATTAATGGATTTCGAGGTTTTGACTTAATTTTGAAGTCTTTAGCTGTTGGATATCTCAATCCTCAACCATAACAAGTAATGGTGCTTAATGATGGTTTTGGCCAAGAACATTGACCTGGGGTAGTCAAACCATATGTTTGACAAGGATTCCTTTTTAATTTATTGTGGAGAAATGGTGATACCAAGTCTTAAAAGTCAGATTATTTTCTAGGATAAATTTACTAAAATCTTTAAATATAAAAAGAAATGAAAAACTAGTTTTTGGTCCTAATTTTGAGTCAAAGATGATTAAGATAAATTTGCTAAAATTGAAGGGTAGACCAAACTAAGTGCTATCAAATGTGATAGATAATGTGTGAGTGTTGGAGCGGAATTATGGTGAGTTTTGACTAGTTGATTGAAATCAGTTGTGTAGGGTTGAACTTGAATGCTTACTAAAATCTTTTGATGAATCTCGTGGCTCTAGACTCAACAGTGCGTTTTGGTTTTCCTGAGCAGAGACTAGGGAGAGGGTCTCCTTCTTCAATACCAGCGATCTCTAAGAGAAAGCCAATAGTTTATGTAGGGTTCCCTGTGAGAATGAAACAAGCTTCTTTGGAGAGAAACTTGAGTGGCTAAGAAGGTTTAGTGCATGCGTCACTGGGTCCATGACGACTTTTAATCTTCAATACCGGTGTCACTGAGTGACAACCAGTAGCATATGAATTGAACCCGGTGTCTGCCCTAAGTTGAATAATCTGGAGGGCTATTTCTTTTCACCCTTTACTTTGCATTTCTTTTTGATTCTTCAACTCCTTCTTTCTCCGATTCTCATTTTCTCCTTTTTTACAATCATTCCTAAGGACTTCTAACACTAACTAATGGTAGTGTCCTTGGGTAGATCCCTCCGGCTCTGGCGGATCATAGGACGGTTATTCCTAACCTTAGTCACCTTATAACTCCATGACTAACCTATGTTTGCCATTAAAACCACTGTAAGTGAAAAATATCTCTCAAAGGGTTTGTAGATGAAAAAACATGTTTGAACCACAGTGAGAGATAAGTTTTTGCATAAATACTCCCCCTCCACATGTGCTTAATAGTTTTAATGGTTAACTGCACAGTGAGGAAAGAGCGCGCACTTTTTGAATTGATCCACTAACGATAGACAATCTCCCGCGAGACACGGTTACGTTGAATAGTTAAAGAGATACATTGTCAGTTTTTAGGTGACAACTAGCTCTAATAACTACCTTGAAGGTGTAGACAAACCTTGGAAGGTTGCCAAACCCGTCAGAGTTCATGTCTATCAAAAGTTTCTCGAATGGTACTTTCTACTCAGACAAGTCCTTTGCGAGACACGTTTACATCACTAGTGAACTAGCTTGAAATTATTACCCGTCCAGGACAAGTCTTTTCGAGTTGCAGACAGTTAAGGATCGTCAATTCATTGGTTAAGTCTTTGCACACGAGGAAGCCAAGGGGCTTGCACATGTTGCTTTACAAAACATATTTCTTATCACACAATTTTCTCCCCCTCAAAAATGGCATATAAGATGTTATTTTTGAAACATTTTGAGAATAAATATGACCATTTTGAGTGTTGCGGGAAGAGTTACCACTGTGAACAATTTGTGAACAAAGTTTTCATCAAATACTCCCCCTCAACTAGTGATATAAA